>JAQQTP010000089.1:44935000-45535000 GCA_029884605.1 Ormosia emarginata | reverse complement strand
TTGTGGGTTGATCGACCTACCGGACACTTCTAATTTCTCATCTAATCTTTGCAGGTCCTTCTATATTTTCTAAAAGCTTCAAATACACTCCATTGCTGACACCTGTGGCAATGACAGGTTTCCTTCTTGGTAGCAAAGCATAACGTGGGCTTACTTTCTTTTTTATTAATCTTTCATTGTTTATTTCATGATGCTTCTTTCAAAAACTAACTTTTGGATAGTGGTTTAGGTGACATCTAATATGCACCTTAGGGTATCGTAATATTCGTTGATATATGATTAAAATACATTAAGGGTCAGATTTGTTCACCTTTCAACTTGCATAACAAGTTAATTACAGCTACCAGGAAACCTCATCTCTGAATTATCATGAGCTCCGTGTACCATCTCAGAATCACCATCAACTCCGTTACCAACTTCTGTTGCGTCAGTCGCCGTACAGACCAATCACTGCTGTTCAACCACCCAGCCACATCCCCACCAATCAGCACCAGACCCCACCGTCAGCCTCTCTAGCCTCTCTTTTTCATCCAACCTATGTCAGTATCACCAAACCAGCCTTTGCTCCCCATGGTTTCTCCGATGGGCATGAACAACAGCGACGGAAGAGGCCGTCGTCTATGAGGGAGTAGTCAAGGACGCACCAGACCTCCACCCGATCCCCATGGTTACTCTGATGGGCATGTACGGAGACGGAAGCATAGCATAGAGATCAGGGTGGGTTAAGGGGTGGCGTTTGAGGAAGAATTTGGTAGAGGAGTTAATAGTTTGTTTTGCTTTATGGTTCCTCTCCGGTGGTGGAGGAGTGTGTCAAAGAAAAAAAAATTAAAATTGAAAAAAAAAACATTTATTATTGTAAGTAAAATCAATGGGTGTAGGGTGCATGACAGTGGTCTATGCTTTACACACTGTTGCCCTTGATACTTCCTCTTGTTACTGTCACATGTTTGTCAACAATTATATATACTTGTACTTACAAATGGATACTTACAATCATATAATCTTATATTTATATAATTTTTATTATTTGATTTTATTTGATCTTATCTCATTTGACTATCATGATTTAATAAATGTAAGGCAAATTGTATCATATAAGGAGCATTATTTTAAGTTTTTATTTTCTGCTGACTAGTCATTTTCATAATGTTTATCTCGTGGGTTTGAAAATGGATTCCCTATGCTTAGTGGGTGTGGATCAGTTTTGCCTGGGAAGAAATGGGCAACGCAGACCTGCTGCCATGGTACCAATGACCAATGGTGACTCTGCGCCTTTATGATTCCTTCAAACTAATTTTATTTGCCACATTTCGGTGGGCCAGCCATAATGCTGGGAGCAATATAATTGGTAGAATGCTTTTCCTATAGGATGTTGAGTCAACCTTTGGCTATTTAGCTTATGTACCTCAGCTCCCTTTCCCTGTCGCAATTGATTCTTGCTAAGTATATTGGTTATTTTTGGTTTATTTCGTCAATGCTTTCAATGAGGATTTTAATAGTTTTGAAATGGTGGAAAATGATGTCCAAGAACTCTTCTCATAATGGTTAGGTAAGATAACGAAGTATGATGATCCAGATTCCGAAAGCTTTTCTTTCCATTCTCGTTTGTCTTTTTCCTGGGTAAAATGTTTCTATTGATTGCTCCGTTGAAATTGGCAAATCTAACATGAAAAATCAATAAAGTGCTATTCGATATGGAATTATGCTTAGAATTGAATTATAGGATTGGAATTGGATCTTTTTAATTTAATTTTAATTATCTTGTTTAATATGTAGATTAGGTTTTGTTGTTGAAGATATTTCTCTACATTCTTACCATTTTTTTTAAATAAGAAATATACAAAAAAATGTTTTGATTTCTAAACATAGAAAAAAAATTATCTGCAAAGATTGAATTTATACTAATTGCATAAATTAATCATATAAATATTTAAACTTAAATCAATCATCTTTTGTATAAACAATTATTGAAAACTTAATTTTGGTCGATTACATTTCTTCTTAATTAAGTTAAATTTAAATAAGGGGAGGGGGAATGTTGTTGGTTTGGGTTAGGTATTGATTATTGTTAACCTTTTTTTTTTTATATACTATTGATTATTGGACTAGATCTAATTCAACTAAAATGAAGTAATATTTTTTTTTCACGTATTTTACGGTAAGTCTAATATTTAAATTGAGGTTCTTTCTTCATCCGCGGTAGTTACCAATTTTAATCTAACAATTCCCCCACTTGTTTATTATGGAATACCTATCTACTGTTAAAAGGAGATAATGTCTAATTTTATCTAATTTACTCACAAAATTATTTTGTATGTTGCGAACATACTACAATCGTATATAATATAATTTGACATATTTCTTATATTAACATATGATATAAATACAGTGTGCGTATTCTGATGTAAATAAAATATTTTTCTATATTAATTGAAGAATGATTGCATATTCTTCACTTTTGATCAAATTGTAGAATAAATTAGTTACTAGTCTGTGCATTGCATAATATTTTTTTTAAAATTTTAATATATATTTATAATATATTTTATAGACTTAATTTTTAATATATATATATATATATATAGAGAGAGAGAAAGTATTTGATGAGAGAAATATTTATTGTAAGAAGAATAATTGCATATTCTTCACTTTTGATCAAATTGTAGAATAAATTAGTTACTAGTCTGTGCATTGCACATTTTTTAAAATTTTAGTATATATTTAAAATATATTTTAAATTTTTTTAATATATATATATATATAGAGAGAGAGAGAGAGAGAGAGAGAGAAAGGGAGAGAGAGGGTATTTGATGAGAGAAGTATTTATTGTAAGAAGTGTGAGAAGTGAATCTTGACCATTAAATCTTATTTGAAAAGTCGAGATTATTAAAACAAAAATGCATGTGACTTTTTTAAATGGTCACATGACATTTAAGTAACTTTTAATCTTGATTATTCATGTATGATTATATGTTCAAGATTTAATCTTTTCACCTTCTTACAATAAAAACTCTCTCACTAGATATGTTTTATATATATATATATAATGTTATAAATTTGAATTCTTTAAATTGTTAATATTTTATTTTTAAATAAAAAATATAAATAAATAAATAAATAAATTCTATCATCATTTGGAATCAAAGATGATGGTATAAATGAATTTAAAATTTGATTGAAGATAATTAAAAAAAAAAAAAGAATCTCGATTGATTGAGAAGATAATTAAAAAGAAGTTAAAGAGAATAAACTCTCTCTTGAAATGGAAGCACACATGGGAGGAAATGTTAAAAAAAAAGTTTAAGTAAGAACACATAGTAATCATGCATATAGAATAAAGGTAACAAATCTCAAGTTAAGAGAAAATCAAAAGAGATAAAACAGTGTGAAGAATTAAAAGTATAGGAAGAGAAAAGAATGAAATGATGATTCGTATTGATGAACTACACAGTTGTTCAACTATATATATACAAGTGTACAAGAGTCTTCAAGCGATAACAGATTCTAACTAACTCTAACCGACTAACTATCATAACTAATATTAACTAACCTATCTCTCTAACACTCTCCTGTAAACTCAGAGAAGGAAAATCCTGAACTCTGAGTTTGTACTTGCACATGTTAAAGATAGAGGAAGAGACAGGCTTTGTTAATACATCTATAGTCTGTTCGTGTGAAGGGATGTGTTGAACATTAAAAAACTTCTTTTGGACCTTTTCTTTAACAAAGTACAAATCAAGCTCAAAGTGTTTTGTTAGTGTAGTATCAGGTTAGTTGCAAGTAGGAGTGCACTGAGATTATCACAATATATGACAGATGTTTGTGTCACTGGAACATGAAGTTCACTCGGCAGAGACTTCAACCAAGTTATTTCTGAAACAACAGCAACAAGGCTCCTATATTCTGCCTTTGTACTCGACTTAGACACAACTGTTTACTTCTTTGAAGACCATGAAACCAGATTAGTGCCAAGAAAAACACATGTCACTGAGGTTGATCTTTTGTCATCCACATCTAATCCCCAGTCTGAATCACAAAATGCAGTGATGGTAAGATTAGCTAATTTATTCAGCAACAGCCCATAACTAGTTGTTCCTGCCAAGTATCTGAAAATTCTTTTAACTGTTAACCAATGTGAAACCATAGGATTATGCATATACTGACAGACTTTATTAATTGAGTAAGCTAATTCAAGTCTTGTTATGGTGACATATTGTAATGCATCTACAATAGACCTATATAAAGAGGGATTCTCCACTGGATCAGCCCCTGCTACTGTAAGTTCAGACTTTAAACCATTAGTGTTTGTATTGGCTTTGCACTTTGCTTCTTGACTTTGACTAAAAGATTTCTGAGGTATTTGGTTTCAGACAAATGAAGACCTCTACCAGAAGTAATTTTGGCCTTTATCCTAAGAAAATAATTGAGGGAACCGAGATCTTTAAGTGGAAATTTGGCATGCAATAACTGAATAAGGTCTGTAATTGACTGAGGAGAATCACTAGTGATAAGAATATCATCAACATAGACTAGGATCAAAATAGTTGATGTTGCAGTGAACTTGATAAACAGTGAAGTATCACACTTTGCCATATAAAATCCCCGTGTAGTGAGTGTTGAGGCTAGTTTGTCAAACCAAGCCCTTGGTGCCTACTTAAGGCCATATAAAGCTTTATTTAACTTACAAACTAGGTGACTGACACCTTGAACAAACCCTTGGGGCTAAGACATGTATACATCATCTTGCAAGTCTTTATTAAAAAATGCATTATTGATGTCTATCTGTCGTATAGGCCAACCTCTAGACAATGATAATGTCAATACAACCCTCATTGTAGTTGGCTTCACAACTAGACTAAAGGTTTCAAAGAAATCAAACCTTCTTGTTGATCAAAACCCTTAGCAACTAATCTTACTTTGTGTTTCTGTATAGAACCATTAGAATTTCTCTTTAGTTTGAAAACTCATTTATAGCCAATCATTGTTCTATTAGCTGGTAGAGGTACTAATGTCCAAGTATTATTAGTTATTAGGGCATTATACTCCTGTTCTATAGCACTTTTCCATTGTGGAGTATTTAGAGCAGCTATAACAGTTGATGGTTCACAATCTGAATCAACACCCCCTGTAGTAGATAATAGTACTTTAAGCTTGACAATACCTGATTTACCCCTGGTGGTCATGGGATGAAGATTTTGGACAAGAGCAGGAGCTACAACTATATTACTAGAATTTTGTAAAGGAGAAGAAGAACTTATGGCAGTGTCAACAGGTTGAGCATTAAGTAATTGTGCTATTATAAGAGTTATTTGTAAATAACCATGCTCACTAGCTGTATCAATGGTGCCAACATTTGTGTTAACAGGAATGATGAGGCACTCAAGAAACAGACTTGATAGATACATGAATAGAAGGTGGAAATGATACAGAAGTAGGAGAACTAGTAGTGGCAGACAAATTAGGACTAAAAAGAGATGGAAAAGAGTTGAAAGGAAACAAGGACTCATCAAATTTCACATGTCTAGAAATGTATATTTTTCCAAAAAAGGACAAAACAAACATTTATAGCCTTTATGACATGAATTATAGCCTAGAAACATACACATTTCAGACCTGAAATTGATTTTGTATTAGTTATATGGATGAATATAAGGATAACATACATAACCAAAAGGCTTTAAAAATTAATAATTTGGTAGATGTTGAAATAAGAGCTCAAATGGTGATTGGTTTTTGAGATTGGGAGTAAGTAGTCTATTAATAGTTTGAAAAGCTTCCCCCTAAAACTTGAGTGGCATAGAGGCATTAGCTAATAAAGTCAAACTTGTTTATGTGATATGCCTATGTTTTCTTTCAACAACCCTATTCTGCTTATGTGTATAGGGGCAACTAAACCTATGGATTATACCATGTTCTTATAAGAATTTAGAGAAAACAATATACTCTTTTCCCCCATCAGACTAAAATGCCTTTATTTTGACCCCTAATTGTAATTCAATCATAGTCTTGAAATGAATAAAAGTAGGTAAAGCTTAAGATTTATTTTGTAATAGATATACCCAAGTAAATCTTGAATATGCATCAACAAAATGTATGTAATATCTACTACCATTTGTTAAGGGAAAAGGAGAGGGGCCCCAGATGTCCGAATAGATAAGTTCTAGAGGTTTAGTGTACACAGTAGTAGATGATATAAAAAGCAATTTATGTGACTTGCCCATACAACAAGCTGCACAAACAATAGAATTTGTATTTGATGGAATAGGAATGTTACATCTTTTCAATACAAGATTGACAATGCTACTAGAAGCATGTCCTAAATGATTGTGCCAAAGACTCAAAAATTTGATTTACAGACTCAGAAACATGATTACAATTTTTGGAAGTACAAGTAACAGAATGACAAATAGGAAAATTACAATTTGAATTAACAGACTTGGATATGGAAGGTGTGACAAGGTGAATGTTGTCAAAAGCATAAAGACCATCTTTAAGCTTCCCTTCCAGTAGA
Source organism: Ormosia emarginata (assembly GCA_029884605.1). Lineage (NCBI taxonomy): Eukaryota > Viridiplantae > Streptophyta > Magnoliopsida > Fabales > Fabaceae > Ormosia > Ormosia emarginata. The sequence goes on along the minus strand of JAQQTP010000089.1, from coordinate 45,528,489 downwards.
ATTTGGTTGGTATCCTAAGATTTGACACAACATGAATCAACATGAAATTCAAAATAGAATCTATTATCACGGGCAAGCTGAGAGACACTAAGCAGATTTTTAGAAATATGAGGCACATGTAACAAATTCTGGAGTTAAATGATTATTAGCACCCAAATCTGGATACCAGGCGGGGTCATAAAGGGTCTTAGGAGTGGTTAACAATGTAGACATCTGTGAATTGAGCTGTGAAAGAGTAGAACTAGAACTAAATGATTGAGCCATGTAGGCTTGAGGTGATGCTTGGACCATGTAGGCTTGAGGTGATTGAGCACCAGAAACAAAATGCATAGGAATAGAATACATATCAAGTGTTGGATATTGTTGATCAAACCTATAACGACAGTGCCAACCTGAGTGGTCGAATCATCTATAGACCTGACACTTAATAGATCCTCTGCCACCTTCTCTGTAGAATCTTCCTCTGTCTCTAAAACTTCCAAAAGAGCCTCGATCTTGACCAAAATTCTAAGAACTACCACCATTATTCTGATATGAACCAAGAATCTCCTATCTATTAAGTTTTACTACTGCACAACATTTGCTTGTAGAATGAATGATTCAAAATTCTTTTTATGCTTTTCATTTTTTTCCTCTTGAGCCATCAATAGTGCTTCAATTTCAGCAATAGAATATTGCTCAGATCTAGACATGACTGAGGTGATGAAACCATCATACTCATCTGGTAGTCCATCAAATATGACTTCAATGTAATCTGCTGTGTCAACTGGTGAAAGGTATCTGCAATTTTCTTGATACTCAAGAGATAATCACTGATTCTAGTGACTTTCTTGACATTCTTGAGATGAAGCTTGAGTTACTTGACTTTTGGCCTGATATATGATGTGAAAAATACTTGTAGTTTTTGTCATACTTCATGAGAGTGATTACAATCAACCATTCTTGTAGTTAATCCCTCGGACATGGAAGAGAGCAACCAAGACAGAAGTAACTGATCTTGTGCTTCCTATTTGAGAAAATCATCAATGATCCTTAATTGTACTTCATCCTTTGGAGTTGCGAATTTCTAAGGCATACCTCCAGATAGAGCCGTCAAAATGAGCCAAATCCAATTGGCTAACCCGAATAACTCGATAAAATGGACGAGTTGGACTAGTAAAATGTCAGCTCAAAACTTACATGGTCTGATCTGGCCCGGCCCGAATGGATCGGGTCAACCCGACCCGAATACATTACATAAGGCTGGGCTAGACTTGCAAAATACTAATCCAAAACTTACATAGCCTGATCTGGCCCAGCCCGAAAATGACCCGACCCGAACGAACTGAGCCCGAATAGGCCGGCCTGGCCCATTTTGACAGCTGTACCTCCAGATCTAGTGATGTATTTATGCAACTTGAAGCCTTTGATAGTAGCCAACACTTGCTGCTTCCATGGCAAGAAATTCGATTCATCCAATTTGAAAGAAATTGGGTGAGAAAACTTTTGGAGCATGAATGTGGTGGATGTAACACCCTAATACCATTATCTCGATATAACTAATATATATAAAGATATAAAGCGTTCATCATGTCACTTCTGTTCTTTCTATTCTTCTAATTCCTTATAATTAAATAATTAACTATAGAGAGTCACGATAAAAGTAGGTCATGCATATATACATCAAAAGCCTCTATGGGCATAGTGTTATATATATAATGAAACTACAACTCAAGGTAAGTTATACAAGAGTTGTCCATAAAACAAAAACTAAAAACTATCTAGTCTTGTTGCTCTTTCTTCATCTACTTATCCCTTTTTAAAAGGTCTTGACCTGCTTTCACCATAGAAACACGAAAAAGAGTGAGAACATAAAAATTCTCAGTAATATACATGTATTTCATAGCACTCATTAATATAAATTACGTATAACATAATCAATAATCACATTATATAATCACCCATACAACTATTTAATGTATAGAAATCTAATGTATCTTAATATTACACAATCGTTCATACAACTGTATTACATCAACTAACTTGGCAAATTAGTTATCTCGCTTCAATGCTTAACTCTAGGACCTAACTCATCATAAGACTTGTGTTAGTAAGTTTAGCTCACTTTACTACACTTATATAAGGTTGATCATATTCCTCATGTTACTTAACATATAGTTTAGCTCACTGCTTTGTCCTAGGTAAAATGTTGTACTGACACTTTCCTCTCTTAATTATCTTATAAACAAAGATTTTAACTCACTTCTGTAATAAGGATAATTGTATTATAGTTTCACGTAAACTGATATAGGAACCAACTCTTAAGTAACGTTTCATTTCGAGCAATTCTTAACTCTAGAAAAAATTAGAAACTATAACTTATCCTTATATGCTAGATGGTTATTTCCTTTGTGAAATTTCTCTAAAAGTGTTTTAATACACTTAAGATAGCATATACTAATAATCCCATCAATTTAAGAAACTCAAAGTATCCAAGAAATGAAACGTTGGAAACAGCACCTAAGCGCACATTCTCCAATGCCTGAGTGCTCACTGGGCAGAGAAATGCTCTGCTTTGTTCTGTTTAGCGCTCAACACTCAACGCCTAAGCGTTGAATGCCCTACTATGCGCATTAGCTCCCTGGGCTGTGCGCGCATGGGTGCTCAAATGCTAGCGCTCGAGCGCTGGTCGCATATCAGCAATTCTACAAAATTATGCAAAATTGTTGCTACTATTCTATTGGAACAAAGCAGTCTCTAAGCCACCAAAAATGGATTCAAGGTGAATTCTAATATCACCAACAACTTCTAAAATGTTGTAACACTTATACAACCTATTGATTCACTTAAATTTGGATCAAAACTCAAAAGCATATACCTAGTTGTTCATTGCTTAAATTCTCATTCTAGGAACTAATTGACCATAACTAAGGACCAATGAAAACAAGAATCAAGTAAAGAAAACAAATTTTCACTCTTTAAAAACCGATTCTCTCTTTTATGTAACCTAACTTCTAGTATAGAGAAATGAAGGAAAAAGAGATGAATTTCTAAGTGAGAACCCCTACCTCAAATGGTTGGTGATGGTGGGAGATCCGCCTTGGCTTTATTCTTCCATTTCTTTCTCTTTTCATCTTCCTCCTTAGCTTTCTCCCCTTTGTTCTCCTTGGTTGCTGCTGCTGCTGCTTTTGTTTAATCATGAGAAAAGTGAGTGAAAAGAAGGTGAACGACTTGAAATATCAAGTATTAAAAGTCAACAAAAATGGCTATAGCCGTGAGTGACTTATACTCCTTTGATATTTCACTTATACTTCATGATTTGTTAATAACACTTAGATTTACCTAAATCAAATTTTTTACCTTCCAACAACATTAAAATAAATACTAAGATTCATTAAAAATGTTGTTTCACCATTATCATAAATTTTCATATTTGCTATTAGTCAGTTTAGCATTAAATGCACAATCAGTATGCTTAAAAATATCAAACTAATTCTGATTATTTTCAAATTTTCACTACACCATCTTACACCTATTTGTGACTTAGAAACAAAACCCCCTGGATTTATTTCCCTACATATAGTCATTTAAGCTACTATCTGAGTCATTTTAAGCTATTTTTTACACTTTGCAACAAAGTGCATAAAGTAACTTAATTGGTCAAAAAAATAAGTAAACATGTCAAACAAGTATTATATTACCTTCGTAATCATAAACTAGTCTAACATGTTAAAAAGAGGCTGTTACAGTGGAAGATGAAGAAGACCCAAAACTGAGTTCCTATATGATCGAACCTTGAAGCTCTGATACCATAAAGGTATCATACCTCAAGTTAAGAGAAAATCAAAAGAGAGAAAACAATATGAAGAATTGAAAGTATAGGAAAAGAAAAGAATGAAATGATGATTCATATTGATGAACTACAAAGTTGTTCAGCTATATATATACAAGTGTACAAGAGTCTTCAAGTGATAACAGATTCTAACTAACTCTAACTAACTAACTATCGTAATTAATATTAACTAACCTATCTCTCTAACATAGAAAATAGATGTGACTACATGAGAGAGTAAGTATAATTTAGATTTTACCACTCTCAATAAAGTATTCTCATTTATAATATACGATTGAATAATTGAAAACATAACTAGAATCTTGTTTTTATGAAATAATAGTAGAAAAATAGAGTAAAGGTTTGTTGTTTAGTATGGGGTGATCTTATCAATTATGTTAAGTTAGGTTGTTCTTACTCGAAGATTTGAAAGAAGCCAAACGGGAATTGACTTAGCTAGTAAAGATGAAGCACTTCACATAAAAATTTTAGGTTTGATTTTTTTTTAATAGGTGATTTTGCATCTTTGTTAGTTTGCGTTGAGATATGTGGCATGTTGCATACTTTGGCTTTGAAAAGGAGTAACTTCCGATCTTCTTGACTTTATTTTGAAAAATAAAAATAAAAAATGATTTGAAAGAAAGTTTATATGTCCATAGGATCCATAAATACAATGCCTCCCTCACCATTTAGTTTTTCATTATTACAATTCACCCTTGTGTCTCATTTGGTATGAGGGGGTGGATTGGAATTGATTGGCCATTCTCATCTCCATGTTTGGTTAGGTCAAGAATTGGAATGAGCATTTCTATAATTGTAAGAATAGGTATTTCATCATAAAAGTGATAGAATCTTTATTTCATTTCATCAAAGTATAGATGTAAAAAATAGTTTAACTCATCTGACCCACTTATTTAGTTATAAAATCTTTTTAGGCACATATATATATATATATATATATGAGGGGGATCGCACATATATATATATTTTCATAAGATCTACTTTCATCTAATGGTTGAGATTATTTCATTAAAAGTAACCATTAAATAAAAGTAGATTTAACAGAGTGTAAGTTTACACCTTGTTGTGATATCTAGTAAGAGGAGCTTTTATTGTAAGAGAATGAGAAGAGAAAATCTTGACCATACAACCATACATGGATGGTCAAGATTAAAAATTACTTAAAAGTCATATGACCACTTAAAAAAATCACATGCATTTATGTTCTAATCTTGATCATTCATGTAAGATCCAATGACCAATATTTACTCCTCTTACCTCTCATAATAAACACTCCTCTCACCAGAGTAAGATCCTATATATATAAAATCAACCGAAGCCAACTCAAGCTCGTCCAGCTCAAAAATTTAATTGGCTTAAATTGGGTTAAGTCGAGCTTATTTTAACCTAAAAACATAAATTAATTTTTATTGTATTTTCTTTTACTAATTATAACATATGGAACAAAAAAATGGAATGAAATCATCATATCATTCTTATTCTTACCACACAAAATATAAGAATGAATATTCCATTCCTTTCATTTTCGCTCTCATTCCTATTTCAAAATAATCATTTCATCAAATCAAACATTACTATTATGATTAGAAGAGATGAGATTGAGTGAATGAATTCATTGTATTGATTAGAGAATATTACAAATGCTTATATAGAAGAGGATATATGGAATTCTATAACAGAAAATAAATGTCCTAACAGAATTAACTGAATCTATTTTTATTTATAGCTAATACCCCCCAGAAGCTGGTGAGTGTATGCTCTTCATGCCCAGCTTGGATATAAAGTCTGTAAAAGGAGAAGGATCCAAGGGCTTGGTTAAAATGTCAGCCAGTTGATTAGAACTAGCAATAGGTAATAAATGGAAGAGTTTCTCTTAAAGCTTCTCGTGAACAATGTGGCAATCCAATTCTATATGTTTAGTACACTCATAAAATGAGGAATTCGCAGCAATATGATGCGCGGATTGGCTGTCACAATACAATAAAGCAGGAGATGTGAACGAAATCTACAAATCTGTCAACAAATAAGTGATCCATTGGATTTCACAAACTATGGATGCCAAGGCTCTATACTCGACTTCTGATGATGACCGAGAGACAGTGGGTTGTTTCTTTGATTTCCATGATATAAGTGAGTCTCCAATGAAGATGCAGTAACCAGTAACAGATTTTCGTGAGTTCGGACAACTGGCCCAATCACTGCCATTGAAGGCTTTCAGCTGAAGAGTAGAAGTAGCAGAGAAAAATAAGCCTTGTGCAGGAGAATGCTTGACGTATCTAAGAACACGAATGGCTACTTCATGATGAAGAGATGTTGGATTGCACATAAACTGACTTAGCTGTTGTACAGTAAAGCTAATGTCAGGTCTAGTAGTTGTTAAGTATAAAAGTTTGCCAATCAACCTCCTATATGCAGCTGGATCATCAAGAGGTATACCATCTTGTTGTGACAGTCTGGTTCCCTTGGTTATAGGAGTTGTGACAAGTTTGGAAGCAAGTAAGCCACATTCGAAGAGGATGTCTAATGCATACTTTCTTTGGCATATGTGAATTCTTGCCTTTGATCTAGTAATTTCGAGGCCAAGAAAGAATTTTAAGTGGCCTAAATCCTTTATCTTGAAGCTGCTGTCCATATATGATTTGATGGCAGTGATCTCAATCAAATCATTTCCTGTATGAATAAGGTCATCCACATAGACTAAAAGGGTAGTAATTGAGTGTGTATCATGTTTGATAAACAAAGAATGATCTGATGGAGATTGAGAGTAGCCTCTAGATATGAGAGAATTAGAGAGCCTTGCAAACCATTGCCTGCTGGATTGCTTTAGCCCGTACATTGATTTGAGTAGCCTACAAACTTGGTTTGGCTTGGAATGAGTAAGTCCAGGAGGTAAGTGCATATAGATCTCTTCCTCTAAATTGCCATGGAGGAAGGCATTGTGAACATCTAATTGGTGAAGATGCCAATTTTGTGCTGAAGCAATGGCAAGAAGGAGCCTTATAGTGGTCAGTTTTGCAACAGGAGAATAAGTATCAAAGAAGTCAAGTCCTTCAACTTGATTGAAACCCTTGGCAACAAGGCGTGCCTTATGTCTTTCGATGCTCCCATCAGCCTTATATTTGATTTTATATACCCATTTACAGCCAATGGGTGTTTTACCTTCAGGTAGATTAGTAAGAGTCCAGGTATCATTCTGATTTAATGCCTCAAGTTCTAAATTCATGGCCTTGATCCAATGATCATGTTTGATAGCTTGCTTATAAGTGCTTGGTTCATCATGTGCAGAAATGGACAAAGTAAAATGTAGATGGGATGAGGAGAGGTTAGCATAGGATAAAACAGATGACAAAGGATATAAAATATATGTGGAGTGATTGTGAGATGCTGAGATTGCATTATAGTGAAAGTTTTTAAGGTATGAGGGTGTTTTCTTAAGTCTATCAAATTTTCTGATAGGTAGTGGTTCAGGTTGGGAACTTGTGATGAGTTCATTGGAAGTAGATGGTTGTTCAGCAGGGGTAGGGTGAGTGATTTGGGGCATGACAGTAGGTGGATCAAAAAGAAAGATGGGATTAAAGTGGTTGGACATAGGGGTAGGATTATCAGTATCAGTAGATGCGAGTGAAATATAAGGAAAAATGGATTCATAAAAGATGGCATGCCTGGAAACAAATGTGGCTCGGGTTTGTAAGTCATATAGGAGGTAGCCCTTTGTTCCAGATTTAAAGCCAAGAAATAAACATTTTCTAGCTCTAGGGTCAAGTTTATGTCTATATTGTGTTAAGGTAGTTACATAGGATAAGCAACCAAAGACCTTAAGGTCAAGAAAGGTAGGAGGTGAATCATATAGCAATTCATATAGAGATTCATTTCGAAGGACAAGAGTAGGTAGCCTGTTAATGATATGGACAGAATGACATAGGGCATAAGACCAAAAAGACTTAGGTAATTTGGACTGAAATAACAAGGCTCGAGTAACATTCAAGAGATGCCTATGTTTTCTTTCAACAGTGGAATTCTGTTGAGGTGTTTCAGCACAAGATGTTTGATGTATAATGCCAAGGGAAAAGTAATAAGAAGGCATATGAAATTCAGTGCCATTATCAGTCCTAATCATTTTTACTTTGGCTGAAAATTGGGTGGAAATCAATGTAATAAAATTGGTGATGCAAGTTCTTGTTTCAGATTTAGTTTTCATGAGAAAAACCCATATATGTCTACTATAATCATCTACAATAGTTAAAAAATAATGATGCCCTTGAAAGGAAGGAATGCTAATAGGACCCTAAATGTCCATGTGTAAAATATCAAAGGGGTGGAGGGATTTTATCATGCTGTTGGGAAAAGGAAGTTTTCATTGTTTTGCTAAATGACAACAATCACAAACCAAATTTTTATTGGAAACAATATAAGGAAAATTAGTACATAATTGTTGTAAAACAACATAAGAGGGGTGGCCTAATCTATAGTGCCACAAATCAAAGGAATCATTCGATAAGATATTGCTATTGGTAGTTTTTACAAATGAAGGGGAAGGGGTGTGATTGAAATTGTTATTACAAAGGAAAGTTTTAGGTGACTCTTGAAGGATGTATAGGTTGTTATGAATCTCAGCATGCCCAATCATCCTCAGGGTAGATAGGTCATGTATGTCACAAGAAGTTGGTGAGAAAATCATTCTACAATTAAGAGAAGTGGTTAGTTTGTGAATGGAAATAAGGTTGAAATGAAAATCTGGTATATGTAAAACATCATGCAGATAAAGGTTAGGTGTGAAATGTATTGTTCCAGAATAATGAGCATAAGTGATAGCTCCATTTGGTAATGTAACTGAAATAGGGGAAATTTTCTGATAAATGGAGAAAGATTGAATGAAAGGGCAAACATGATCACTGGCACCCGAGTCCAAGATCCAAATAGAATAAGGCTGACAAGATTTACCTGAAGAATTATTTGATTTAGTGACACTTGAACCACATGAGCATTGGATTCAGAAGGGGATGGTTTACTGACTAAATTCACAGAGGAACCACTGTCAGTCTTGGAAGCATGGAGAAGAGAAATAAGGTACTGATAATCTTCACGGGATAATGGTAAAGATTGATCAGTTGTAGTCTGTTGAGCACCATTAGGAGGATGATCATGTTTGATATTAGTTGCAGTGGGAGCAAAAGCAACCTGTAGAGTGGTACTTTGATTCTTGGATCTATATCCGGTGGAAAGCCATGTTTGAAGTAACATGTGTCAATAGTGTGATTTGTACGGTTGCAATGAGTGCATAGCATCTGCTGCCTAGTATTGGCTCGGCCTCTACCCCTTCCTTGAGAAGAATAATCTTTGCCTTGAGAAATATTATGGGATGAACCGACTGTAAATGCAGTGGAATCAACTGCTGCAGTATATGATGGTTGTCTTTCTTGCTGAAGAGCCAAAGAAAAAACTTTACTGATTGAAGGCAGGGGGTCTATTAATAGGATCTGAGTGCACACAGTATGGTAAGAATCATTGAGTCCTTTAAGGAAACAAATGACATACTCCTTGTCTTTATAGGACTTAACTGATTTGTTGAGATTGCAGGTGCAAGAAACAGCACAAGTACATGTGGGTGTGGGTCGAAGGTAGTCCAATTCATCCCAAAAAAATTTCATATCAGTAAAGAATGTAGAAAGAGACCTGTCACCTTGCCGCATACAATGAATCTCTTGCAAAATATCTGACATTCGAAAGTGATTTCCTTTGGTGAATCAATCTCAAAGATCCAACCAAAGGTCTCGAGCACTGTCAATACAAATTGTGCTTTGAGAAGTATGAGGAGAAAGGGTTCGGGTGATCTAAGAAACCACTATATTATTGCATCTTTCCCAAGAATCATATGATGGGTCGGATTCAGCAAGTTGAGGAAGGCTTCCATTGTTGAACTTGAGTTTGTTCTTGGAGGATAGAGTACGTTTCATGGCCCTGCTCCAATTGTAATAGTTGTCGCCAGTAAGAGGAGGTGAGACAAGAACCGATCCTAGGTTTTCTCTAGGATGAAGATAATAGGGACTGCTTGGGTTTTGAGATGGATCGGCAAGTTGTGTTGAGCCATTTCCATTGCTGCTATCGGTACGAGGGCCAGAGGTTGAAGAATTGTTAGCTATGGCCGAGAAGAAAAAGAAGAAGACGAAAGCTAGATATGTAGAGATAAATCTGATATCATATTATGATTAGAAGAGATGAGATTGAGTGAATGAATTTATGGTATTGATTAGAGAATATTACAAATGCTTATATAGAAGAAGATTTATGGAATTTTATAACAGAAAATAACTGTCCTAACAGAATTAACTGATTCTGTTTTTATTTATAGCTAATAATTACCTTACTTTTGCTAGCTAATCCTCAAAGTAATATTTGTCAAAACAGCATCAGCATTAACACATGTAAAATATTTAAATTTTGAATTCAATTGGCGCACTATATCCCAACAAAAGCACCACCGCTTCTTCGCATTTTCAACTACTTTTCCAAACACCTGTAACTCTGTAAGAACAAACTTCAAACAACGCTATTTGCCTCAAATCTTTTTAGTGTATGTTTAGATTTGATTATTTTTAATAATAACTCTTATTTTAACTTTTTAGTAAAATTTTAATTATAAAAATTTTAAACATAAAATAAATTAATTCAAACACATACTTAATCATCATAAATTTGTGAACTTTTTTCTAATTATTTAAAAGTCTGGTAACGAACAGTTGCAAGTCCTACTTTTGTTTATTTATTTAGAAAAGTGAATATGATTTGGAGTAAAGTTTTTTATTGTATTTCATATAGTATGATCAGAATCTAACAAGTGAATGGCTATTAGATTTGAACAAAGTATAGATGGAAGAATCTTGGGTTTTCAACTGGTTTGAGTAAAATAGAAGAGGAAGTAGGGAAACGACAATCGTGCTGGAATAGCTCGTTTGGCTATTAACCACAAGGTCGGAGGTTCAAGCCTCCCTTCTAGCGCCTCTCATCTTTTTGTTTTTTTTTTATCTAGATTTATAAGTTGATTATGTAACGCTTGGATCACATCAGAATTACTCTTCCAATTTCTCTATCGGAAAGTCTTTTCCCTCACCATTCAACCTCTACTTGTCTTCTTTACCCATAAGGGATTAGGTCAGCACAGAAGAATTTGTTCGAGAACCAACTATCCTTAACACAATCTTTATTAATTAATATCTTTTTAAATTTCCTATTTTAAATAAATATCTTAAATATCACTCATATATCTTTCATATTTATTACATATTTTTTACAAATTTTTAAATAAAAACTTCTTATCTTAGTAATGCAAATTAACCTTTAACAGATATAAAGTTATGTTAATAGAGAGATGTTTAATTTTAAGGCAAATTACATCTACCTCACTTGAAGTTTGGAAGAATTACACCTGATACCTCTTTTGATTGCACACTTATATTGCCTTCCCTTAATGTAAACAGTGTTAACTACTGTTTTTAAATTAAAAATAATCATCTAATTATTTTTTTATATCATTTTTTATATTAATTAATAAAATATAAATTTCTGATTAATTACATGCATTGTTTGTTTAATCGAAATTATTTATATTAATTAGTTAATAAGACATTTATTAATTAATATACATAATGTGAGAAAATTGAGATTGTTTCTAAATTCCTCAATTACGTACCCTTATTATTAAACAAATGAAAAATTGTATAATGCACTTCATTCTCCTCTGAATTTCTTCTTGCCACCCAGCCCCATCAAAACTCTAATCATTTGGGACCACTTGCCAAAATCTGTCTAGGGTGGCATTTTGTTTTTAAATATAGCTAGAAGATTAAGGGGAAGTCTTCAAACAAGGCTGAAGGTGAAGCTACTAGCGGCCAATTAAGTCAGCCCCCCGCTTCTGGTGAAGCATTGTCTCCTATGATAGAATAAATATTAGCTAAAGTCAATACCTAGTTTATGGAAGGTTTTTTTTTAACAAAAAAAAAAAGAGGCTAGAAATCTCTTCACGTGCAACACGAAGTGCCTTGGTCACCAGTGAAAATAGCTTGACCTGCCAATGCCCACGGATTCAAGAATTTTAGTAAATGGGGACAAAAAAAATATACTAAAAAAATCTTCAAATACTTCTATTTAATATCACATTATTATTATTAAAAATATAAATAATAAGAGATCTTTTGTATATTGTGTATATGATTCTTTATCATATTTATAGCATATAAAATTATTTAAACCATAAACTTAAAATCTTTAAAAATAACATTTAATATATATTCTGTTTCTTTTTGTTTTTAAATTTTTAAAAATTAAATCAAATTAAAATAATAAAATAATATCAACTTGTAATTATCAAAAGTTTAGAGTTATTACAAAGAATAATAATAATTTGATGAGTTGAGTTATTATTATTTTTTACAATCACTTATGTGAATAATAGATAAACAAGATAATATAATGAAAAGAATAAATTAATATATATACATATAATACAAATTTAATTTAAATTTCAATGGGGGCATATGCCCCCATATATTCTAACGTGAATCCGTCCCTACCTGCCAAGTACTCGAGTCAATAGACCATGGTATAGAAAATGGCTACAAAGAGTGAACAGAAAATAATGGTAAGAAAGAGTAAATGTGTCGTTCATCTAGCAAAATAAGGAAAAGATGAGGAAACATAAGGAGCTTTCAACCATCAGATTCACGGTCCAGCTTCAAAATGATTAAAAGGGTAGAAATCTAATTTCGTCGGTGCTAATGAGATCGAGATTGGATTATACACACAAGACAAATTGTTTTTGTTCATTCTAAGCATAAGAAATATTTGATAGGAATTAGGAACTCAAACAACATCAGAATTCATTTCTCACTATATACAGAATTATTATAAAACTTAACAGTCTTTTAAGTCAATTCATCAGGACATGATTGCTGGCAAAATCTCATATGGCCAGACATTGAAGGAACTGGGCAATTGTTTGTGAGAGGAAGAGGAAACAAGGATGCTGATCGATCCAGAGAAAGGGGTGCTGAATTGACAATTTAATATATCTTCAAGTCTCACATCGATTAAAGAATAGAGTAAGAAAATGATGATCATATATCAAAATAAGGGATGAGTATTAAGTTGTAATATAATTTTGATATATTTTTTCATTCTAATTTATTAACTTAAGTTTCAGTTATTAAATTTTATTAAAATTTAATTAAAAATATAGTAATATATTATAATAAATTAATAATTATAATTATTATAATAATATATATTATATTATATATAATTAAACATGTTAGATTAGCCTATCAAATTTATTAAATGACCTAAAATCTAATTTTTTTAGTCAAATAAATTTTTAAAAAATCTTGACTTAATTTATTTAATAAACATGTTAGAGTAAATCAAACCTCAAACAAAGTAGGCCATAGGTATATGTGGATGAATGAATTGGATGTGGAAGGATGGTAGGAACTCGGAAATGGTTATTCATTTGTTCAATGCTCACTTACACCGTGATTGTATATGTTGTGATTTGGATTTGGACATGTGAAGAAATTATCGAACAACTTTGCCTTGTCAATGTCATTGGAATTGAAGTCCAATAATTCTTTGATTTCGTGGAAAACACATTATTGCTCTTTAGGCTTCATTTGAGTAGTTTCTATTTGCTCTTTATGGGTAATGAATTAAGATTTTGGTAAAATAAGAATTAGAATACCTACAATAGATTTGAGGACGGAAAGCAGTTGAGAACGGGAGAGACTTTCAGCCAAGAATTGGGGGAGAATGAGTAAGAAATAAAAATGAGAAATCAAATCTATTTTAATTCAAAATTAAATGGGTATTTTGGTCATTTACTCTGACTTGGTTCTATTAAAAGTCACATGTGGCACACATGGCAGTGCTTCCATTTATTCTTCTAACGGTGCTACGTGATACCAGATTTCAAAATTTAAAGAAATACAGTGTGGGTATGCAATCAAGGGGAATTATGTGAAATTTTCTCAGACTTCAAGGGTAGCAAGTATGATTTGTCCTTAATTTTAACATCGTTCACATAACTTTATACATGTTAAAGTTTAATTTGCATGCTTAAAATAGAAAATTCTCACCCAAATTTTTTTCTATGAATATAAGTATGATTTGGTAATTATGGAGATTACAACTGTTAATAGTGGCTACGGGGTATAAGAGACGGAATGATAATTTTGTTATACATGATAAAATCACATCAGAGTTATTCTTCTAATTTCTCTATGGAAAGTCTTTTCCCTCTATATCCAACCTCTGTCTCTCTTTACCCACAAAGGGTTAGGGTCAGATTATAAGAATTTGTTAGACAAGCAACTACTCTTTACACACTCTTTATTAATTAATATTTTTCATAATTTTCTATTTTAAACAAATATCTCAAATCTCATTCACACATCTTTTACAAATCTTAAAATTAATTACAAAATCTAAGTTTTCTGATAAAATAGGAAACTATCAATAATAATATTTAAATTAAAAATTTGGATCAATCTAAACAATCTCCATTTTGATTCAAATTCCATCATCAACAAACATTATTCGCGAACTCTCCACCATCATTGCAAATCTAAACAAACTGCAACAAACCACATCTTTCAAATCTTTAAGCACGATCAGATTGCTAAGCAAATCTTTCAATCAAATCTTCGTGCTTGCATTGTAATTATCAATGAAATATACTGTCAAGAAGACTTTTGACCCACTTTCTATCATCATAATAAACATGCCACCTAACATTCACTATTAGGAAGACTTTTGATACAAGAGACCGCATGTAAGGGACCATATCATTGCCTAGATACTTGACCATCAACTTTGATACTACTTGTTGAGGTGTGATGGGAGGTATTGGTGCTTGTTGTTGACAACTTATCTCCAGGACCACGAAACAAAGGCACCGACGGTGGTGGTCTCTTTTTCGTGTAGAGGCTATGAATATAGCAGCTAGGCGATAGCTCCGATGATGATTTGTAGGAATAATCTTGAGGTATGATGTTCTTCAGTCAGTGGTTATGGAGGTTTGGGGTTCAGCCATGATGCTTGTCCATATAGCAAGAAGAAAATTATTAGATTTGTACATATATATGGCAATATTTTATGAGTGCACATCATCCAAACTAGAGAGGCATAAACTTAGTCTAGATGGCAATATTTTATTAGTACACATGGACAAAAATGGTATAAATGGCAATAATAGCTGACATTAGATGACACGTGACAGAAATATAAGAGGATAGATGTCACATGGCAAAAATGCAAGGCATGTAGGGAATGACAGGAATGCCATATGTCGAAGAAGAAAGTGGAAAGTATAGATCTTCATGGTTTGATTGTATTTTGTATTAAAATAATGTTGTAGCCATGCTAACTTTGAAAGCTTTTGATAATTTGAAAGCTAATCACTTAATGTTTCAAATTGATGGATTATGGGTCAGAGAGTTGCTTTAAAGGTGAGGTTTCTAAGCTAAAGATAAATTGTGTTCAGAAGTGGGTTTCCATATTAAAGAAAATTGTGTATATAGGGAGTGAGTTTCTGGTTAGTGTATTAATAACAACAAATCTCAAATTAAATATGATTTTACTTACTTTAACTATCTTTTATTGTACTTTCCAAATATAGTGTTTTTTTATTTTTGTTTTAATCCCTCTTTTTTTAATTCTCAAGTTGTTAATATTCACCTCAACTTTATTAGATTAATGTATGATGCTTACCCTTCACGTAGGCAAATAACAACTTTTGATAAATATGTAATGTAAGGATAAAAGGAAAAGAATTTTTTTTTTGAAAGACTAGTTCTTAAAATTTAAAAAAATATGAGACTAGAATAAAAAAACTACTATATTTATATGAAATAAAAACATGTTTAACATTTTTCTTTTTTATCCATGGTATGGGAGAATAAAATATGAACAGATACCAAACATAGCAAGTCAATCTATTCAACTGACGTCAAAAAAAATAAATTATCTGACCTATCTTTAACCCAAGAAAGAAGAAACACTTAAAAAACAGTATAAAAGAATTAACCAATCAAATGGCCTAGCTAGCTGGACTATTAGAATTGGATGACCAAGTAATCATCCATGACAGTATGATTCATCACCACGATGACCAACCAGATCCGGAATTGTTATTAGTAAGCCATTAAGCGTAACTTTAGGTCTTGTGGCTGTGCATCACCAAAAGGTCTTTCAAAAGGCACATGAAGGGCATATATATGACAGTGATGAGGATCTAATAGGAGAGGAGAGAGTGACAGCCCCATGTGATTGACCCACCACCACCACCTTAATTGCTAAGGCCAGTGGATGTCTTGGTTGGCTTCATGTCAACGCTAAGAGCCAAAATAACCCAACTAAAACAGCAAAAACCAACAAATCTATTAAATATTTAGGGAGCTTTGGTCTGTTTTTATTTTTTTTATTTTGAAGAAATATTTTTTATTAATTATTATAAAAATGTATCTTTATTTTTATTTTATTTTTAATTTTTAATTTTTTTATAAAGAATTGATAAAAATAACATTTTCTTATTTTTATCATTTTTTTATAAAAATTTAAAAAATAAGAAAAAATAAAAAATATTGTGATATTTTTATAATTATGAATGAAAATATATCAATTATAAATGAAAACAAAAAATCAACCAAATCCCACCTTATATGTCCTCTAATAAATTCTTTTAATTATTAAATAAAAAAAAATTAAATATTTCTTATATTTTTATATGTTAAATATAATTACTTCTCTATTTAATATTTTATTATTAAATAGAGAAAAAAATATACAGACTTCTTAAACTTTAATCATTTTATAAATTAACTATCACGAATTTTAAAATATTTTTAATTAATTTTAAATTTTAATTAATATTATAATAATATTTTTGTTTAATTTAAATATATTAATTCACTAATAATAATATTACGAACAATATTTTATCTGTATTAACATTAATTGTATAAGGTTTATTAATTAATTTATTTAAATTTAATTGTAAATATATTTTATTCTTTAAAATAAATAAAAAACTATTTTAAAACAAATTTAGTTTTTATTTATTTTCTAATAATAAAATGTATTTATAATCAAATTTTAATAAATAAATCAATAATTAGTCTAAAATTAATGTTAATATAAGTAAAATGTTATTACATAATATCATTGTTAGTGAATTAACTAAACTAAATTGAACAAAATAATCTATTGGGACATTAGTTAAAATTTATATACTAATTTGAAAAATTTTAAAATTAAATGATGATAATTTTAAAAAAAATTATAATACAAGAGACTTATATATTCTTTTCTCAATTAAATATTATGAGAATTATTAAAAATATATTTTAAGGTATAATATTACTCCATATACATGACCCGCAATCACATAACAATAACACCACCAGGCACCACTTCTTCTCCCACGAAAGCAAGCAAGAAAGGAGAAAAAAAAATTAAGGGCTTATCATCATTAACGAGAAATTTTTACTTAAATATAGTGCATCTAATTAAGTATATTAAGTCAATCAAGACTTAATATTTTTATAAAATATTATAAAATTAATTATGATACACAAAAATTCATAAAAATATAAAGTTCTGATTAACTTAGTGCACTCAACTATAATACACCATATTTAGATAAGAATTTCTCCATCATTAACTTATTTGACAAAAGTGAAACATTTTTTTTTGCTTTTCATGGTCTCCCCACTAACCCTAGTTATACCTTTAACTTTCCCTGTGGCACTTTTTTTTTTCTTTTTTTTTTTTCGGTACATACTTTCACTCTCTTTCTAATGCTAGTGGTTCTCTCCCTCTTGTTACCCTTTGCTTAGACTCAAGTGAACTTACTTGTATACATGTTAGCAGCTAAACAAAAAGGGTTAAAAAAGTTGTAGTATATGGGGGATATTGAGAGATGGAGGACAAAGAAGAAGCCAACCAAGATCATAACCACCCATCTCTCCTCCCAAATCATAACACCACCACAAACACCATCACAACCCAAGAAGAGTCTCAAAGAAAACCCCTTGGCGGTGGCGGTGGCAGTGGCGGTGATAGGCTGAAGAGGGATGAGTGGAGTGAAGGAGCTGTGTGTACCCTTCTTGAGGCCTATGAAGCCAAATGGGTGCTCAGAAACAGAGCCAAACTCAAAGGCCAAGACTGGGAAGATGTTGCAAGGCACGTTTCATCACGAGCAAACTCTACCAAATCACCAAAGACACAAACACAGTGCAAGAACAAGATAGAGTCCATGAAGAAGAGGTACCGGTCAGAGTCAGCAACTAGTGCAGATGCCTCCTCATGGCCTCTATACTCACGTCTTGATCTTCTTCTGCGTGGAACTGGGCCAGTATCCATACAGGCACTCCCACCGGCAACGGCAGCGGCTCCGCCTTCTCAGTCAGCGCACCCTGGAAATAACCAGCCGTTGGTGTTGATGGAGCCATCACAACCACCTCATCAGCCACCACCTCCGGCTGCTTCTCCACCACTTACTAATGCACAGAACTCACATGGCTCCAATGGTGTTGACAAGGTAATAACCAAGGTAAATTAAATGGACAATTTTACATTTTGGGTAAAAAAATTTTTTTTTTGTTACATATATATATTACAGAGGAGTGTTAGGAACGAGTAATTCTTTCATATTTACGTATGTATCTTACATACACTTATATGAGATGAGTTTTATTATAGGATAAAACTCATCTTATGTGAGTATGTGTAAAGAATAACTTTTAGATAAACACGACCTATCATAGTTACTTAAATCATTATTTGACATATGTAAAGTAGTGGATATCATCATAAAATTATACTCATCATTAGCAATACTTTTACACGTGTCAAATAATAATTTGAATGTTTAAATAATGATGTGATAGATCATACTTATCTAAAAATTTCTCATATGTAAGATACATACGTATGTAAATAAGAATTTTTCGTTAAGAACACACTCTCTATCATACTCTTTTCAATATATTTTTTTCTATTGAATGACGTCACACACTAAAATACACACTTAAATTTGATTACTCGCTAATTAAATTAATTATATGCTAATTGAAATTAAATGTATATTTTAATGTATGACATATTCCTGTAAAAAAGAATATATTAAAAAAATATGATATAAAATGTGTTCCCATCATTACTCTATATTATACTATTCCTTCATTGTTGAAAGATTTTCTTTCACCTTTAATTTGTGAGGTGGGGACATAATGGTTTAGTTAGAGGTTTCTAATAGGATTCTGACTGTTTTATGTCTGTAGCATGTTTTGGACGTAAATATTCCTTTAAAAAAAATTAATTCTGCACAGTATTTATTTTTTTAACATATTATCAATAATGATATTTGTACATTAATTTTATTATATAATTCTTACATTACTTCTTATTTAAATAACAAAACAAGAAAAATGTGCATTCTAACACACAAACTCTCCATATTTGTTAAATAAAATTTTTATTATTTTTTAATAATAAGTCGTGACTTAAAGACACAACTTACTCAGTGATAATTTTCTTTTTATATTTAGGTAAGTTATGCCTTCCATTTACAACTTATTTTATAATTTTTTTAATTAAATTTTGGGTAAGACTTAGATGAGAACAATGACTTACCATTTTCTTTTTTTAAAAGAAAAAACAAGTGAATTCATGGCTTGTATTAAAATTTAGTGGCTGAAGTTATTTCTTATAGTTGAAGTTACATTGTAATGAATATTTACTGTAGTAATAGAGCTAACGAACATAAGACTTAGATTTATATAAAAATCATTATATTTATAAATATCACTAACATCAACAACAAATAAACTACGAAGAGAATCATATGATGATATATGTCAATTTTAGTAAAAAAAAAAAGAAAAAGAAAACTTCATATCAATAAACGTAAAAGAGTTATAATAATAAAAAAAGAATAATTAACATTCTTAATAAATACCTCTAGTAGAGAGAATTAAACGAGAATGTATCGAGTTTGATACAAAATAACAGTGGTGTAGAGCACTAGAAAAATATTGAAATATGAAACAATACCGAAAGGAAATGGTGGAATTTATAGGCATATACTATGACTTAATGTAAGCTGTGAGTGTCAACCACGACTTCATATGACATTTAAAAAAAATAAATAAATCGTACCTCACAAGTACAACTTATATAAATTAAAAAATAAATAAATAGGTAAATTATGTATGAGAAGTACAACTTACCCCAAATATAATAATAATAATAAAAAAGAGACGCAAGTAAGTCATACTGCTCAGCTACAACTTATTATACGTTATTGTTTCACTTACTCTATTTTGAAAATTAAATTTTGACCTATACATATATAGAAATTTGATTTTTAAAATGCATCATTGTGTAAAAAAAATCTATAGAAATAATTGCAGTGGACATAAAAATGGTGTCTAGGCTGATTCAAGCTACCTATCAACTTATTTTAACCGTATATACTATGCAAGTGAAGTTGATGTTAAAACAATCAGAAAACACAACACACATCCATATAAATCAGTGACGGGCCCCAAGAATTTTAGGCAGTGGGGGCAAATGTCTCTGTGATCGAAGCAAATGCGGGTGAATTTGAATGAATAATATCTATATCACTGTTAGTATGCAAAGATAAAGAATGGTGAGAGAAGAAAAATTTTGTACTCTGAGTATATTGGTACTAAATTTATGAGTACTATTAAAAAATAAAAAATAATATTATGAGTATATTTAGATACTAGACCAAGTGAGTAATGTTGATTAATAAAAAATAATATTATGAATTTTACTTTTTATCACTACAAATTTATTAATTTGTCTGCATATAAGGACAAAAATTACATATATAAAGAAATAAAAAAGACATACATATATACCTATATAAGATAAAAAAAAAAAAGTTTCAAAATAGAGTAAAGTCATATATCTCCACTTCTTAACAAGTAGATCCGTCACTGCATATAAATATATTCTAATATATATATATATATAATGATTTCTGATTAACAGGATGATGGGTTAGCAACCAAGTCATCTGACCATTTATCTAACAAGAATCCATTGGACACGGATAGCAGCACGCCTGCGCTTTATAGCGAGAAGGACAAGTTAAGATGCAACAAGAGGAAGATGAAAATTGAGAACAGGCGAAGAAGGAAAGAAGATACGGAGATAGCAGAAAGCTTAAGATGGCTAGCAGAAGCTGTGGTAAGGTCAGAACAAGCGAGAATGGACACAATGAAAGAGATAGAGAGAATGAGAGTTGAAGCTGAGGCCAAGCGAGGGGAAATGGATCTCAAGAGAACTGAAATCATTGCCAATACACAATTAGAGATCGCTAGGATCTTCGCAAGTGTCAATAAAGGTGTTGATTCATCGTTAAGAATTGGAAGAAGCTAAGGGTAAGTTATGGAATTAGCTAATCAAATTAAATATTGTTGTATGTGTATAAAGTTACATTCAATATAATATTTTAGAAAGGAAAACTTTTCATGGAGGGGAGAGGGAGCTTTATAACATTTTAATTGGCTATCTAGTGAAGAGAGTAGCATATGGTAGTGATGAGAATCTCTCCTAACCCATTGTAGATTTTGTAGCCTTCTCTTCCATTAATTAAGTAATGAAGGGTTGCTTTTACTATTGCTTTCCCTAACCGGATACGTATAGCAAGTCAAGAAGAATTTAACTTACAAATCGGTTAAATAGAAAAGTATAATTCAAATCACTACAACATAATTTAGATTTAGCAACATTTAAATGTTGCTAAATTACAAAAAAAAAGTGTTGCCATTGACATTAGCAACATTTTGGTAAATGTAATGTTTGGACAGTGTTGCAAAAGATCTTTAACAACATTTTATCGTACCTTTAGTAACATTTAAAAAATGTTGCAATTTACTGTCTTTTGCAACATTTTATAAATGTTACAATTTACTTTCTTTTTGTAACATTTAGAAAATGTTGCAATTTAGATACCCAATCCATACCTAATTCAGCCTAAACACTCGTAGGTTGGACCAACCCGGATTTGACTTTTTTATTTGTTTATTTTTTATTCAATTCAATAAAGATTATATAAAGAATAAGAATCGAACAACAAATGAGGAAAGAAGTTATTCATTTCATATTCAGGCCACATATACACATGATATAAAGGGTGTAATGAAGATTTACAGTTTACCCCTGATTTAGCATCTTCAACATTCCTAACACAGTAAATAAAAATGTACATAAAAAGTTTCTATATTCGGTACTCAAAACATAAAATAAGAAGCATTGTGATTTTCATGCAGGGACGAACTTAGGTGTTAAAGAGTGGGGACACATGTTCTCACTCTACTTTGAAACTTTTCTTTGACTATATGTAAGTATATGTTTTTTTTATTTTTTTATATATGTAATTTTTGCTTTATATGTAAAAAAATTAATAAATTCATAGTGACAAAAAATAAAACTCATAATATTATTGAATGATTGTGTGGTTACATATATAGAGAGAAAAATGTTTGATAGTATTAATAATGAAAAAATCATTTAACATTTTCAAAATATGGAAACACAACTTTACTCCCATTACCTAAATTCCTGGGTCCGTCACTGTTTTCATGCCATCTTTTTCCTAGCAACTTGATGCCTTCTGTTGAGATTATGTATCCCTATAAATTAGGGATTATATATAATTAGGATTTGTAATTAGGGGCTAATTGCTTTGTTTTCTTTTTTAGTGTACATTGAATTTAATATAAATATACAACTGCTAAGGAGTGTTTTTCCTTAAGCATTCATCACATTTAACATGGTATCAAGAGCAGGTCGATCTTGGGGCAGTCAAATCCTAGATCACCCATAATAGCCATTGTCTCGGTTGAGTCACAGCCACCGTCCAGGCTGAGTCAAGGCATTCTAGCCACCATCAAGGCTGGATTGTTGGGCACGTGAAGATGCAGGTGGAGTTGTAAAGGTCTGACCGACCAACCCCTGAAAATGCGTCACCGGAAACTCCTCCAAGCACCGCCACGCTCATCTTCCTCTGTCGACGCGTGGCACGCGCCACCCTTCGATGGTCGGATCACATCGCCAGCGGCACCGGTCAGCTCGTCAGCGCCCCCTGAGTCTTTTCTAGTGGTTGTCAACTTCTGCTGGGTTGTCGTTGAGTGCTCGCAGTCACAACCCTTGTTTTTACGTGAAACAGCCCCTGTTTTGTACTCCTGTTCCTGGTAAAATGTCTTCCGCTACGTTTGAATCTGGAAAACAGCCCATTACACTTTCTAAAACCGAGTTCCAGGAGTAACTACAGTTGAAGGCAGCCAAGTAAACTCAGTCTTCCACTACCACAATTGCTCATACGGGTAATCCTACAGTTTGTATCTCTCATATTGGTAATACTCCAAGTCCTTGGATAATTGATTCGGGTGCTTCCGATCATATAGCTGGTAATCGATCCCTTTTAACTTCTCTCTCTACACTTAATTTTCCACACTTTATCACCTTGGTAGATGGCTCAAAGGTCACTGCCAAAGGTATTGATTGTATTTCACCTACTGCATCTATGTCTTTAAAATCCGTCTTGTTCATGCCTGGATGTCCTTTTAATTTAATTTCTCTTAGTCAACTTACCTGTTCTCTTAATTGTTCAGTAACCTTTGACTCTAATTCCTTTGTTATCCAGGACTGTGGTACGGGACACACGATTGCATAGGGCATGAAGCACATGGTCTTTACTATCTCGAGTCATCTCCACCCGTGGTTTGCGCTGTGGCGGAGTCTCCAAGTCTTCTCCACCAACACCTCGGTCATCCCAGTCTGTCAAAACTTCAGAAGATGGTTCCTAGTCTTACAAAGTTAGAGTCTTTAAATTGTGAGCCATGTCAATTTGGAAAGCATGTTCGAGCTTCTTTTCCAAGTCAGGTCCAAAGTCAAGCTAAGTCTATTTTTTCTCTTATTCATTCTGATGTGTGGGGTCCAAGTCGTGTGTCTACCTTTTCAGGTTTTAGGTATTTTGTGACTTTCATTGATGACTTCTCTCGTTGTACTTGGTTGTTTTTAATGAAAGATCGTTCTGAGATACTTTCTATATTTAAATCTTTTTGTACTGAAATTCAAACTCAATTTGGCAAAACAATTAAGATACTACGAAGTGACAATGCAAAGGAATACTTTTCAACTGCTTTTTCATCTTTTATGTCATCTTATGGTATCTTACATCAATCAACATGTCTTCATACACCCCAACAAAATGGAGTAGCAGAAAGAAAAATTCGCCATCTTATTGAAACTACTTGAACTCTGTTATTACATGTCAATATGCCTTTACAATTTTGGGGTGATGCTGTTTTAACTGCATGTTATTTGATCAATCGTATGCCATCATCTGTCCTACAGAACTAGATTCCTTATTCCATCCTTTTTCCCAAGGGCACCTTATATCATGTTCCTCCCCGTGTCTTTGGATGTACTTGTTTTGTTCATGATCTTTCCCCTAGTCAAGATAAGCTATCTGCTCGTGCTATTAAATATGTCTTTCTTAGGTATTCCAGGTTATAAAAAGCATATCGTTGTCACTCATCGTTGGTATATGTCTGTTGATGTTGAAGAAACACTATATTTTATCTCTTCAGTTGAACCAAATGTGGTCTCTGAGGTTTTACTTGTTCCTTATTTTGGTCCACCATTGTCTCATTTGCAGGAACCATCAGCAGATACTCCAGAATCTCCAGCAGCTTTGTCTAAAGCACCTTGCCCAGATCTACCTCAACGTCCCTTCATTACCTATCAGCGTCGACCACAGGATATCATTCCTGCACTCGAGATAGTCGTACCTCCTAGTGAATCATGTCCTACTCCAACGCCTCTACCTGCTACGGACCTCTCTGAGTCAGTCATTGACCTTCCTATTGCACTTCGCAAAGGTACTAGATCTACTCGAAATCCTCATCCAATCTATAATTTCTTGAGTTTTCATCGTTTATCTCCATCATATTATGCCTTTGTGTCTTCTTTGTCCTCTGTTTCAATTCCTAAAAATACCAGTGAGGCACTCGGTCATCCAGGTTGGAGGCAAGCCATGCCTGATGAGATGCTTGCCCTTGAGCATAGTGGTACGTGGGACTTGATCCCTCTCTCTCCCGAGAAAACTGTTGTTAGCTGTCGATGGGTGTATGTTGTCAAAGTTGGGGCGGATGGTAACATTGATTGTCTTAAAACCCGGCTTGTTGCCAAGGGCTATACTCAGATATATGGTCTTCATTACAGTGATATCTTTTCTCTGGTTGTTAAAATTGCCTCTGTTTGCCTAGTTCTAGCCATGGAAGCTATCGGTCGTTGGTCATTATATCAGTTGCACATTAAAAATATCTTTCTTCATGGTGACCTTGAAGAAGAAATATATATGGAGCAACCACCTGGTTTTGTTGCTCAGGAGGAGTCAAGATTAGTGTGCAAGTTACGACGATCTCTCTATGGGCTAAAACAGTCTCCACGAGCATGGTTCGAGAAGTTCAGTACTGTTGTTCAGAAGTTTGGTATGACACGAAGTGAAGCTGATCATTTGGTCTTTTATCAATACTCTTCACTTGGCCAATGTATTTATTTGATTGTTTATGTGGATGATATAGTTATTACCGATAATAATAATGAGAAGATATCTCAGTTGAAGGAACATTTGTGTAGTCACTTTCAAACTAAGGATTTGGGTAAACTCAAATACTTCTTTCATATTGAGGTGGCTCAGTCTGGGAGTGGTATTGTTATCTCACAAAGGAAGTATGCTTTAGATATATTGGAAGAAATTGGTATGCTGAATTGTAAGCCTATTGATAGTCCTATGGACCTTAACAACAAACTATTACCAGACCAAGGAGAACCTTATCCAAACCCTGTAGATACCGAAAACTTGTACGAAAGCTAAACTATCTCACTATTACCAGACCTGATATTTCTTTTCCGATAAGTGTGGTAAGTCAATTTATGCAGTTTCCACATGATTGTCATTGGGATGCTGTTGTGTGAATTTTGAGGTATATTAAGAAGGTCCCGGGACAAGGGTTGTTGTATGAAGATAAAAGGAACACTTAAATTGTAGGATACTCTGATGTAGACTGGGCTAGTTCACCTATTGATCGGCAGTTTACTTCAGGGTATTGTGTATTTGTTAGTGGCAATTTAGTATCCTAGAAGTAAGAAGCAGAATGTTGTTGCTTGATCTAGTGCAGAGGCTGAATATCGATATATGGCAACAACTACTTGTGAGCTAATTTGGGTAAAACAATTGCTTCAAGAATTGAAGTTTAGGAGTATTGAACAGATGAAGTTATATTGTGATAATCAAGTTGCTTTACATATATCATCAAATCCAGTCTTTCATAAGAGAATAAAGCATATAGAAACTGATTGTCACTTTGTTCGAGAGAAGGTGCTTTCTAAGGAGATTATCACTGAATTTGTTAACTCAAGCGATTAACTGGCTGACATCTTCACAAAGTCTCTTCATGGTCCTCGAATTCAGTATATTTGTAACAAGCTTGTTGCATATGATTTATATGCTCCAGCTTGAAAGAAAGTGTTGAGATTATGTATCCCTATAAATTAGGGATTGTATATAATTAAAGATTGTATATAATTAGGATTTGTAATTAGGGGCTGATTGCTTTGTTTCCTTTTTTAGTGTACATTGAATTTAACATAAATATACAGCTGTTAAGGAGTGTTTTTCCTTAAGCATTCATCACATTTAACGCCTTCTTCCAAGGTCAAATTTTCATGCCACTCACCATGGAGAATTGGCCTTGCAAGATGATTTCCAAGCCCTATTGTTACACGATTGTCTTCAAAGTTAATGCTAATCATGTTAGCCTGGATAAGATTCACAAAATTGAATAAGCTTTTGGGTAACTCAAAACTAACTGTTACATGGGTATATTTAAGTTATCACATAGAAAAGGATAGGAGGAAAAATAGGCAGATGTACACAGTACCTCAATGTTTGAAACGAAATTTAAAAAAAAAAAACATGTAAGGGAAAGAAAAGCATATGCAAATCATTTAATTAAACAGATCCTTTTGTGTTTCCCTTATTTGAAATAACCAGTGCTTACTCAAGAAACAACCAAAAAAAAGTGCTTACTTAAATAACAAAATAAATAAAAATAGTGCTTACATAAGCTCATCAAGGTAGCATACAATCTCCTGAAAGTCACTTATTTCCCCACTGACACCAAGAAGAGAATGTTTTCTAGTAGGCTTCAAACGATCAATACTCTAGTACCGCACCACAAGGTAGAACCATAGGAGCCTATCAGCGTATCCATCATTTGAAATGAGATGTAGAGTTAGGCTAATACTAAAATAACGAATCACAGCCTAAAGCACTTTGAAAGCAACATTACTTATGTATTAAGGCCAATATTTCCCAAACCCCTCCTAAGACACACAGACAGATATTATATTTCAGCCAAAGTTGCTAATTTTAGAATTAAAGGACATTAAAAATGGTAGAGATTAAAGAAAACTAACAATATTAATATTGATGAATAGCAGATAAAACAATAATAATGATGTCTTGAAAAAATCTAAATAAAGTGATATAAAAAATAGAATACCAGTATTCTGCACAAAAATTGATGATCTGCAGTTCCTGCTCTCAAAGTTTGATTTCCTTTGAACATAAGCTCAGGTGCTTAAAGATGAGATCCACCTATTCTCAAATCAAAGCAAAAATTACATAAGTTGGCGATTGTGAATGTTATGTTAACTAGGCCAGTGTGGTTTACTTTCTTTTTAATCAGTATGAGTATGGCACAGGCTCATAACAAATAATTTATAATAGGAACAATAACATGGGTAAGGGGAAAACCCAAAAAATAAAATAGAAACTTCAGAAATTAAGAAAACTAGAGAGAGAAAATAGAATCTGACCTTATTAGGTAGCCTCTTGTCTCCAGTAAACTTGGAGTAGAAGATGTGTCAAAGGTAGAATAAACTGCAGGTACAAGCTGGGCCTATATTTAGTACAACTTCAGTTATTCTAAGTGATTCAAGAAACTTGGAATTAACATAACCATGAAAATGAAGCATTAGTCCTATGGGACCATGTAAAAAGTTGGCATGTGAGTAATTAAAGTATCTGTATAAGGACCCAAAAAAAAAAGCATCCTTAGTTAATCAAAAGATTTGAACCAAAAGCAAATGATTTGAGCAAATAATTTCAATCATGCCTATGTGAATAACCAACTAGCGAAAAAAATGAAAAAAAATTATAAGTCAATAACTAGATCATAGAAATTCTGGATTAGATATTCAAATTGATTATCGTTGGCTTAATTAGAAGTCAATAACCAAATTAAAGCATCTTATAATAACAAAAGTTTTGTTAACTTTTAACTAAAAACACAGCAGCTAAAACTGTGAAAGCTCACATCATTCTAGTGCCCCAAAAACATTAAAATTTCAACTTCCAAGCCAGCACAATGAGTTTGGCATCCTGGTACCTAGTGAAGCCCAGTTGTTGATAGGCCACTATGAGCTATCCAACAACGCTATCTAGTTTATCCAACATTATTACACATTTTTGTCATCTTCTAATATATAAATAACGTATTCCTAATACAAACACAAAATCAAGTAGGACACTTGGGGAAAATATCACTTTTTTTAGATCTTTTCTCCTTAAAATCAATCAGGGATTTCAAACTAGAGGAGTTATGAACCTGGACCATCCAGTTAGTAATGGTAGGAAGAATTAGATGATGGGTTATTGGCAGGAATGTCACAAGATATCTAATAACACTTAAGTTTCATCAAACATTTTGATTGAAACCATTTTTCCCCATAAAATAGGAATCCTAACAATAGAGGAGAAGATTACAAGCAAGGAAGATCAGGAATCTTCCTAAAAACAAAGAAAACAGGGGAAAAACAAACAAGTTTATTAAATAAAAATATATTCACAGAAAAATCATGAACTTTCTACTTAGATGTTTCACCCTCTCTTTGTTTATTAATAACTCCTAATTCTGATATAACTAATCAAATAATAGTGTAAAATGGATGAAATGGTTCAAAAGTCATCTCTACATAATCTATTTTTTCTTTCTTAGTGTAGAGGGTAGTAGTATAAAATGGGTGAACAGGCTTGAAAAAAATTGAATAGCAAAAAGTTTTCTAGATGGAAAGCAGATGTATGTCATTAACCAATCATATGAGATGCAAATCAGTTTTTGCCCATGATATCAAGAGAAGTAAAAAATCCAACCTGAAAGTATGATGTTACAACTCTTATAAAAGTACCTATTGATTCATACGGTTATGCTTATTTTATTTTATCCCATTTTAATTTTTTTATATTTGTAGGCATTAAATATTAAGCCAGCTAGTTTAGGGCACACGTTCCTCTCCAACCCCTCTCTTATAATTAAGGAGCCACCATTATGTTAAAAAAAAAGAAATCTGAAAATCAAGCAAATAGTGAATTTTGAGCTGGGAGACATAAAAGATGATACTCATTCTCACTATATGAATATAAACACAATGAAGCTTCAAATGGTGAGATCACTTGACCCATCATTATAAATACCACTAGACATTACAAGAAAAGATGGCATCCATAAAAGTCATTGACAATATCATGGTCCTTGGGCCTAAAAGGAGTTCATAAAATAGATCTACATAATTCAAAAGGAAAATATTTGACTTGAATTTAGATTCAAATGAATCGGTTTGCAGTGGCACATATGAATTGAAATAATCTACAACTCTTTTAACCAGTATGGATCATAAATAACAAGGGATGATTCAGGCCTTTTGTCAAACAGATTGTGTACACATTAACCAAGCACACAAAATTAGTGAACCAATACAAACCATATCATTAAATTCACAAACATCAACCAATATACATTATTATATGGATTTTATTAGATAAAAGACTGAAAGGTACCTCCAGTCAAAAAAAAAAATCAACCACTCTGCTCCAAATGCAAAATTCCAGCCGCCTAGAGATAGCGCATCCTATACAAAATTAAGGACAAAAATCTTCAAAGATCATCATCTTATACAAAGTTAGTAGCACAATAAATGATTCAAAATAAGAATCAGAAATAAGATGACCTTCAAATCAAAACCATGTGCAATTGCATCAGAACTTGTGGTGTTTGAGAGAAAAACCTGAAGGAGATGAAATCACTTTAAAATTGATTTGGAAGCAAAACTGAGAGGGAATTAAGAGCAAAATTCAAGATAAAAGATAGGAAAAAAAGAGAGGCAAAACTCACAGCATCGATTGAACTGAGTTGAATCACAAATACAGTAAGCAGCTTGCATCAACGAGTAACAAAAGGAAGAGAATGATTCCAAGAGAACGAAATAGCACGGTACCTGAATTTCAACAACTCCGGAAAGGTTCAACGAGGAATTGAAAGAATCTTTTCCGATCCACAGAGTCGGTGGAGGACAACAACAAAGATGGGCGATTCGACTTCTCGCCGGCTACAAAGGTGGCGGAGGTGATGGCCACAGTCGTAGAAGCCATGAGAGAGAGATATGCGAATTTGAGTGAAAATGGTGAAGTATGCAGAAAGGGAGAGAAAGAAGGGGGTGGAGGATTTTACAATTTTGTTGGAAAATTTTAGAACGACGGTTAAATAGAGAAAAGAAAATAAGCAGGCAATAGTAACATTTTCATTGATAAGTGTTACAAAAGATATTATTTTATACCTACGAAGTATGAGTAAAGTGATTGATTTGGTTCGAGTTTTAAGAAAAAATAAATTTAAATTAATTAAAATTAATTAATTTAGTTTAGTTAGATTTTTGTATTTTTTGATAGTTGAATTTGAATTAAATAAAATTAAATATATACTGATTGTTTAGTTCGAGTGATCGGGATTGATTATTTTTTTTACACAAAAATTAGTTAAATAATTAACTTTTTATAAAAAAAAAAACATAATAAACCTATAACATTTGTTTTAGAAATAGAATCAGATTTATTTATTTTAATAAGCACAATATAAAGTATAATAAATAGATAAAGTCTAAACAAACAAACATAATTAAAATATACGTAACAATGGATATCAATATAAAGAACAAGTACACACCAACACTCAAACTTAGTCCAAATATAATTAAAAGAAAATATAAGTATACAACATAACAATTTGCAGCACCCAAAGTCAATCTAATCTCAATTCAAACATTAAAAAAAAACATTATTCATCAAACATCATTCATCAAATCTAATTTATCTTTAAACTTTATCTACATCTTGCATTAAGTATAAATGAAAATGTTATGGTTATTCATCTTCATTTCAATAATTAATGTCTAAGGATTTAACAATAGAAATGTTATAGTCCTCCAAGACCACTCTCAATATCACTTTGGCTTATCCACCTTACGAATAATCACTTATCTATCCTCCCACTTCATATTGTTTTATCCTATCAAATGTCAATGGACAATATAACTCACCATATCTTATTATTTATTCACTGTAAGTCTAAGAAGCCACAACACTAAGACCTCAAACTTCTTGACTTTGCCAACAACAAAAGAAACCTCATTATGAGCTAGAATGTACACAAAAGAATCACTCAATGAGCTCCAAAAAAACACTTTCAACATAACAAAGAAAAAAAAATTGATGAATTGCATCGACAATTGTGGATTGAGATCGGCCAATTAAGAATGAATAAGATTAGACAGAGAATTGTAGAGAGAGAACATGGAAAAAAAGTTATAACCAAATTAATTATATGACTCACTATCAAGGATTAAACATTAATCATTACCTTCAGTAATTGTGACTTCTGCAGATGGAGAGTCTTAAAGTAAGAAGTTCAATACTTCGTCTAGTACATGTGGATCAGGTTCATGTCTCACATTCAATGACATCAAGTTACTGAAATCAATAGGTGCATTATTGAAAAAATCGTTTCTTGGATTTGAATTTCAAATCCGAGAACCGAACCAATTAAACTT
The DNA here is from genome assembly GCA_029884605.1 of Ormosia emarginata. Lineage (NCBI taxonomy): Eukaryota > Viridiplantae > Streptophyta > Magnoliopsida > Fabales > Fabaceae > Ormosia > Ormosia emarginata. The sequence continues at coordinate 45,496,619 of JAQQTP010000089.1, read as the reverse complement.
TATTTGGTTTAGATTTTATCCGAACCAATCAATATAACCAAACCAAATCGGTTTGGATTAGTCGGATTTGTTGAGTTACCTGAACCAATTTATACCCTTACTATGAAGCACATACACGATATGGACATGGATACAGAGACACATTAAATTCAAAAAATTGTAAAACACGGACACGATACACACACACACACACACACACACACATATTTATATATATATATATATATATATATATATATATATATATATATATATATATATATGTGTGTGTGTGTGAAGAGATCTACTTATATCTAGTGTAAGTAAAAAAGACTGACATCTAATCTTACACCATTCATTTTATTGTGATCATGTGACTACAATAGAAGATAAATAAGTAACCAACGTGATTACAATAAAATGAAAGGCATAAGATTTGGTGTAAGTTTTTTTTTTACTTACACTTAAAGTAGTGGATCCTCCCAATATATATATATATATATATAAATTAAAGAATTTGATTTTTATATATATAATTGTAAAATTTAAGAAAAATTAATATAAGCTTGAAGATTTATAATATCATTTCTATAAGTTTGAAGATTTACAATATCTTAATATATGTCATATGTATCAATATTTACTACCTAGTAAGTTCCTCCTAAAAAATATAGAGCATATATATATATATATATATATATATATATATATATATATATATAAATTAAAGAATTTGATTTTTATATATATAATTATAAAATTTAAGAAAAATTCATATAAGCTTGAAGATTTACAATATCATTTCTATAAACTTGAAGATTTACAATATCTTAATATATGTCATATTGTATCTTAATATATATATATATGTCAATATTTACTACCTAAGTAGTTCTCTCTAAAAATATATATATATATAAATTAAAGAATTTGATTTTTATATATATAATTGTAAAATTTAAGAAAAATTAATATAAGCTTGAAGATTTACAATATCATTTCTATAAGTTGAAGATTTATAATATCTTAATATATGTCATATGTGTTAATATTTACTATCTAGTAAGCCCCTTCTAAAAAATATAGAGCATAATTTCTATTGACATATTTTAAAAAATCTCATAAACTAACTTTTCTTAATAGAACTAATCATGTACAAGTACATGTGCATAAAAAAATTAACTAGAAGAAATATTGGTGTGAGGCAAACTTTGGTGACGACAAAGTATACGGCTTGGTACCAGCAGAGGTAGAAAGAGCAGATGAAAATAGTAGTGTGTGAAAAGATAAAACTTAAAAGTCTAATAATGACGTGTGAAAAGATAAAACATAAAATACGTGTATGTGAAAATAGTGGCTTGAGATGTTAATCATGTGATTGAGCTTGAGTGGGTTACGAGCTTACTAATTGAACGTTAGTCATAAAAATTATTTTTTTAAAAGAAAAATATTAAAGGGACATGTCTAAGCCTTATCCTCGACGTGTTTAAGTTATATCCTAGACGTGTTTAAGTGTATTCGAGACATGATCAAACTAAAAAAAAATCTTTTTAATCGGATACATTCGAACAGGTATAACACGTGTGTTATACAAATATCTCTATATATTTAATACAGATATATGTTCAATACGCAAACACGCCTCAAAAACGGTGTGTCCATACTTTATAGTTTTATACGTATTGACAACGTTTTTATACATGTAGTTAATTAAGTGTTGTTAAAGATTATATATGTAGTAGTGAATGGTCGTAATCAAAATTTGAAAGAAAGTTTTAAAAGATAAATTTTATATCATTTTGCTAATGTGTCTAAAATGAGTTGTGTGGAGCACCAACAGGGGTTGGTTTAATTGGTATGGATCAAAGCATTTGGCTTGGAATGCATAGATTCAATTCCCTCTACCAGTCTAGGGCAAAGTGAGAAATTTTTCTTTGGAGAGACATGGCATCCCTTAGCCCCATTCCCTCCGTCATTGATACCATCAATCTTTCTTGGTAGGTGATTTATGACTTATGAGTATAAACTTTTATTAAAACTTGTGACATGCTTTAACTTTATAATGTGATAACTTTTTTTTAAAAAAAAACTTTACATGATAATAATAATAATAATAATAATAATAATAATAATAATAATAATAATAATTATTATTATTATTATTATTATTATTATAAATTAAAGTGTGACTGTAGAGTATATATGAACTGTATCTAAAAAGGTTAATTCTTATAAAGTACTATGAAAAAAAAGTAAAGAACAACTTAGTGGATTCAGTGGGTCAAAATTACATATTAACTATAAATTAACCAATACAAAAACCTGTATGGGAAAAAAATGTTTTAAAACTTCTTTTGTGTTGATTAAAAATATGAGCACACATGTAATTTTAGGAACAGTTTTTTTAACCCTAGTGTACCCTCATAAAAATAAAGGACAATGAAGGAACCTCTTTTATTAGGTTATATTTTTTGCCTTAATTTTATTAGAGTTTATTCGTTTTTAATTTTTGTTGTTTAATTTCTCGTGCTCAAATGTGACACTTTCTTCATTCACACAATTATTCTATATATTTCTTGATTTTATTAGACTATATTTATAGTTTTATTAGACTATTTTTAATTTGCAATATCAATTTTTATTATCTTTTTCCAAATTATCATCATTAATGAGGTATTAATAACTTCATTTTATTAAATTATTTTTTCCTGCCTTAATTTTATTAAATTAATTTGTACTCTTTCTTGCTTTATAATAATTTCTTTGTTCAGTATTCTTTATATATTTATTGATTTTATTAGATCATATTATATATAATCATGATATAATATGAGATGATGATTATATGAAGATTTAATAACGAACATTATAATAATGACAATTTAGTGTTAGACATGGCAATACTTTAAGATAAAGTACAAGTGGAAGCTAAATATTACTCACTAAATTCTATGGGTCTTGGTACCCTCATTAAAAGAAACGGTAACAAAGGAACATCCTTATTATATTATTATTTTTTGCCTTGATTTTATTAAATTCTACTCATTTTTATATTTTTTTTTCTTCTTTAGTTTCTTATGCTCAAACGTATTCATTCATACAATTAATCTTTTTAAATTTTTAAATTTTTAATTTGTAATACCAATTTCGAGTATCTTTGTCCCAAATTATTATCATTAATGAGTTATTTATAACTTGATTTTATTACATATTTTTTTACTACCTTAATTTTATTAAGTTATATATTTTTTTCCTATTTTTCTTCCTTTGTTTCTCACTTAATTTCGTAACACTTTCTCCGTTCATAATATCATTATTTATATATTATTGACCTTATTAGAACATACTATATATAATCATCTTGTACCAAGAAAATATTATATATATTCATCATATGATAAGACATGATGATTATGCGATGGTTTAATAATGATAATTATAATAATAGCTATTTAATGTTAAACATGGCAATATTTTCACAAAAAGTACAAGTGGATAGTTTTTTAGAATGCGAAGTTCATAACCCCAAAGGTTCTACTTGGCCATATATAGTATCTTTAATTACTCTTGGACATGGCAGGAAAGAAGGGAGCGGGGGCGGAGAGAATCAACCATAAAAGTGATAAAAACTAGTACTCCTTTACAAACAAGATGATAACAATGAGCAGTGCTACGTCTGGCAGATTTGCTACTGCTGAATCTTTTATAAACGCACAATTTTATACACAATAAACGCCATGTAATGTCCAACGCTATACATTATTGTCCTAATCCTATATATATATATATCCTATTCAATGCACGCAGTGGAAACAGGGAAAGGGAAATGCATTAAACCTACCTTTAATCTTTTTGTTTTGAGGGCCAGGGGAAGTGCATTAAAAGCTCAATACATATCCTCACTGCATAAGTAACTCCAATTGACTTGGTGTAGTAACTCTCTTCCTAACTAACATTTCAACTGTAGGACACTTTCTCTTCCTCCCTCCCCTTGGCCTTGACCTGAATTGTTCATCAGCTTCTTCAAAATCCCCCTGCACCAGGCAATTTTAATGAGTATATTCATGCAAATGCTTAGCTATCACAAATTCTTTACAAGGTTATTAGAATACTAGGGCAAAAGAACTTACAAGGGTAAAAACATGTGAACCAGTTTTTTCATGGTTATCTCTCACATGTTTATAAGCAAATCTCACGCCACAATCGGGAAAGCCACAAACAAAAGGTTTATCTTGAAAGTGCACGGCCTTAACGTGCTTTCGGAGATTGGATTTCTGTTTATGCATAACCACAAGAGGGGTAAATTAAAAGCAAGTTCAAATTGTAACTAAATTGGGAATAAAATACAAAAAATTTCCACTCTTCAGTTAAAATGTACATCAAGCAGTTTCAAGGCTAGGGATGTCTTACACTTGACAATGTGCAGCTACAACCCTTATATTCACATTGAAACACCTCTGATGAACTACCAGTTTCATGCTTACGTAGGTGCCTTTTAATGTTCTTCTTCAGTTGCTTTTTCCCACAGGTCTCACAGGTCACATACTGATGGCAGGATTTAATATGGGCTTTAAGGCACTGAAGATTAGTGAAATGCTTCATACAACCAGGATATAAGCACACTACCTCTACTGACTCCAGCTTAACTGCAAAATAAAGTCATTCTTCAAAACTGCGTCCAACATTTTTTCAGAACTCCAAGTAAAGGACCAAATTATGGACATCACATGAAAAACTTGCTAACTTATATAAAATTTCCAAAGGAAACTTGCCATGAGAATCTTTGTGCTTTTGTAGCTTTGATGCAAATTTGAAAACCATGCCACAGCCAATTTCTGGGCACACATGCTGCTTCTGACTTTTAACACCAGTAGAGGTAGAATTCTCGTTATGGAACAACTTGACATGTCTTGTCATATTTCCTTGGAAAGCAAAGTCACGGCTGCAATTCTCAATTGGACATTTAAAAATTTTCCCTTTATGCTGTAGAAGATGACGAGTCAAGTGGTCCTTTCTTCTGTAACTTGCCTGACAATCATCGACAGTACACATATATGGCCTCTGGAACCAATAAAAAAGTGTTAAAGCTAGAAAACGATAAACTAACAAGTATCAATGTGCTCTGACAAGAACAAGCCACGAGTGAACAAACTGCCAACCTCATTTTGAACAGAGCGTGACTGAGGCATCCTTGATGGAGCTTCTCAAGAAGTCTCCCTACCTGATACTGATCCATCAAGTCAAACCATGCTGCCTCACGCATTTTGGAGCTCTATGTCTGAGATCCAATGCTTCACACTATAACGTCCATAATTTTATGATTTTAGTATCATATAAAATTACTTTCCTGCAAAAATATGTATTTTCAGTTGATGCAACAACTAATATCATCAAGTGTTAGATGTATAGATATTTTGTTGAGCAAACTAATATTGTCCACACTCCACAGTATAAGGGACTGGATCAAACATAAAGTCATAGGCAGACGATTTCCACAGATTTTGTTCCATATAACAAGGCACAACTTAGAGGTACTTAAAGCATGAATCAATTCTGACCTCTTATCAAATTCTACCTCCGTACAGAAAAATCTAGAGGAACACAATCTCTTGAAATGAATTTTAAATCACACAAATTCAGAAGCCCCAATATAGTGTTCATCAAAAGAACTTATAATTAGAAAAAAGTTGGGATAATAGAGCATGACATGTTATATTGCCAGGAAATACCTCAAGCAAATGGCTTTGCATGTGCTGCAATAAGTAGGCAGGTTTTTTGAAACTAGCACCACATTCCTTACAAGTATTCAAATTTGTACCCTCTGCTTCATGATCTCTTTCAACTCCTGCTTTTTCCACTTCATCCTAAGAGACATCATAAATCAACAACATAATCGTTTAGAATTATACTTAATTTAGAGAGGAAGGTCAAAAGGAAACAAAAAAACTTGGGGTTTATCCATCGTGCTCTTAAACATAAAAGCTCCCACATTTGTTTTGGTTAATAAATATACATAAGCCGAAAAATAGAGTATTGATTGAACCATTTCCAATATACTTAAAGAGCCCAGTTTCCCAGATTTACAGTCCTTTATGATATGCTTGTCTATTACAACCAGATAAACAGATTCAAGCTTACAAATGGTTCCCCTTTACATGAATATAAATTTTGACGTTCCTTCACGGTACGTTTAGAACAATTTAAAGTTTATAATTGAAAAGAATTAATTTGAAATGAAACGATTTACAAATCATATCAAAGGTGGTAGGATTTACAAATCATATCAAAGTTGGTAGGATTTTTTAATCATGAGATATTACTCACAAAATGAATTGAATTATTAAACAAATATCACACGAAATCATTTAATCAAACAAAGGATTAGAGTAGCATCTTGTCACAACTCACATCACATCTCATCAAAAACTCATCAAACAGTTGGCAAGCAATTCAATTCCAACCGAAAATCCACATACTCATCAAACTACATAACCTAACTTGAACAAGATTCAAACATTAAAGGCATAAAAAGAAAATTAGGGAAAAAAAATAAAAATAAAAAAATACCCCACCTTACCCAAGCATTCCCTAATATAAATTTTTTACCCATCAGCTACAGACGTAATCAGAAACAAAATCAAACAGAGAAATAGAAAAAAAAAATTTTTACCTTGTGATGAGAATTGATATGAGAGGTAATTAGGGTCTTCTTGGACCTGCAGATGCCACAGTATTGACAGAAATAGCGTCTAATATCTCTGAAAATAGGTTTTTCAATACTTTCCCTTGAATCATCCATCTCTGTCTCACACATTTAGCCTTATGAGACACCGTTCCTACCAAGCACAAAAAAATAAAACAACAACAAAAAAAGTGAACAAAGAGAATACCCACATGAAAATTTCACAAAATCGTAATTATAAAAATGGAATCCCCAATCCAAACCTAGAGATCACAACGATTCAGCGCCTCTATCGTGAGCTTCGACCTTCGAGTTCCTCCAGCCTGCGCAGCGCGGCTGAGTGAGAGGCCACTAAGGTTGTTAGGGAACAAAAATTCAATCATGAATTTATAATTTAATAATAGTATAATTTGAGTTATTATTAAATATTCACATAATAAAAAGTGGAATAATTTCAGAAAACTAATATTGTAATAAGACATTAACAAATTGAAATATTAAATTTATATATTTTTCAAAATACTTGTACATATTAATATAAACAAATTTTTTATTTTGAAATATACTGTTAACAAAATTATTAAATTTTAAAAATTAATAATGTTGTTGCTTGCTTCCTAAAGTGGTTTGTTGCGTAATTGGCCACGCTGACGAGCTCCGCGTCTAGTAATAATTAATAAACACAACGATAAAGTACCTACAAGGATATTCCCTAACACCTAGAGTCAACCACAAAAGGGAATGGTTAAGTGTACAGGTTATAGTTTGAACATATATGAAAACAGTACCGGGTCTAAATTGATTTAGATAATTTAATTAACTCAATTAATTTGAATTGAATTAATTAAATTAGTTTAATTTAATTTGACATATTGATTAAGTACCTATAAAATTTCTTAAATAAGATTTAATCATTTACCACAAAAGTTTTATATGGTTCAAGTGCATAAGTTATAAATTGAACATATATATATATATATAAGTATTCTGTGTAAATAAGTTTTTTTTTTTCATTTTTAGCAATTAGTTAATTTAATCTAATGGTTGATTATTTTATTCAAATTAATTAGAATAATTTAGTTTAGTTCTAACAATGTTGAAAATGAGTGTAAGATAAAAAAATTACAATTAATATAAGTTGATCCTATTTTATATATATATATAGAGAGAAAGAGAGAAGGCGAGATCAACTTAAACCAAATCAAATTTTTTTTTTTTATTTACACTCATTTTATATATATATACTTTTTCATCTCCTGGTTCTTTTAACGAAATAATCTCTCTTAGATCTGGATCTCTTGAAAATGAGTCTAAGTCAAAAAGACTATATATATATATATCCCCTATATATATATATATATATATACTTTTGTCTCTTCTCTCTTCTCTTTGCATTTCTGCCTTTGTTTTTCATTTTTATTTCATTTTTATTTTGAACACTAGCTACTGCATACTGGCCTCTATCCTGCCCTTGTCGCCACTCGCCACTAGGTAAGTCTCCTTTCTCCTGAAGTATAATATAGATATGTCCAATAGGAGTATTGTTCAATAGATATGACATTCATCTTTTTTATTGGTCACAAGTTATAATCATTGAATACGACATTGAGGAATTGTAACTCTCATGTGCAGAATCATGTGGGCTGAAGCTCAACGTATGATGAATTTGTCATGCTAACAATATTAAAAGACTCTGATGAATTTGTCATGCTAACAATATTAAAAGACTTTCTGTGTAGATATTTAGTTTGTATTGTTACTGTCAGTGTTCCTGGTTGAAGTCCAACATAAATTAGAGATGTTGTTTAATACATTTTATGTCAATTGTTAAATATTATGAATGTGTACTTTTAGAATTAATCATATCTAGTGGATCATTTGTCACCTGAAAATCTATTAGAGCAGTCATCATATCTAGAGGAACTTCGAGCTTAATTTATTTATATTATGCTTTCTGTTTTACTAAAGCGGACAAAATGAAAAGTTACATTTTGCCAGAGATTAAGGAGTATTTTTTTTTTTTAGGATAGAATCATAGATTATGTATGTGCTAATTCTTAAGATCAGCTATACCTAACATGGGAGTGATGGTGTTGTTCGGGTGGCCTGGTGGAGGCATCATTTTATGATTACCAATGTGGTCTTGCAACTGGCAAGGGAGGCATCTTGCATGCATGTTATTGGAAAATAAATTTGTGAGTGACTTATCTTGCTAATAACATCTGGTTGTACAAATACATAAGATGTTCATATCTTGGATATTAAGTTGCAAGCTTCTCAACAAGGAGTTCCTTTTAAGGGATTTTATTTGGTTTCATTTGATGGTGATTGTTGTCACTATGGGAGCTAATATATGTGTATATATAAGATATTTAAGTCTTAAAATATATAAGCATCATTTGTTTCTAATATTCTCAACTATGTTGCAGAGGTAATTACTTATTTTTGTTGAATGGAAGGTGGATGGCGTAAGTGTGGGCCTTTGTCTTTAAGTGACGTCATTTGAAGTGCATTATAAGTTGTAACAATATACAATAGTCTTGTGTTTTTCCATTGAAAAAATGTAACATTTTGTTATGTTGCTAAATTAATTAAGAAAAACAAGAAGTACAATATATGTGCATGAGATAGTTATAGATATAAAAGTATCTTCTACTACCACTGTTTGGTCTTGCTATAAAAAATTCATTGATTTGATAAACTTTGGATGTTTTAAAATGATAAATGGTATCCTAGTTGTGATATCAATTTTAAAGTGTTGTTTTGCTTGAGAAGATGAGTTCATAAAATTGGTATGTTTTCCCAACAAGATGGTAGTGTCATAGGTTTTGTATTGCACTTTAAATTGATAAATGATATACTGATTGATATATTTTTTTTGCTATAGAAAGCTAAATTTTTAGCTGATTTTTGTGCAAAAAAAAAATGACAAATCCGACCACCTGAACCGAATCAATCCATAGATGTTTGGTTCGAATTTGACTATAAAAAAACAAAAAAAAATAGAACCAAATCAAACTAATTAATTTTGATTAGTTCGAATTTATTTTTCTCCAAGAACCGAACTAAACTGACCCGATTACATCCCTACTCATTATGCTGCTTAAGTATGAGATGTATTATGGTTGTAAGCAATGCTTTAAAAATTGATTGATCTATTAAAAAAATAAAAAAGAGAGATTTAATTATTTGGGCCTCATATCTGAGCTTTATTGCCTGCCTAATCCTTGTTTTTATGCATGAATGGATGAGTTTAACTGTATATTCGTATAATTTGGTTTCAATGTCTTCCATCATGATTTTTGGATATATTGAGTACATATGCACTGATTAGTGAATTGAAAATTTCTCTTTGGCAGGTAAGGTTCCAACCAAGTGAATCAACTTAAATTTGGACCAGTTGTGCAAGAAGAATCATTGTGCAAGGATCAACTCCTCACGCCGCGGCGTGGAATTTGGAATGCCGCGGCGTGTGCTTCCCCTGATACAAATTCCAAAAAGCATGTATTTTGAACGCCGCGGCGTTGGAGTGAGAATGCTGCGGCGTCCCCTGACCTAAATTATAACGCGCCGCGGCGTGAAATGAGAATGCCGCGACGTGACCCTATTTTCTGAGCCCTATAAATACTGTTTCATCGATTTTTAGAGTTAGTTAGGTTTTATTTTTGAGAGCTGCGGCCAGGTTTTATCATTTTACACCAGCGAGAAGCAGAAGTGACCACGTTTGGAGTCTCTCTTCATCTTGGTGGAGGATTGGAGCTTGGAGGATCACTCCCCTTAGCTTTGTTCTTTTCTTCTCTTCTCCTTTCTCTTTCCATATCCATGACTCTGAGTTTTAGTGTTTTATTTTCATTTGTCATGGCTGGCTAAGCTGTTTATAGGGTTTACTTTGGATCCTCCTATGGATATTGATTAAGCTTGTAATCCTTTGAGTTATATACATGATTTGGTATTTGTTCAATCATATGGTGTTTAATGCTTTGACTGTTTGATCAGCTTTCAACTGATTTGTTCAAATCTAATGAACCTAGACATAGGAATTTGGATTTGAGATCGTATGTATGATTGATGCATGTTCTATTTCATTCAATTGGCTTGGATGCAATGATTCGTTAATATGATAGAAATATACCTATTGACCATGCATAGTAATTAATTGGGAATAAATCGTTCATTAGTAGAGCTTACACTAGTCCTCATAGAAATATAGTGGATTAGGTAAGTAATACCAGGGTTGATTGACCTAGACATAGGCTTTCAGCTAAAACAGATTCCCAAGCTAACTTAACCATTGTATATATATTGCTCGTAAGGATTACTTATTAACAATTGATATAGGAGGTGAAAAAGGATGCCCTATGTTCTAAATCATTTTCTAAACTTAATCTGATAGGTTTAAAGTTCTTCTTAGTAGTTTAATACGAATCTTTACAATTTATAATTCCTTGAATAGAAATACTTAAGTTATTGGTTTATAATTAGTACTGAATTTGACTTTTATCCTCGTGGGAACGATATCCGACTCCTAACTATACTACAGGTGCGATTCGTGCACTTGCGGTAAGCAAAAGAGCTAACAAGTTTTTGGCGCTGTTGCCGGGGATCAACGGTTTAAATTTAGTTTAGCTAATATAAACAACGAAGTTAAGTATCTCTAGTTCAAGTTTCTTTTGTTCCATATTGATTTAATTCCTTATTCATTAATTGTTTCAGGTTTTAGTAAGATGGCGGACGAAGCCGCTTTGCACGAGGTGGAGGTGGGGGACGCGAGCCGCACAAGGCCATTGAGGGAGTTTGCTACTCCTCAAATGGACAATTTACAATCTAGTATTAGACGTCCTGCCATTCGGGCAAATAATTTCGAGATTAAGCCGGCCATCATCCAAATGATCCAAGCTTCAGTACAGTATGGCGGCTTATCCTATGAAGATCCCAACGCACATCTCTCAAATTTTTTGGAGATCTGCGATACGTTTAAGCATAACGGGGTATCTGATGATGCTATCCGTTTAAGGCTCTTTCCTTTTTCTTTAAGGGATAGAGCTAAAAGTTGGCTGCATTCTTTGCCAGCGGGATTAATCACAACTTGGGCGGAGGTATGTACCAAGTTTTTGAACAAAAATTTCCCTCCGTCCAAGACTGCTGAAATGGTGAATGATATTACATCATTCACCCAATCTGATTCTGAATCCTTGCATGAAGCCTGGGAAAGGTACAAGGATCTTCTAAGAAGGTGCCCACATCACGAAATACTACCGTGGCACCAAATATATTCATTTCACAAGGGATTGTTGCACCACCCCCCCAAACCTATTTAGTAGATGCTGCACCACCATCGCCCAATAGTAGATGCTGCAGCTAGAGGCTCCTTGTTAAGCAAATCATTCGATGATGCCTTCCAGTTATTGGAGGAATTAGCTGCCAACAGCTACCAGTGGCTTTCATCAAGGAATACTCCAAGGAGGGTAGCTGGAGTGCATGAATTGGATGCCATAACCTCATTAACAGCACAGGTTGCGGCTTTGGCGAGCAAGATGGACAATATGGGTCAACAAAGGTCAAACCAAAACCCATTTGTCCTTTGTGACAATTGTGGGGATAATCACGTGAGTGATAGGTGCCTGAGTATGCCTGAGAGCGCACATTATGTCGGTAACTATCGCTCCCAACCAAATAATCCATACTCCAATCAATATAATCCTGGATAGAGGAATCATCCAAATTTCTCATGGAGGGGCAATCAAGGACCCTCTTCCTCCTCCAATGCTCCTGGTCCTGAACGCCAGTACATTCCTCTGGGATTTTCTGCTCAACCAAGACAACCAATGCAAGAAAGGAAACCTGCATTGGAAGAAATGTTCATGCAGCTAATGCAGAAGAATGATGCTTTCATTTCTAAGACTGACTCTTACATGCAAAGGACTGATGCTCATTTGTCAAAGAATGATTCGTTGATTCAAAGCCAGACGGCTTCGATGAGAGCATTAGAAACGCAGGTGGGACAGTTAGCAAATGCTGTTAACAACAGGCCGCTAGGCACCTTCCCAAGTAACACAGTTAATAACCCAAAGGGTGACTTGAATGCGGACTGTAAGGTCATCTCCCTGAGGAGTGGAAAGGACATAGAGGGCAATCCAAAGACAAGGATGCTGGAGGAAAGCAGTGAAGCAACCCATGAGAAAGAGGCTGAGAGCAAGGATGTTGCCAAGAAACCTGAAGTTTCTAAGGAAAAGGTCGAGGACAAGAAATTTGTGAACAATCCTTATGTACATCCTGTACCTTTTCCAAGCAGGTTGGTTAAGTACAAAATGGATGATCAGTTTAAGAAATTTTTGGAAGTTTTCAAAAATTTCAAATAAACATCCTGTTTGCGGAGGCCTTAGAGCATATGCCTAGCTATGTTAAGTTTATGAAGGATATTCTATCCAAGAAACGTAGGCTGGGTGAGTTTGAAACGGTGGCATTAACTGAAGAATGCAGTGCCGTGTTGCAACAGAAGCCTCCCCCGAAGTTAAAGGAGCCGGGAAACTTCACAATTCCTTGTGCCATATGAGAGAAGTTCCTAGGCCAAGCTTTATGTGATATGGGGACAAACATTAATCTTATGCCCCTATCCATATTCCAGAGGTTAGGGTTAGGGGAATGCAAAGCCACATCTGTAACTCTCCAGCTTGCCGATCGCTCTTACACGTACCCAAGGGGAATAGTGGAAGATGTCCTGGTAAAAGTGGACAAGTTCATATTCCCTACGGACTTCGTTATTCTGGATATGGAAGAGGATCATAGGGTCCCTTTGATCCTAGGCAGGTTGTTCCTTGCCACAGGAAGAACTCTCATTGACGTGCAAAAAAGTGAGCTGACAATGAGAGTTCAAGATCAAGAGGTTACTTTCAACATATTTAAAGCAATTAAGTTTCCTCAAGATCAAGAAGAGTGCTCTTATGTTGGGGTATTGGATAACATCGTTAATGATTCATTCCAAGCCAATATTCCAGGAGACTCCCTCACAGTGGCATTGGCTTCATCAGCTGATGATGATGAAGAATCAAGGGATGAAGTGTCCGAGTTGATAAAGTGCCTAGATGCGTTTCCGAGGCAATATCCGTCACCCAAGTTTGAAACCTTGGAGTCCGATGCATCGAAGGAAGCATATAAGCCCTCCATTGAAGTACTCCCGAGGCTTGAACTTAAGCCTTTACCCAATCATTTGCAATATGCATATCTGGGTGAAACCTCCACTTTACCGGTTATCATATCCTCATCCCTCTCGGAAGATCAAATGGAGAAACTTCTCCGTGTGCTGAGGCAGTACAAACATGTAATTGGATGGACTATTGCTGATATCAAAGGCATTAGCCCCTCCATTTGTATGCACAAGATCCTGTTAGAGGATGACCAGAATGGTGTTGTGGAACACCAAAGGAGGTTGAATCCTATTATGAAGGAGGTGGTGAGAAAGGAAATAATTAAGTGGCTCGATGCTGGAATAATATATCCAATTTCTGATAGCCCATAGGTCTCACCAATCCAATGCGTTCCTAAGAAAGGTGGCATGACGGTAGTCACCAATGAGAATAATGAGCTGATTCCCTCTCGGAAGGTTACAGGCTGGAGGGTTTGCATGGACTACCGTAAGTTGAACAAGGCCACCCGGAAGGACCATTTTCCGCTTCCATTCATCGATCAGATGCTAGATAGGCTTGCAGGAAAAGCCTATTATTGTTTCTTGGATGGTTATTCCGGATATAACCAAATTGCCGTAGCGCCAGAGGACCAAGAGAAAACAACTTTTACGTGTCCCTATGGTACGTTTGCATTTCGTCGGATGCCATTCGGGTTATGCAATGCTCCTGCAACCTTTCAACGATGCATGATGGCCATCTTCGCAGACATGATAGAGCATGGCCTGGAAGTGTTTATGGACGACTTTTCAGTATTTGGGGATGATTACAAGAGCTGTTTGCACACTTTGTCATCCGTATTGAAAAGGTGTGAAGAAACCAACCTCGTCCTAAACTGGGAAAAGTGCCACTTTATGGTCCATGAAGGCATAGTTCTTGGCCATAAGTTTCTGAGAAAGGAATGGAAGTAGATAAGGCAAAGATTGAGGTAATAGATAAGCTACCTCCGCCAAATTCTGTTAAAGGAATCCGCAGTTTTCTTGGCCATGCGGGTTTCTATAGGAGGTTTATTAAAGACTTTTCTAAGATAGCCAAGCCTCTGTGCAGCCTTCTAGAGAAGGACATCCAGTTTAACTTTGATGATTCATGTCAGGTTGCATTTAAGGAACTGAAGAAGAGACTGGTCTCAGCACCAGTAATTATCACTCCTAATTGGGATTTACCATTTGAGCTCATGTGCGACGCAAGTGATTATGCGGTTAGTGCAGTGTTGGGGCAAAGGAGAGATAAGGTGTTTCGCTCCATATACTATGCGAGCAGGACACTTAATGATGCCCAACTAAACTACACAACAACAGAGAAAGAGCTGCTTGCGGTTGTCTTCGCATTTGACAAGTTCCGAGCTTACTTGGTAGGGACCAAGGTGATAGTCTTTACAGATCATTCAGCCATAAAATATTTGGTGAGCAAGAAAGACGCAAAACCACGATTGATTAGGTGGGTTCTGCTTCTACAAGAGTTTGATCTGGAGATCAGAGACAAGAAAGGTGTGGAAAATCAAGTGGCAGACCACCTTTCTAGACTTGAAAATGATGAATACCAAGCTGACCCGATCTTAATCAGGGAAACATTTCCCGATGAGCAGCTTTTTACAGCCACCACTCAACCCTGTCCATTGTACGCAGACATGGTGAACTACATTGCGAGTGGTGTGCTGCCACCTGATCTCACCTCTCATCAGAAGAAGAAATTCTTGTATGATGTTAGGCATTACATTTGGGATGAGCCATTCCTGTTTAAGCAGTGCTCTGATCAGATGTTGAGAAGGTGTGTACCTATGGAGGAAGTGGATCAGATTTTGAGTCAATGTCATGCTTCTCCATATGGTGGACACTACAGTGGTGAGAGGACGGCTTTGAAAGTGCTCCAATCTGGCTTTTATTGGCCATCGCTTTTCAAAGATGCACATTTTTATATGTAACAATGTGATCGGTGCCAGAAATCTGGAAACATTTCCAGAAGGAACGAAATGCCCCTAAACTTCATTCTGGAAGTTGAAATCTTTGATGTTTGGGGCATTGACTTCATGGGCCCCTTTATTCCCTCCTTTGGGAATCAGTACATCCTAGTGGCTGTGGACTACGTGTCCAAATGGGTGGAGGCATGTGCATTTCCTACCAATGATTCAAAGGTAGTGATTGGTTTCATGAAGAAACAGATCTTCACCAGATTTGGAACACCTAGGGCCATCATCAGTGACGGAGGGTCACATTTTTGTAACAAGTATTTTGAAGCCCTCCTAGCCAAGTACGGTGTAACGCATCGGATATCCACTGCTTATCACCCACAGACAAGTGGGCAAGCAGAGGTATCCAACCATGAGATAAAGCGGATCTTGGAGAAGACATACGTCTATTGGGTTTTAACACCGTATCCGTACGGTGACCCTCCCTCTCCCTCATTACGTAAACCCTTTTCTCTATTTTTCTCTCAAATTTTTTCTCTTCGTCTTACATTTTCCTTGCCTCTACGGCCACACCAGTGCTTCGAACCGGGTTAGAAGCTCTCCCCTTCTCTTTATTTCTTATTTTCTTATATTTTTATTTAGTTTTTGGTTAAATACCATGTTAGATGCATATTTGTTATAGTTTAGTAGAATTAGGAGTGTTTAAATAGTATTCGGTCGTAATTTTATTATGAATCTCCAAGATTTCCTGCCTGGGGGGAGAGATTTGCTTGATTTAGTGGGTATTTCTGGGTTCTGCCTGTGTTGCACGCCACAGCGTTGTGTACAAATGCCACGGCATAGTTATGAATTTGGTTGAATGCCGCGGCGTGTCATTTTAATGCCGCGACGTTATGAAGAACAGTTTGCATGCTGCGGCGTGGTGGTAAATGCCGCGGCATGACATGTCTACTTTTCCAGAATTCTTCCCAAATTATAAATGTATCATGTACTTTCAATTTCATTAATTGATACTAACTATTTGCAATTCAATTTCAGGTACCATGTCTGCCAAAAGACAACGCGGATCTTCTAGTCAGCGACGCCGAGAACCGTCCCTTCCTGCATTCGATCAGAGGAGGTTTGTGTCTGTTGACGCTGCACAAAGATATACCGTCCTGGTTTCAAAGAAAGTGACAGCTGAGAGAGGGTTCTCGGCCAAGGATGGTATCCCAGAGACCGTTGAGCTGACCATCCGCCATCACCGCTGGGAGCGATTCACGCAGCACCCGGACGTGGCGGTCCTTCCCATGGTTCGCGAGTTTTATGCGAACATAGACACTACTGATGCCAACCCCTCCACTGTGGTTGTGCGAGGCCGCCGCGTGTCATATTCTGTTGCAGTTATCAGGGCGGCCCTAACCTTGCCTCCTCCTCCGCTGGAGTGTGAGTACTCTCAGTTTCTTGCTGTCGACCCTGATGGTATTGACCTCACTGTGGTCACTAACAGGATCTGTACGCCTGCTTCGCGACTAGTTGAATGGGTCTTGAGTGTTCAAGATGCCAGGCCCCGATTTTTTCTGCCGAGCCTGCTTGACTTCCGAGGCCTGGGTGCGGTACCATTTCATTAGTACCCGGATATTGTCACCGAACAACCGATCAGAGGTAACTAGGAATCGGGCGATCTTGATTTATGCCATTCTGGAGCATCGGGCTATCGATGTCGCCCATATCATCCACCAGCATATACAGAGAGCTGCTAGGGAGTGCAGGAGCCTGTTTTTCCCTTCTCTTATCCAGAGGCTGTGCCGGACTCAGATGGTCCAAACTCAGGATAACGAGGAGCGCACAGAGGCAAAATAGCCTCTAAATGATTATTTTTTGAGAGGGTTCGAGCAGCTTCAGCACCACCACCACCACCAGCTAGACGACCACAAAGGCAGCCACCACCCCAGGAGCCAGGGCCATCACAGCCAGGGCCAGTCACCGCAGATGCTGCCGCTTGGAGGGCACAGATAGAGGCTCGGGTGACAAGTTTAGAGGCTCAGGCAGCGCAGACCACCGTTATGCTAGCGTACATCATTCAGACGCAGTGTTGAACTGCGGAGCGGTTGCACCTACCGATGGAGGACTACGCCGTCCCAGACTTCCCGCCCGTAGCCGCTGCTGCACCCCCACCACCATTCCAGGAGCCAGGCCCCTCTCACCAGGCAGGCCACGATGACGACGATGATGAGGACTTAGATGCTGAGGTCACCGATTCTGAGGAAGCTTCCATCTAGCTTTTGAGGCTACCTGGCCATGTTCCTTTCGTTGTCATTCTTTTTGCTCTTATATCTTGTATGTTTCTCATGTACAATGTGGACATTGTTTCCCTCAGATTTGGGGGGTGTCCTAGACTTAGTATTTTGATGCTGATGCATGTTTATAATATTGATGCTTATGTTAATACTGTCTATTGTGGATATAATATTTTGGTATTTTAGTATAGTTTATGTGTGTGTGTGATTATGTATGCTTGTTAATATCCAGAGGAACTTGTATCTTGATAATCATTTCTTGAAAAATCTCATTCAAGATACAATTGTCGTTCCCTTTCATAATTTGAATTATAAAGGTTAAAACTAATGTGAAATGATTGTTCAATGATAGAGATGGATGTAAATTAACCTTAATATTTCTGTAAATCCATATGCAATCTTTGAAGCATGTTGAGCAATCTAGTTTCATTTGAGGATTGATACATTTCCCACTTACATGTTTGTTGAACTTTGGAATTGATAAGAAGTCTTGCTTAGAGAAAGTTTATGGACTATGCATGTGAAGGTATCAGTTATCTGTGAAATTATTTTTGAACTCTCTTGAGGCGAAATCCTAATTTGCGTATGATTGAGGAAATGATTAGGGCATTCTTTGGACCGCTTGAGCCTTAAAAAGCTTACCTTGACATGTTCATATCCTTAGGTCCCCTTTGAAGCCTTATGTATGTTTGGCCTTATGTTTTTCATCACCTACATATCCCATACCATGTAACCATTTCTAAATGCATGTGAAAACATGACATTTGTTATCTTACCATCATTGTTGTTGAGTGCATGTATATATGATTTCTTGAATTGAGTTAAATAATCAGGGGTATTGTGTAAGTCAAATTCAAAAAGAACTTGTGTGAACCATCTGCTGTAGAAAATCATTGCTTTGTAAAAGTCAAAGAAAGAAAAAAATGAAAAGAGAAAAGCAAAGCAAAAGAAAAGTAAAAATAAAGCATTGAATGGTTCTTATGAGTTCTGATCCTCAAAGTTGTATGGTATACCCTGATAATCTCAATGGTACTCAAATCTTGAAATCATATGTGTATGTGTCTTGATGTTTGTGTTAAATCCATTCCCTTTGTTCCTTAACCCATACCATTGGCCTAACATTATAAGCTGATAAAAACCCTTTTGATCCTAATCATGTGTGAATTACATTAATGGAGAGAGAGTTGAATTACAATCTTGTGGATTCCTTGATGCATATTCATTTGTATGTTTACTAGTTAGAGTACCCGTGCAATGCACGGGTAACTCTACACTGTCTAATGAGTATGGAAAATATTAACATCACAAATAATATAACGGATATTCACTCAACAAAATATATGGTTTAGCTTCTTAATAAGTATATAAAGCTAATACAAAAGCACTGACATAGTTTTGGCATAGTTTAAAAACCAATAGTGCAATTACAGGGTGGTAATATTGATTGAGCAAGCAAAAAGTTAGTTACAAACTCTTAATTTGGAATACTTGTTCGTACAAGTCAACTGGTGAATAGGTTGCATCCAAACCATTAATCATTTTTTCAACTAAGCACAACGGCTAGAGGCCTAGCAGCATCATAGATAGGCTTCATCCAAACCACTTAACATCAATTGTTAATGTGAGTAACACAAAACATTATAGCATAAGATTGCCAACAATGTCAAAGGATCATTAGAATATATAAGTCCAAGCACAGACCAACAGTTTGACAAAATTACACAGTTACTTCACCATTCAACTTATTATACAAAAAGGTAGGCTACCATAAGTTTATACAAACATTTGGTTACATCTGCCAAATACATTAGTCAAAATAACATTAAAATGGGTATCCCCACACATATGCATTGGTAGCTTCCAAGTAGATATAAATATGCTACAAAAAAAAAATAATGAAATAAGGTCAACATAAAATCAACAATAGATAATACAAAAGCATCAAATTTTTGGTATAACATGAAGAAGGAAACTCCTACTAAAAAAGGCAGAAGAAAACTCCAAATTCTGCCATCTCTCAAGTTTCTCAAGGTAACCAACATTTGACATAAACCCAACAGGAAAATTCATTTAATACATATGAACCAAATACAGTTCCATCTACAGATATCTTCACCTTCTTTGAAACACATGACTGCATCAGGTTCACAGTCTCTTCCTATACCAATTGCACAGTCCCTTCACATATTTAAGCATATCACCATTATGTGGAGACAAATGCAAAGTAGTTGTAAATTTAGATAGACAAAACTCTGTTGAAGTGCAATCTACAGAGGTACTCCGCTTCTTATTCTACTATCTTCCCGCATTTCACTTTCACATGTGATAAAAGAATAGAGAGAGAAGCTAAAAAGATCCATGGTATCTATTATCTTCCATTTAATTACTTAAACATGATTCATACAACTTTCCCTATTTTAAAGTATCATATCATGGGAAAAAAGCACCCTATATACAATCATGACAATATTTGAAACATGGTGTCTTAAATTTCCCATCGTATTATTTTATTCGTGTGATCTGAGTTCTTATGCCTTTAACAATCACAAACAAAACTAAAATATTGCACTTTACCTTCCAACTTGCCTGTCTTTAGCCAACTTCTTCACCTATTTGGATTAGTTTATTTCATTTTCAAAATTTTATAATCAATTTTTTTTTTCAAAAAAAAAAAAGCATATCATTAAAAAGTTTCTCTAGTGCAAAAAAAAGTTAATACAAACATTTTTTTTAATGCTAAATTGCATAAGAATTAGTAACTATCATATTTCTAGATACCCTTATCAAACTAAAAAATTGAAATGCAGAAAGAGAAAGGGAGTAATTGCTCAAATGCATAGAGCAATCAAAAGCGTGTACATATGAACATTCATAACGAATAAAAAAAAATCCCTCAAATTTAAAGTTGTGTCCAATTTTGCATGTAAATGATCAGATTCCATAAGCTTCGCTAGAAATGGACTTATTGAGAATAATAATCTAGAGCAGGATAAATCTAAATAGTTGAACCATTAACTGAGTTACATCTAAATTCACCAGATACCAATCACAGAATACAAATAACTTCTGTCAAAAAGCACAATGCAATCAACCAACAGGTAAACAATAAAACCATAATTAATATTTGTATCAACCCAATAATGATTCTCACACAGCTTGAGGCCAAATTTCATAAGCTTTAGTTGAAAAAAAAATCATGAGAGAGAGAGAGAGAGAGAGAGAGAGAGAATGTCATACCTTTTCAGGTATTGTGGAGATAGCAGTGGTGGCTTCAGAGAAGATGGGATTGGTGTCAACTCCATCTAAGTTAATGTCGGTGTGAACATACAATAAGTCTTTCTTTACAAAGTAATTGGATTGAAACATACCAACACAACAGGAAAAAAATATGAAGAAGAGAAAGCTAACCTTGCTTTGATAATGAACTACAACTCTGGTACCTATCCTGTAAGGGAGAGAAAACACCTTTTACAAAGTAATTGGATTGAAACGTGATAACACAGCAAGAAAAAAAAAATGTGAAGAGAGAGCTATCCTTGCTTTGACAAGCTGCTACAACTCTGGTACCTATCTTGTAAGCAAAAAAATAGGTAGCTCTTAGTAAGAATAGAATTGTAATATCATGTAATTTTGATTCTTTACATCATTGATTTCTTCAGGTTCTCCAAGTTGCCAGTAGAAAGACGAGCACCACGTGTAGCAACAACATTTCAAACCTCAACAACCACCTTAGTCACTTCCAAGGAGCAATAAGATTAGGTTAAAACTGAAGGCCCAAAAAAATTTAAAAAGAAAAAGTCAACTAAAAAAACTAATTGGAAAAACACTAAAATTGACCGCAAATTTTTAGAATTTGTATATATAAAATTCATTCATCAATGAAGTGTGATTGGTTTGAGCTGTTGCAATGTATTCTAACATTTACAGTTTCCAGTGAACAAAATAATAATAACAATGAGAAAGAAAAATGAAGAACTCACATTCTGAAAATTAGAAAAAGTGATCATACAGAGAGTAATGGAAAGTGCATTGCGAGAGTAAATGGAGAAATAGACCCCACCAATCTCAAATGGTGGCACCAAAAGGCGTGGGATAGCCCCTTGATACTTGGAAGTAACCCCCTAATTGGGGCTTCTCCACCACTATCGTTGTTTTGGTCCCATTCCCATTGCTAGCAGTGAACCACCAAGCCTCATCTCCTGGTGTAGAGGAGGAAGAGGAAGAAACCCAACAAAGGAACAAATCAACAATTAGGACAACAAAATTTAAAACTAAATATGACACAAATAGTAATATATAAGAATAGAACTAAGAATAAAAATATTGATTGCTTAATGAGGAACTATAAACTATAGAAACATAAGTATGATACTCAAATTCTGAAAAATGTTAATACTATAGGTGCACGGAAAACATTCACATCAATTGCAAATGTTTTCTATTTCCATTTCTATTCCTTTTATATTGCTATTGCTATCCGTTTTCTTTTTTCATTTCTACTCTACATTTTTTTATTATATTTGACTGATAGTCATGTGGGCCTATTTCATTTTCACGTGAGCTATGCAGCTTCATTTACCAGTTCCATCATTTCATTTCAGATATAGGGCACTTAGGGTTTAACAGGCTATTGCTTGATTTGAATAGGATAAAGATGGAGAGAGATCTGCAAATTGATTTAGAAGCAATTTTTTTACTATCGAATAGAGTTAGTCTTCTTCAAATCACTCCCTCCCTTGTTTGAACTCCAACGCATGAAATCTGAGTTCGTTATTGAGGTTGGTGTCTTTGTAGGATGCAAGCTATTCATCTCTTCCCCAGCGTTTGCTGACCTCTACTCTACAACTGGTAAAGAATCCATTGAGAATCTACTGCTGCATACTGTAATGATGGGTATTTTGTTAGTTAATTAGCATATAAGGCATCCTCAATCATTGACAAAACTTTGAAAACCAAGCTTTATATTACTCTTGTTTCGCAGATTGTGTAGATATGTAACATAATTAGTTAGAATGTTGTTTTCACCTTGTTATATTGGATTTCGCTAATGCAAAGTGCAGATTGTGGAAGTCCTGGGAACTGCTGTTTGAGCATCAGCAATATTGTTTGTGCTCTCTCATTAGAGGGTTCCCTGCTCTCCATGCTCAATGCTGAACCCCAGTAGGACTTTCCATCCTTCTTGTTCACCTTCCTGTTCCATATCATTATGGAAGCTTGAATCCTACGCTTGGGTAAAGCACCTAGCAAATAATAACTAACCTTGTTTTGCTAATCATGTAAATCGCCACACATTAACCCATCCTATGAAATTTACATGATCACACAACATGATATACTACCTCAGAATTTATAGATCAACATCTAAGGCATATCAATGAAACTCTGCCCCAAGCTATCCAGTAACTTGACATCTCTTAAAAAACATAATTCCCAAATTAACAATAGCAGGAAGTCTACTGACTGCAGCAAAACAATTCCATCTATAAATACAACTCATTAATCCCTTGGTCAAGTTACAGGCAATTCCAAGTCCAACACACTGACAATATAGCCCCCCCCACACCCCCAAACCACAAATTATATCAAAGGGAAACTGGACAACAGCAATCCGACTCACATAAGTTTTAGACTTATACCAAAAATCCTAAAATTCTTAACATAGTGATCCTACCAAGACCATGTGCAGCAACATCAGTGGCAGTAATTATTGGACTTCTGCCACTCTTAAATTCAGCCAAGACCCAGTTCCTTTCAACCTGGTTTTTATCACTATTAATGGATAATGCTAGGCATCCATCCATTCTCCATTGTCTTGTAACTTGGTAACATCCTTTTTTGTATTGCATAAGACCAGCAGAAATTATAAAATAATTATGCACCCTATTTCTTGATTTTCAATCTCAACCCCTTATTCTGTAGTGCTACAATGGAATTATTAAGTGCATACATGTATTTTACAATATTAGGTGCATAACACAATCTGTCAAAACTGAGTTTGGTTATTAAAAAAACATGCAGAAGCAAAAATCAGACTTATACCTTTTCTATCTTCCCACCAAAAGAGAACTACTTGACCACTTCGTTCACCAGTAGCAAGATGATCACCAGATCAAGCTCAGTAGCAGAAATTATGCCCACTATAGACAAAAATTGCGAACAAAATCAGTGAGAGAAATTGTGGAAGGATATGAAACCACAAAGGATCAAATCTAACTATAGCAGGCCTTCCAAAATATTATCTATTTGACAAATCAACCATATTTCAATTAATTCATCTTAAAAAATAGTGTCTTAGTCAACATTTCATGATAAAGCCAACTACTCCCCCTTCCTTATATGTATTGAATGTTTAGTACCAAAAGACTGGCACACCTTTAGCTCTTGCACAGTGAGCTGTTGTGATGTATGATAGAACAAAATCCAAATGGATAGAAGAAAGTAAATTCTAAAGCAAGTGAACCAAAGCTTAACCAAGCCATCGTAAGACATGAAAAACAGATAAATCAGTCCACGATCATCCTTTCAAACAGTGTCAATTCATAAGTCTTAAGCAATTGCAGTTGTATCAAAGACACCAAATGCAGGACATGGGCACATGAGCTAACCCTTTGGAAAATCTCATAGGAATTAAAGGTAGAAGCAAAGAGGTGATTTTCCATTTTCACATACCTAAAAATTACACCCTGCAGTCACATGTTTGCATTCTTTATTTTTAAAAAACAAAGTCCAACGTCAATCACAAAATGCTAATAAGTGACTATAAATGATACAATTTCATGCCACTGAAATGAAGCAATGAACACAACATTTGATACGAATTCTACTCAGAATAACAATCACAGAGCCTTCAATAACCATGACCATTAGTAAAGATAAATTATCAGCTATACTTATTTTTCAAAAAAGGAAAGGATATTTTGTCACAATACAGATGAAAATAATAATAATAATAAAAAACAAATCTACTATATAAAGAAATTATTAAAGGCAAGGAAAATGAACCTAAATGTTTGAGAGGATGCATCAAGGAATTTCTAAAAACACACATGAGGAAGGGTCAACAATTAGCAATAAAATAATAAGCTATTCCTAGGCATAACACACAGGAATATGAAGCAAGAACAGGAATTTCACAAGACACAGGAAAATACACATTAAGACAACTAACCAAGCAGCAAAGAAAGTTTTAATTTCAAATACAGGACGAAAAAAGGGAAATTTCAGCTGTAAAAAAATATTACTTGCAATTCTTTTGTTAGCAAGGACATCAATTAGCACCTTAGTTAAGTGAACAATATTATTTATAGAAAGAAACAGGTTCTCGAAGAACATACCATTTTCACTGCTAAAAATTCAGCAAGAAATACATCCTCTCACTCTTTCACCATCTGATTGGTGGAGGTTAATCATGTGAGAAACCACAAGCTTAGAGAATTCATTGATTGCAGCTTGAACCTGATAATCACCTGACTCACTGTACACTGTCCATCTTGATGGACTGTAGGCTTAATCCACCATATTCATATCACTTGCAGCAACTTTCATCTTCTGCGAAGTGGCAAGCGCCTTCTCCAAATCTAACTGCGACAAAGGCCTAGGTGCCTGACACATGAAAAATAGACAAAACAGCTCAGTAATTTTCAACATCTCCAGCACTTCTTGTATAAGAAAGTCACCAAGAAGACTAATCAGTTTCTTTTTCTAGATGAGACACTCCTACTCCTTGTTTCTTTTGCCACTTCCATCCATTAACTTACAATAATATCAGCAAATGAGACAAAGTATTAAGAATTGACTCCGTGTAAAGAAAGAATAAATTGCAGCTTCCACTTCAATACCATATCATCTTAAAGCCTTTAAAAAGACAATTTATGAGAGTCCTATCTAATGATAAGCCATAAGTTGATCTTGCACATTAAGTAATTGCTTTCATTGACCAGAGATGCAGTTCAAGCATGCAAATATAACTTTGGGTGCATACAGTAGTTGTAAATAAAATAGACATACTCAAAATTGATTTGTTCTCTAGTTAACAGAACTTGAAACAGATATAGATATGCATTCTGGTCAAGTCAGCTGTACATAGCATAGTATCCACAATTGGGAAAATGAAAAAATTAAAGAAATGGAGAAAGTAGAAGAGAATGACAAATATACTAACAAAAGATTGTTTCCCTTTCTTCTCTTCATCCAGTAATTCTCTAATAGGAAAATAGGCAGCCTTCTTGCAGAGATCAAATAGATCTGAACCAGTGTAACCCTCACATAAGCCAGCTACATAACCAAAGTCTATGTTGCTTCCACCCTCCCATCCTTCAAGATAACCTTTAATATTTCAGCTCTCTCCCTCTGGTCTGGAATTCCAATTTCAAAGGCTTGACGAAGACGTCGAAGTATTGCTTCATCAAGTTCTGAAGGACGATTAGTTGCTGCAAGGACCATGACTCGAGCATTCTCTACACAGACAAAAAAAAATAGTCATCATAATTAACAATTCTACTCAAGTATAGATAACTTGAGAATAATAGGTAAATCTCCATCAAAATAGTTATTATCCTATTTGCAACATATTTTGAATATTTATGCATCAAAAGAAAACCCGTGAATAGATACACCTTAGGGATTTGATAAATTGCAAGCAACAATAGCAAAAATAAAATAAAGTAAAACAAAATCAAGCACAACATAAAGAACTAAACTGTCGTCAATATCATTTCAGGGATTAATCAGATCCAACATCATAGTTCAAATTTAAAATTCAGTGAGAAGATTCTATTTTATCTCAGGCCTAAAAATATATGTTTAACGGAAGAATACTTGCCTACCCTATCCAAAAAGGGAAAAAAAATTAGCAATGGAAGAAAACCCCAACAATAGAAGTACCTACCTTCAGGATATAATGGATCAAGAGACTGAGGGCCTTAGCATCTGTATACGTCATCAGCATCCGCGATTCCTTTTTGGATATCTTCTTGCTTCGATTGCAATTCTACCAAGAGCAAGGGGCACAAAAAGAAAAGAACCCTAAAGCAGAAAGAAGGGATAGGAAATAGGAGGGAAGAGAGATATTGAGAAGAAAGAAAGCAAATTGAAGGCAGAGAAATAATAGAGTGGACTATGGGTGAAGCTGGAATGTCTCGAAAGTCTCTGCCTGCAAAGTTTACCTACTGACGCTAAAAGAGAAAGAAAAAATAGAAAAGTATGAAACTCTCAAGAAAAAAAACTTTAGCAATGGATGAGGTGATTCCGACACGTGTAAGGAATAGGAAAAGAAATAGTAGAAGAAAACATTCTGTAGTTGTATATTGTATAGATTCGCATACCTTCTTTGAAATGGCGGACTTATCTTGAATGGCATTTAAATCAACAACCTTTCATAATTGAAGGTAAATGATAGTCTTAATCTTGCAATACAGTCTTGTTCTTGCATGAAACTGACCAGCTCACCTGATTTGAGTTGCTATCTTTAACTTATATAATGATACTTTAAAATTGGCGTGATAGTAATTTCAGCCTACACCTGGCAGAATAGCATTGTATTCCCTTAAAATAACCTGTCCATAAACTAACATTCATATTTGCAACCAAGCTAACTTAGTAGAGATCGATATTAGTCAACCACAAATTTTGAATACCGTAACACAAGAATAACAGTAATGACTAAGAAGTCAAGGCTTCTCCAGATTTTTCTAGTCAGCTCCAGAGTATGACAGACTCATAAGTAAACCAATCTGAAAATTTCAAGTTAAAAGGATATACCAAGGAGCTACAACCAATCTAAAAAAATTATCAAGAGGTTCTCAGAACTTGATATTTCTATGAGTTGAAATCAAAAGAGTCAAAATATGTTATTAGGGTGTCATAGCATTTACATTGACCTTTTATATACATTGAGAAAATAGAAATAAATACCAGAGATTGAAGATGGTTGTCAAAAGAGGAAACTTGAAGGGTTCTAGCCCACCAAACAACTTGCAAGAAAAATAAGTTAGACTGTGAAGAGTTTTGGATTATGCAACTTGTAGAGGTAAGTGACAAAAAAGTCTTAGAAATAAATTTCCTAAACCAAGCAGCTTGCAGGAGATGACGAATCTTGGATTTTGCATAATTTTCTAAACCAAAGGCTCTGGTTTCATGAATATCTAGATGAAAATGAATGAGCACAAAATTGGAATGCATAGTGACCTTCACAGGGGTTGCCAAAACCGAACCAAAGCTTCAATGATCAAGTTTCTCTATCATTCTAAGTTTCCATTCCTATGATTGGCTACATTAAGGAAATTTTATCTTTCTATCATTCACAGTTTCAAGCAAGTACAATAGAAAATGTTATGTCATTGATATGAAAATGAAGATTGGAAGTTAATTATACATAGGTAGATGAACACTAAAAATTAATGGGTTGACTGCATTATCTATAATGATAGCAAGAAAAGTCAAGAGAAAAAGAAAACAAAGGTTGAGACATTTTCCATAGAGCCTTAATCCTTCAAGTAAAAATTGTCTACTGTGAAGCAGAAAAGCCTTTCTATCATCAGTTGTTTCCTGTATATTTCTTGAATTGTTGTTCCTTCATTGACAGGTGAAACCTTTGGTTCTCCCTTAGACGAAGTTGTTGAGGTTGGAGATGAAACCTTAGGCTGTGGACAGCGAGCAGACTCCATATCTGAAAAATCAAAATCAGGGGGAAAAAACAGTGTACATATTGACAAATTGATTACCAATAATAGTCCAAGCAAGAGTCACAACATAATACATTCAAAGACCTAGAACTTGAAAAGTGGTCCCAGCATTTTCAGCACTGCTATTGCCCGACTCCAATATACAATTAATAGTAGACATTAAAACATCTAAAATGTTTTCTGCTTGCTTGATGAGGAACTATAAACTATAGAAACATAAGTACGATAGTCAAATTTTGAAAACAGTGAATACTATTTCCTTCTCAAAAGAAAAGAAACAAAAACGGTTCTAACCAAATACAGAATTTGAACTACTTATGCAAGTTAGATAATATACTTATTTTCACATCAAGTTAATTACCACAGAGCAAGCAGTGAAGCACATCGTTAAAATAATCTCTTGAATTATGAATAAGCACAAGCTAATATTTCCTGTACCTGGTGCTTGGTAAGCCTTCTGCGAATGGCCCTGGTCTTCTTTGGGCGCAGATCAAGTGGCAAGTACTTCTTCTTTTTCTTCTTCTTCTTCTTATAAGCTTCCCTCAACGCAGCCTTCTACTTCTGAGAAATCACCGCCAAAACCTGGGCAATGGACAACCTCACCACCTTTCAGCAACCCACCCAGATGAAAAAAAATAAAATTAAAAACATAAACACATAACCAAAAACACCACATAGGCAAATAAACAAAGTGAGAAAACCCATTGAAGTGAATAGAGTAAAGCAGCGATTTTTACATACTGGAGAGCTTGTTGGGGGCACTACCAGTGACCTTCGCAACATGGAGCAAAGTAAGCTCTGCCTTCAGGTTCAGGGCAGTGGAAGAAGCCCAAACCCGTTGATGAATACATTTTGGTGCAGATGACAAAGATCCAGATTCGGGATCCATTCCAATTTTACCAAAGGGCACAAAAAAAAAATAGCAGAAAGAAGAAAGAGGAAATGAGAGGACGAGAGGAAGAAAAGCAGAAAGAAAGAGAAACAGTGAGAAGAAACAAAAGAAATGGAAGAAAGAGGAAAAGAGTTACATATTAAATGCAAGAGATGGAGTGTACGCATGAGAAAAAGATTGAGAGAGAGGAAATGGAGTGTACGCAAGAGAAAAAAAAAATGTAGTTTATAGATATTAAATGCGTTCAGATGGTAATCAAAGTCAAAAAAAAAAAATTGTATCATGAAGGCAGTATCACGTGCCCAATAAGGTGAAGCACGTGCTATCAATTTGAAATGGAAAAAAACTGCTAGACCTTTGTTCAGCAGCCAACACGTGGCCGCAATAGTAACTGGTACAGGAAAGAAATACGTTCAGCAATTGTATAGTTTATAGATAACCTCATCCGGGTAAGTCCAAATGGAAAAGAAGAAGTTTGGTATGCATGATTGTGGGAAATTATATCTTGACTGAAAGGAAGCTGTGATTGTCAGCATGAGTAGGGTTGTATATGTGTGAAACTGAGTATGAGGCAAGTGCATTCTTTGAGATTTTATGCAATCATTTTACATGAGTTCTGTTTAAGTGAAAGTGGAATGTGCAGATTGTTGAAGCAGGTTAACAAGTTGATCGATTTGAATGTACTTTGTTTTGCTCGAGGACTAGCAAAAATCTAAGTTTGGGGGTGTGATAACTTCATATATTGTAATTATTTGGGCCTCATATCTAAGCTTTATTGCTTGCCTAGTCCTTGTTTTTATGCATGAATGGATGAGTTTAACTGTATATTCGTATAATTTGGTTTGAATGTCTTCCATCATGATTTTTGGATATATTGAGTACATATGCACTGATTAGTGAATTGGAAATTTCTCTTTGACAGGTAAGGTTCCAACCAAGTGAATCAACTCAAATTTGGACCAGCTGTGCAAGAGGAATCATTGTGCAAGGATCAACTCCTCACGCCGCGGCGTGGAATTTGGAATGCCGCGGCGTGTGCTTCCCCTGATACAAATTCCAGAGAGCACGTATTTTGAACGTCGCGGCGTTGGAATGAGAATGTCGCGGCGTCCCCTGACCTAAATTGTAACGCGCCGCGGCGTGACCCTGTTTTATGAGCCCTATAAATACTGTTTCATCGATTTTTAGAGTTAGTTAGGTTTTATTTTTGAGAGTTGCGGCCAAGTTTTATCATTTTACACCAGCAGGAAGCAGAAGTGACCACGTTTGGAGTCTCTCTTCATCTTGGTGGAGGATTGGAGCTTGGAGTATCACTCCCCTTAGCTTTGTTCTTCTCTTCTCTTCTCCTTTCTCTTTCCATATCCATGACTCTGAGTTTTAGTGTTTTATTTTCGTTTGTCATGGCTGGCTAAGCTGTTTATAGGGTTTACTTTGGATCCTCCTATGGATATTGATTAAGCTTGTAATCCTTTGAGTTATATACATGATTTAGTATTTATTCAATCATATGGTGTTTAATGCTTTGATTGTTTGATCAGCTTTCAACTGATTTGTTCAAATCTAATGAATCTAGACATAGGAATTTAGATTTGAGATCGTATGTATGATTAATGCATGTTCTATTTCATTCAATTGGCTTGGATGCAATGATTCGTTAATAGGATAGAAATATACCTATTGACCATGCATAGTAATTAATTGGGAATAAATCGTTCATTAGTATAACTTACACTAGTCCTCATAGAAATATAGTGGATTAGGTAAGTAATACCAGGGTTGATTGACCTAGACATAGGCTTTCAGCTAAAATAGATTCCCAAGCTAACTTAACCATTGCATGTATATTGCTCGTAAGGATTACTTATTAACAATTGATATAGGAGGTGAAAAAGGATGTCCTATGTTCTAAATCATTTTCTAAACTCAATCTGATAGGTTTAAAGTTCTTCTTAGTAGTTTAATACGAACCTTTTACAATTTATAATTCCTTGAATAGAAATACTTAAGTTATTGGTTTATAATTAGTACTGAATTTGACGTTTATCCTTGTGGGAACGATATCCGACTCCTAGCTATACTACAAGTGCGATCCGTGCACTTGTGGTAAGCAAAAGAGCTAACACGAATCAACTCATCCAAGCCAATTGAACTTGTCGAATATGCATCAACTATACCATGTCCATCTCCACAAATCCCAATGTCTAGTTCATTTGCATCAATTAAGATCATGCAATTGTTGATTAAACAGAAGCAAGCATTAAGCATAGGCATGGAAGAACAAAGCTAAACATCAATAGAAACTCAAAAGATAACATAAATATCAATACTCATATAAAGATCCAAAATATTTCCTAAATACAGCTACCAATCCATTGAATAC
Source organism: Ormosia emarginata (assembly GCA_029884605.1). Taxonomy (NCBI): domain Eukaryota; kingdom Viridiplantae; phylum Streptophyta; class Magnoliopsida; order Fabales; family Fabaceae; genus Ormosia; species Ormosia emarginata. The sequence goes on along the minus strand of JAQQTP010000089.1, from coordinate 45,464,638 downwards.
GAATTACAGACAAAAACCATACTCAAAAGATAGGGAAGAGAAGAGAAACAAAGGGAGAAGAGGAAAGAATCCATGGATAGCATCCTTGAAGCTTGAATCTCCTTCCATAAGGAAGATGGCATCCAACCTAGCCTCTCTAGGCCTCCAATCAGCCCAGAAATGAAGTACAGGTCGTAGCTTCTCTAAAACCTATGAAGCTCTCTAAACTCCCTTCTAAAAATCTATTAAAATCTATTTATAGACTCGACAAAAACAGAGGCACGCCGCGACATCCACATTCCACGCCGTGGCGCGTATCAAATTAGGTCAAGGACGCCGCGGCATTGTTTTCCTTGCACCGCGACGTTTAGTTCTTCGTGGCCCCTGACTTTGGATGCAGGGGATTATCACGCCGCGGTGTACGCTCCTCAGCGTCGCGGCGTAACAAGTCTGGCTGCAGAATTCTGCAGCCAACTCAATTTTCTGTTGTTTTTTGCTCATTTGGGTTCCTCTTGGGCTTTCTCATCTGTGTTGGTCCAAAACTTCCATCAATCTACTCATTTGCAGCTCTTCCTACAATAGAGAAATTACCAAAGTATTAGCAGATGCAAAGTCTACTTAATCCTTTACACAATACACTCAATTTGCTCAATATCATACTAGATCAGTCTCAATATTTGATTTATCAAATATAAGCATAAAATTATCTCAATATGTATCATAACAAGGACTTTAGCAATCTGAGAAATACAGAAATGGGGCACAAATAACTACACTTTGTGAAGTTATTAGATTAGAAAAGGCATATGGGAAGACTTATGCAGATAATGGGCTAGTAGCATGTATAAGGAGAAATGTCAACAAGCAAAAATGAATCGTGTTTCTGACACTAATGGATGCTTGCACACTGGTAGTTGCTTTTCTACAGGCACCCAATCGTAAAAATTGGTAACTATTATCGTCAACTGTTTAGTAATATATTTTATTATTTTGTTATTAACTTATTTTCTCATTATTATAGGCTAAGGCTTAGGGTAGAGAACCCACAGTTGATGAGACTTTTTGTCACGTACATTTGAGGAAAGAAGACCGTACTGCATGGGTTTCTACAAAAGCTAAGGATTTATATGTTAATATTTCTTTTGAAATTATAAAATTTAATATTAACTCATCTTATAACAACAACCATAAGAGGTTTTTTATTTCCATCTTTAGGAAGAATTCAAAGCAAAGAAATCTGAATAATTTTCTCAGTGCTCAAATAAAGAAGAGGCATCTGGTACACAAATGACCAGTCGAGAGCTTTAGATTAAAACTGTTGGCAGGATAAAGAAGGGTTGTGTTTATGGCCTTAGTTCTCAAGCATCTATCTATGACCATGGAGAGTCATCCTCCTCAAGGCCTGGACCGAGTTAAGTTCATGAGCATGTTGTTAATCAAGTTAAATAATAGTTGCAACATTTTTTATTAATTAATTTTTGTATTTTGATGGATATAGTCAATCTTTTCATTTTTCATATTTTTTATTAATTAATTTATTTGTGGAATGAATTGATGAATTTGTATTTACGTATATTAATCAGGTTAAGGAGCAGTTGCAGCAGGAGATGTTGGATCGGGTTCAGGAGATTCAACAACAAATAGAGTAGCAAAGCCAACAACGTGCGACAGAGTAGAAAATGCAATATAAATGTTACTAGCATCAACAACAACAAATGATTGGCAATATGTTGAAATCATATTTACAAGCCACTGGCACTCAGCTAAGCCAACAACAACCACTAATAGTAGAAGACAATGATGATACTGAAGATGATCATGAAGATGGCAATGATAATGATGATGTGGATTAAAATTGATGTTTGAGTTTTGTATGGATTCTGATAGTTCTTGTAAACTTTGTATTTGAACAAACTTTGTTTAAGTAATATAATTTGTTATGTTTGTTTTATAGATTGGTTAAATGCATTATCAAGTTGAAATTTATGTTTGAATGTTGTTTTAAATGCATTGACTGGTTGAAATTGATGTCTGAGTGTTGTATGTATTGACAATAATATAATTGTGGATTATGAACATTTATTTTAAATATTTTTTAAAATCCAAAAATTTTGCAGTAGAAAAATCTATCACAAATTCGTTTAGAAAGGCAGAGAAATTCGTCACAAAATCATCCATAATCAGTGTAGAAATTAGCGGTGAAAAAATTCACTCCAAATTGACGGCGAAAAAATATGCCGCAAAATTTGCGTAGAAAGGCGAAGAAATCTGTCGTAAAATCCACCTCAAAATCCACCGCTAATTTGTGGCAAAAAAAATCCGTCGCAAATTAGCTTATTTTTGGCATGTTGCTGGAGTGTTTTACGACCAATTATTCCACCGTAAATTTGCAGCGGAAATTAAAATTCATCGCAAACTATATTGCGATGACCATTTTTGCGATGGTCATGAATTTGCCGCAAATTGACAATTTGCGACAGATTTATCCTTCGCAAATTGTAATTTTTCTTGTAGTGATGTATCTAAGAATTCTGACTGCAGCAAGATAATGGTCTTGCATTGGATTGGACATGAACTGACTCAATTTATGAACATCAAAACTAATATTTGAACGAGTTGTAGTAAGATACAATGATCTTCCTATAAGTCTTCTGTATGACTTCGGATCAGTATAAGGTTCCCATGTAGCTTTTTGTAATTTGAAACCAGAAACCATAGTTGTGCTGGCTGGTTTGGAACTAAATAATCCAGCATCATTAAGTAATTCTAAGGCATATTTCTTTTGGGATAGTACAATACCTTCTTTGGATCTGGCAACTTCTAAGTCAAGAAAATTTTTTAGAGGACCAAGGTCCTTGATTTTGAATTGTGCATCCAGATAATGTTTGACAATAGAGATTTTATCCATATCATTCCCAGTAAGAACCAAATCATCAACATAAACCAAGAGTATAGTAATATGTGAATTAGAAGTTTTCGCAAATAGAGAATAATCATATTTGGACTGACAGCATCCCAAAGAAATCAAGCAAAAGATAGTTAGAATTCCATTGCCTGCTGGCTTGTTTGAGGCCATATAGTGACTTGACAAGTTTGTATACTTGGTTGGGTTTAGAAGATTGGAAACCTGGTAGAACAATCATATAGACTTCCTTATTAAGTTCCCCATGTAAGAAAGCATTATTTACATCAAGTTGATATAAATGCCAATTCTTGGTTGCAGCTAAGGCTAGAACCATCTCACTGTAGTAAGCTTTACTACTAGAGAAAAAGTCTCAAAATAGTCCATACCCTCTTGTTGAGTATACCCCTTAACTACTAGTTGAGCCTTATATCTTTCAACACTACCATATGTTTTATATTTTGTTTTAAAAACCCATTTACAACCAATAGGTTGTTTTCCATGTGGTAAGTTAGTAAGTATCCATGTCTGGTTTTGTTCTAAAGCAGAAATTTCTTGGTCCATAACAATTTTCTAGCAGTCATGTTTAATGGCTTGCTTGTAAGTTTTAGGCTCAGATATAGATGAAAGAGAGAAAAGAAAGTGTTTGTGTGAGGGTGACAACTTATGGTAAGAAAGAAATTTAGAAATGGGATAATAAATACCTAAGGATGAAGTAACATCTGTAGCAGAATTGACTATATTACAATGATAATATTTCAAGTAATTTGGTGGATGTCTTGACCTATATGACTATTGTTGGGATGGACCAGAAGGTAAAGAAACAAAAATAAAGGAAATATTAGAAGATTCTGCAGTAGGAACATTGTTTAAGTGTGGAGTAGAAGATTGAGAAAGAGAGGAATTAGATGCAGAAGCAGGAGCTAGGTTTAAATGATCAGGGGTGAGATCTGAAGATGAAAGTTGAGAAAGAAAAGAAACTAGGAAAATATCAATAATGGAAAGTTGTGTTTCAGCAGAGAAAAAAGGAAAGATATTTCATAGAAGATCACATTTCTAGAAAGGAAGACTTCTTTATAATGAAGATGAAACAAAAGAAAACCTTTCACACTATCTCTATGACCAATATAGATGCATTTTCTGGCCTTTTGGTCAAATTTGGATATGTTGGCAATAAGAGTAAAAGAATAACATAATGATCCAAAGTCCCTTAATGATGAAAGATCAGGATGCTTATTGTAGAGAAGATAAAAAGGAGAATGATGTCCAAATTTGGCAAAAGGAATTAAATTCATGATATGAACAACATGTAATATAGAATAAGATAAAAAATGCTTAGGAAGATGGGATTGAAACATGAGGGATCTTGCTATGTTAAGAATGTGTTGATGTTTGCATTTAACCACCCCATTTTGTTGGGGAGTTTCCACACAAGTAAGTTGATGAACAATTCCTTTGGATTGGTAAAAATTAGGCATTGAAAATTCTAAGCCATTGTCTGATCTAATAGTTTTGATTTTGGTGCCAAATTGTGTATCAACTAAAGAAATGAAATTAATAATGTGTTTCATTGTCTCAGATTTATGCTTCATTAAAAGAACCCAGGTGAATTGAGATTTGTCATCAACAATTGTTAAAAAATATCTATGACCATGTAAAGAGGGAATGAAAAATGATCCCCATATATCTATATGTATGAGATAAAAAAGAGAAGTATAAATAGAATTGCTCAAAGTAAATGATAACCTTCTTTGTTTGGAGAAATGACATAAGTCACATGCCTTATGAGCTACAAAAGGAACATTAAAATTCTGTTTATGTATTTGATTGTAACATTAAGAAGAAGGATGTCCTAAACAAAAATGCCACAAATCAAAAAATGAATTACAAGGAGTAGAGGTTACTAACAAAGCATCATTATTAATAGAAGAAAAAAATGGTATATGAGGGGAGCATGGTGTTATCATCACATATAAGCCTCCTCTAGCTTCAGCTATGCTAATCATCCTCGAGGAATTCAATTCCTGTATGACACAGAATTGATGAGTAAAACAAAGTTAACAATGTAAGGAAGAAGTTAATTGTGTAACTGAAATGAGATTGAAAGATAAATATGGAATATAAAGAACATTTGTAAGATTAAGGGAAGCATTAAGAAAGACAATACCTTAATATTGTGCATATGTAGTCTGACCATTTGGAAGACAAACAATAATTGGTTTTATGGATTTATAAGAAATGAAAGAAGACAAGGATGAAGTTATATGATCAGTTGCCCCTGAATGAATGATCCAAGTTAAAAAGCTTTACCCGAGGGAGCATTGGAGGTTGTCATATTGTGTGTACTAACCAGATTTGAATTATGAGAGGTAGAGGTGGGATTTGACTGAGGAAAAAATGCCATGAAACCTTGAATTTGTTCTTGTGTGATACCAATAATTGATGGATTATTATCTTGACTACCACCTGGAGGAATTGTTGTAGTACCATTATTGACAGAAAAAACAAGTCCAGATTTCATGGAGATATATTCAGGTGGAAATCCATGCTTGAAAAAACAAGTCTTCACTGTGTGATTGGTACGACCACAATGAGTGCACTGTTTTTTAGAACTGCTTTTGCCACTAGAAAATCTTCCTAAAAAACGACCTCTAAAAGAACCAGGACCTCAATTATTAGAAAAATGATTAGGAACATTATTTGTTTGAAATACTAGAACAGAGGGATTAGGCAAAACAACAACATATAATTGTCTCTCTTGCTAAATAGTCATCGAGAACACTTTATTCAATGGAGGTAAAGGATCAAGTAACAAAATTTGGTATTTGACTGTTGCATAATGCTTATTCAGACCTTGAAGAAAGCAAAACACACAGTCATTGTCGCGATATTGTTGAACAATCTTCAAGGCATCACAAGAACAAGGAGTGATACATTTGCATGAAGGAAGAGGTCAAAAATTGCACAATTCATCCCATAGGATTTTGAGCTTAGTAAAGAACACAATCACAGAACTATCACCTTGTTTCAAAGAGTAAATTTCCACATGCAATTGAGAAATACAGACAAAAAATCACCTTGTGAAAAACAATCTTTAAGATTGTTCCAAACATCTGAAGCTTGATCAATTCAGATGATGCTGGTAGCAATAGTAGGTGACATAGAACAATTCAACCATGACAATACCAATGTATTACACCGCTGCCATGCCAGAAAAAAAGAATCGTCCTTTGATGGCTTCTTGATCGATTCATCAACAAACTCAAATTTGTGCTTCATTTAGAGGGTCATTGTCATTCCCTGAGCCCAAGAGTGGTAATTAGGACCTTCAAGAATTGGAGAAACAAGTACCAATGATTGATTTTCATTGGGATGAATGTAATAGGCGTTCGTTGGATCTTGTGAAACACTGGAATTGAAGAAGGAAGCCATGAAGGTTGAAGAAAGCTTCAACAATGGCAAGAGAAAAAGAAGATGAGCACAATAAGAACGCAGATAAAAACTGATATCATGTTAGAATTGTAATGAATTTGGAAAAGTGAAATCTGATATCATTCATGAGAATAGAAGTATTTATACAAACTGTTGAAAAATAGAAAACTAACTAAAACAGTTACAACTAAAAATGACTTAAAACAAGAAACGGTTACAACTGAAACATAATTCAGTTAATAATATTAAGTGGATTTTATATCCTCTAACATATTTAATAAGGTTTATCAAAAAGTAAATGTATTTAAAAACAAATTGAAAAGAAATAAAATCAACTCAATGAAATGCATATAAAATGAAATGAAGCTTCTTTTTTGTTTATACAATGTTAGGAATGACGTATGAACCTAATACTTAATGAAATGAACCTAATGTAATTTATTTAGTTTTCCACCACTAATCATATCTTGATTAGTGACTTTAATGAAATGAAGCTAAAATTAATTAAAATAAAATGATGTTAAAAATTAAAATATATTAACAAAAAGGCAATGGAAAAGCTATAAACACAGACAGAGACAGCACAGACAACACATAAAGAGAGGGAAAGCTAATGTGAGAGACAGAGAGAGGAATGGTGGTGATAAATCTTGTGTAAATATCTTTACTGAAAGTCAAAAGCCTTTTCTTCCTGTGAGACGTCCTTTTCATTTGCTTGTATATAGACTTTCTCCCTCCTCTTTCTCTCCTTCGTTTTTGGTTTCATTGCTCTTTAGACTACTTGCTGCTCTCATTTTTAATGCTGGAAACAGAAGAATGAGAGCCCATATGTGTGAATCAACAAGCCATTACCTACATGCGTGAATCAAGGTGAACTAGTTTTATAAGGAGAGACAAGAAGAACCTGTTGTGTAATTTTTTTTAGGGTAAATTACACTCCCTCTACACGAGCGATGCTTAAATTATATTGTTTTTTTTATTTTTAAAAATTACACTTCCCTTATTTGAGTGATAAAAATATGTTATATTTTAATCTATTTTTATATATTCCGTTAGAACTCTCGCTAGATTAAAACTAAAAGCCACCACATCCACCAACCGGCAAGGTCGACGTCATAGAATGGCATTGTCAGGTCAAGGACGAGCTAAGGCATGAACGATGGGTTAGGGACACAGCTTGAGTGAGTTGAGTGGTTCAAATGAGGATTGAGGATGGAATAATAGACATAGTTTAGTAAATTTGAAAAAATATAATACATATTTTAATTAATTTTTTTTTTTAAATCTTTCCAAGAATATTTTTAGTAATGTTTAATTAACTGGACTAACGTGTATATTTTGATGATAGAATGAATGACAAGGTAATTTAAACATCTTTGAAGGGATGTGAATGTGATTTACTCTTTTTCTTTTTACGAGCCGATTTTTTTAATTGCCAGATTTTCAATTTTACCAATTTTGGTCTGTTTTCTCCAGTTTCCACCGATCTGACTGCTTAAGCAGTTTTCTATCGCATTTTGATTGTGAGATGTTTGGTCAACAATCCGACTAGTTTTGACTACACGATAATCTATCATGAGACCTGTTATTCCACATGAAATGTTTCACACGAAATTACACTACGAAATTGACTAACTAATCACAGGTTGAGAGAGAAACATGCATGGAAAAGCATTTAACAAAACGCAAATGTACTTAGCCTTATTTTAACTTTTAAGCATTCATAGGTCGTTCCACAAAAAAATATTAGTAGAATTTAGCATTTTTCATCTATCATTTCAGCCTATACCTTTTTATTTTACTTCAGTTTCTGTATGGGCCTTCGTATTTAACTTGCTTTTGTAAAGTAAATAGATTTTAATAATCATTTTATATGAAAAAAGTTGTTATATACACTTTATAAAATGTATATTATATCATATATTTACATACGTATAACATATATATTTGATAATTATCCTATTTTCACATTATTTTAGAAAAAAATTAGGACAAGGAATTGATGCCCCATCCAGGTGAGCGTAGGTCTCTAGGATTAAGAGGCTTAAGAAACACTTACAGATACGATTCAAAACTCAGTTAACTTAGTTAACACAATTTTGCTTTTATTAGTTGTACCAATCATTGTCGACACTATTTTCACATGATTTTATGTTTTATATAAATTATTTATACAGCTAAATATGCAAGAAATTAAATATTTGAATCAATTAAGTTTTATTTATATAACTCAAATTTTAGTAAACCATATGTGTACATTATTGTAACATCACTTTTTAAACCTAATCATATTTATCAGAAGTTTTTTGGTTGGTGATTTTAAAGAGTTTAGGAGGTGAATAAGTTATTCTACAAGGCTTGTATGCTACAAAAGGTTAGGTTTGTCAATAGCGCAGGTAAGGATGGGTTTTGCTCAATCCGACCATATTCCGTACTCTTAAGATTAAAACTCATATTCGCTTAGAAAGAAAAATATTATAATTATACCTATTCCGCACTTATGAATATTTTATACTAAATTTAGATAATATTTAATCTCATTCCTAAAATTAATCATTGATTCATATAAACAAAAAAATATGTTAAAGTAGTGAAGATTGGTTAATATAATTGAATTGATTAGTAGTTAATTAAACACAATGTTTATTTCGATGCAAGGTATAGGGTAGATTAACCAAAATCCGCCCACCCTGCCCAAAATGGAGAGAGATTTAAACCCGCCCTTTGACGGTTACGTACCTGCAAGTCGGATGAGATTGCCAAGCCTATGGATTATCACACTAGCCCCTCGATGGCATAGTGGGATTTCCCATTAACTGTTCTTGATGTCATTCTTTTGGGAGATCCTTAATCATGGAAGGAAGGAAAGGCATCAATCAAGACCAACAACACCTGAAAAGGAGTCTTAATCAGGGTTACCCAATTTTGTATGGTCTTGGGACCAAACCCTATGGATGGTGAAATCGACAGCGATTTTCAAATAGCTAAGTGGTGCTTGCTTGTTGAAGCAAAATAATTGAGGCCACATTATAACTGGCTGGTGATACGATTGGAGGCATTGGGAGAAGGAGCAAGGGGAGAGGTGGAGGAAGTGGGACATGGGTATGCCATGGTCTCTCCTCAACTTTGTCATTGTCTTCATGTACTCATTCATATATTTAGTTTGTGGTTTTCATAAAATGAATTAAATTTACATTTAACTTTTTTAGTTATTAGAATATTTTGAGCAAATAATATAATCTTTGCTATCATCTAAGATTTATCTTTAAAAAAAATAAAAATAAAGAAAGTAAAAAAAAAAACAAAAGACAAAATTTTCTTCGTATTATATATGTTTGGTTTGGTTTGACCCTCAAACTAAATTTCTAACTCCGGCTCTAGGGAGGGGAAGGGAGAGCACAGACGAAAGCGAGAACTACGCTGAGACTAAGGAGCAAACAAACTAAAATGGAAGACTTCATGACGGTGATGAATATTTTTTTTTTTCAAAGTGACGATCGTGGTTTATGAAAATATTCAGTTTCAATCACTATTTAAATAGTGCAGCCAGTATTTCAGGTTATTGTCTAAAAAACATTCCGGTCCGTGTTATATCCACTAATCACCTTTATGCATTCACGTTATTTGTTTTAAAATTTCAAAAAATATTATATATGCATAGAAGTTATTCTTTGTTTTTTCTTAGTATAGATGGCCTTTACATAAATGATGAATTTCTAAAAATAAATTATAAAAAATTGAAGATATTGACTGTCAACATAATAAAAAAAAAGCTAATACAATACCTGTCAAAATTATTGACAAGGAATTTCATAAATCAATAATAAAAAATAAAAAATTATAAATAACAATGTAGATTAGGTGAGAGGGATAAGCTAGTAATAACTAAGTTATGACCTAGTAAAAACTTACATGTTTTTACTTAAAATGAAAAAGGCAGACTTCGAAATTGGTAGTGAGATGAAATAGACAAGATAGGGAGCCAAGTTTATGAAAATGAGATTTTCAATTCAATGTATTTTGGCAAAATAGAATGTAACTTAATCCCTTATTCCTATTTAATTTTAGTTTGCATTACAACTACGACTACCCTGTCTATGTGCAAGCTCCTGTTATAAGGCATTTATATAACTATTTTGGTTTTTTATTTTTTATTTCTCCATAAACTCTTATTCTTTGATTAAAAAAAAGTTTGATTTGATCCAAAGTCTGTATCATCAAAGATCGAGATGCAAGAATAAGAAGAGAGTAAAAAATTAAAAATATAAATCGAACACAAAATCTTTACACAAATACAATTTGATTAAGCTAAAATTTTCATTGGCTTAATTCAATCTAATTTTAACTACACCCATCATACTTTGTTTATTTTTTAAATTAGATTTGTACCCGTGTGATGTACAATAAATTTATTATAATAAAAAATAAATAAATTTTGATTGATGATAATCTGTAATACTTATATGAAATAAAAGACTAAGAATAAAAGAACAAACTAATTAAATAATTGAAAATTAAAATGTGACTATAATTATAGTTTTATGCTGGTTATAGCAAATGAATAGAACTATTATTTACCACATCGCTATTCAAACTTTCTTTTTTAATGTATAAAAGAACATGCATAAAAAGTGCGTTTTATCACTTCAATTAAAGATCGAAGGATTAATTTATTGTAATAAAAAATTAAAGTCATAGTAAATAAAATTAGTCTTAAAAATCATAGAATATTTTTCTAATTTATATATCGATTGTCAAATCATATAAAATTGAAGAGACAATGATAAAAGTAAATTTTAAATCAATTTGAGATCATTAAGTTGTTGAATATTATGAGATCTTTTTATTCTGGTATTCTGAATGACGTGTTTTTCAGAGAAATTTTGAGTTAGATGCTTTCTTTCATAGTTTGGTTGTGACTTTAACCCATCAGAATCATATTGAAGAGTTGAGCATGAATAATGGTTAGCTAACCATTAGATATATCAGCCATTGAAATTATGAAATTAGTATACAATCTAGCCCTATTTGAGCTATTTCTATTCTCTCTAAAAAGAAAAACATCACTTACATTTAATTTGTTGCAGTCTTCTTTAAAGTTGAATCTATCACTAAAAAAGTAAGTAAAAAATTATTACAAAACAATGAAGGAGTATACAAAATGAACAAATTGTCAATCCATTATTCACAATCCTCATATCAAAAGCCACTTCTCCTACTGCACCGAAATATGTATTATATAATACACTATCTGTAGTCACATAATTAAGTCATGCTATTCTATGATTTGATGTTAAGCCACTTGAAATAAATTAGGAGAAATGCTAATAACATATTCTTTTGAATATTTCTTTTAACACTTATTTTATTATTGGTTCACCTCATGCACTTGAAAGGATTATTAGGAGAGAGATACTAACAACACTTGCTTTTAGACCAATAGTAAAATAAGTGTTAAAAGTTGTGTTCAAAAGAGTGTATTACTAATATTTCTTATAAATTAGTATACCGTGGTATAACCCCAACAAGCATTGCATGAAAGGAATATCTAAAATATAACCTATATGTAGTTTGTGTATTCTTCTTATTTACTGACAATTACAATGGTTTGTCATCATTTAATGACCTTACCTTCATCCATCTTATCTTTTGATATGCGATTCAAATCGTCTTGCATTTTATATTGACAGATCTATATCATTTTGTCATCAACATACAAATTAGTCTTAGGGAAATTGTGAAATCGTATGTCTGCATAATATGAGGAGAATAAGTTTCTTGTTGAGAAGAAAACTTCCTCATCTGATGTAATCTGCAAACAAATTGTAAAAGGAAAAGTTATAAAAAACCACCACCAAATTTTCAGACCACAACAAAAGTTTTAAAAAAATAAAGACGTGCTTTTTCATCTTTATTTAATTTTTATTTTCAGAAGTTTTTATTATTGATGGTAGGTCTGCTCGATTATAAAAAATAAATTTAAATACGAATTAACTTCTTATACAGACTAATAAATACGTATTATAAAGTTTATAATAACAAATAAAATTTTAAAGATACTTTATAATTTATTTAAAATATTTATAAATAAATTTAAAAATCATAAAATTGTAAATATAATTATAAATTCACCGATGCTATAGTGGTTTTAAACACTTGTTTATTGTAAATTCACGAAATAATAACAGTAACATCAATATATAGAGCAAACCATCTCAATTGGCTGAAGTAGTGTTGGCATATTATGATCTTGCAATACCATCTCAGTAGTGTTCACGTCATTCGATTAATTAAAACCAGGAATTGTCCACAGTCTAGCAACTCTTACTTTCAATCTCTATGTTTTCTTTCGAGGAGTGATATTAGCAACCTTATCAAATTTTGATACCATCTTTAAAGGAGAAAAAAATTATTAACACATACAGTTGTGGTGGAAGAAAACTATCAGTAAAGAAAAATAGTAACTGAAAGATAAAAAATAACATGATACACACAAAATACTACAATACCTCTTACTTATTGACAGAGAATGGAGCTGATCATCGAAACAAAAGAAATGAAGAAACCAATGGAAAGACCAAGCACCAAATGTACAATGGCATATTATAATACATAATAGAAAGAAAAAGTCAATCAAACGAAACAATTAATTATTTAGTGAGGTCAAACAAAATTTTTATTAATTGGAAGATAATAATAATAATAATAATAATAATAATAATAATAATCCGTAATTTCAATCAATCCTTATAAAAAAAACTCAACCAATCATTAAAAAGTCTACATATATTTAATTTTACATATATCTAAATCAATTATCGATTGGCATAATCCATGATTTGGCATAGGTCTATATAATAAAGTGTATATATAAATATAAATAGTATCCAATTAGATCAATCAAAAATTAATTACAATTTATTAAAGTTTAAAAACAGCAATTAATGAATTAAAAGCAACAGATTTTTATTTATGAAAATAAATCATAATATTACATACAAAATAATGGTTGAAACAATTTTAAAAAATCTCCATAATACTGCATTAAGAAGAAATATGCATGAAATCTTGTGGTGGAACAAATATAAAAATTTTCTTTTTTTAAGTGTCAGAGAGAGTTTGTTGAGCTGTTATAACCAATGTTGTTAGTTAGTTATAATAGTTATTAAACTGATATGTTAATTAGTTAGTTGAGCATTGTATCGGTAATGCTTAGCAGCATTACTGTAGTACTGTATAACTCTTGGTATCACTCTTGATTCAATGGTTAATCAGTTCATTTGTTCTTCATCAAACTTCTCTATCTCTTTTTCTTTTCTCTCTATGTGTTCTCTGCTCAATCTGCTTCTAGTCTGATACCTTTCATGGTATAAGAGCTACATCAGATCCATGGAGACTTCAAGTACACACTTCACTTTGCAAACATTCTCTAGTCTCATTTCACTCAAGCTTGATGAAGGAAATTTCCTTCCATGGCACCAACAGGCTCTTGCCACTATATAAAAGGCTTCAAAGCTTCAATGATATCTTCAAGAACGTTATGCACCACGAAAATTTACATAAGATGAAAATGCTGCATTTGAAAGATACACATAAGACAGCTTGAATTAGGAACAACAAGATTCTTTGCTGCTCTTATGACTTCTTGCTTCAATGTAAGAATCTCTCACTACGAGGATGGTAGGATGTGATCATTCATTTCAGGTATGGAGTAAACTTGAAATTTTCTTTGCAAGCCAAACACGTGCTAAGATCAAGCAGTTAAAAACATAACTTCGTAGTATAAAGAAAGAGACACATATCAATGAGTATCTGCTTCAAATCAAGAAATTTGTGGATTCCTTAGCTATTGTAGGTGCACCAATTTTAGTAACAGATCATGTTGTTGTAATTCTTGATGGTCTTACAGAAGATTATGACTCATTTGTGATCTCAGTAACCTCTAGAATTGATCTATATTCAGTTTCTAAAATTGAAGCACTTCTCATGACTCAAGAAGAGCGGATTGAAAAATATAGAAAAGTTGAGATGATTGGTTCAATTCAAGTAAATGTTGCTTAATCTTCACAGTCGAACATGTTTCAAAATGGTGGCGGATTCGGAGGTGGCTATGTTCAAGGATTTTCATTCTAATTTTGGCAGAGGTAGATCAACTTTTCAATGAAGAGGGAGAAAATTTAGAGGTGGAAGTGGAAGAGCATCTTGGTTTAACAAGTGTCAATTGTGTGGAAAGTCAAATCATTTAGCTTGGGAGTGTTAGCATCGTTTCAATAAGAGTCATCCAAATCCTTTTGGTGACCAATCTACTACACCACCTCATCCACCTACACAAGCTATGATAACTAGCACATTAACTAATTCCTCATCCACTGTTTTTCATTCACCATTCCAAGCAATGCTTACTATACCCTCAACTCTATATGACCCAGCGTGGTATCCAGACTCAAGTGCTTCAAACCATCTGACACTAGATCTTTCTAATCTGCAAATCAGGTCCAACTATAATGGTTCAGACACAATGCAATTTGGTAATGGTACAAGTATGCCTATCAAACATATTGACTATTTTGAGCTTCCCTTTTCCAATGCTTCATTTCTTTTAATCCTTAGCAATTTAATGCATGTTCCTGGGGTTTGTAAAAATCTACTCATTGTATCACAATTTTGTAGAGAATAATGCTTTCTTTGAATTTTATGTTTTGCCTTGTTAAATCTTAGGCCATCAAGGAGATCCTTCTCCAAGGCAGACTTAGAGATGGTTTGTATGCCTTTATTACCTGTTATCAACTCCAAAGTCTACTGGTTCTTCTCTGTCTACCACATTTGTTCCTAGTCATTTTGTTGCATGTAATTCTGTAAATAGTGCAAATTATAACCACATGATAATGTTTTTTTATTTGTGGCATGCATGACTTGGGCACCCTACTGTTAAAATAGTATCTCAGGTACTTAAACAGTGTAATGTTGATGTTCCTTCAAACTGTTCAAAGTCACTTTGCTCATCTTGTTGTATGGGTAAATCTCATTATTTATCATTTTCAGATTCTAATAATGTCTGTGAACCTTTGGAGTTAATTTTTTTTTATATTTGGGGATCATCACCTATGCCATCAATTACTGGTTCTAGATACTATATTGTGTTCATTGATGCATACTCTAAATTCTGTTGGATTTATTTATTGCATGCTAAGTCTCAAGCCCTTACCATATTCATTCAATTTAAAACAATGATTGAACTACAACTAAATAGGAAAATTAAATCCCTTCTAACTGACAATGGAAAAGAATACTTAGCCTCCACACCATATTTAACTTCTCATGGTATTCACCATAGACTTAGTTGTCTCTATACACATCAACAGAATGGTTATTCTGAGAGGAAGCACAAACACATTACTGAAATGAGCTTAACTTTGTTAGCCCATTCCTCTCTTCCTTTAAAATTTCGGGATGATGCTTTCCTTACTACAACCTATCTCATCAATAGTTTGCCCATACTAATTCTTAATAATCTTTCTCCATATGAAACACTTTTTCATAGAAAACTAACTTACTCTCTTTTCAGAATATTTGGTTATGCATGTTATCCTTTCCTCAGGCCTTACAACAAACATAAACTTGATTTTAGGTCCCATCAATGTACCTTTCTTGGTTACAGTAATAATCACAAGGGATATAAGTGTTTGTCTCCAAATGGCAAAATTTATTTTTGCAGGCATATGTTGTTTGATAAGTCGATTGTTCCATTCAAAAGTATTGCTCCACTTTCTGTTTCAACTTCTGCTTCATCTTCTATATCAAATTTTGTCCCATTTATTCCTATAGTTAATCAAAATGCTCAGAATGTCATTTGTTGATAGTCAATATGCTTTTATTGCTAGTTTGTCTACTGGTTAGCACATTAACCTTGGCAGGGTCAGTTCTAGTCCAATTCAGCAGCCTGTTTTAATTCCAACACTTTCAAAACCAACGTCTATTATTCCTGCAGTTGAACAATCTATTCTAACAGCTCCTGTCTCAGAATCAGTGTACACTGTCAACACTCATAATATGACTACAAGGTCCAAAGCTGGTATTTTCAAGCCTAAGGTGTTTATTGTTATTACTGAACCAACTTCAATTAAGTTTGCACTATTTCAATCTAAATAGAGCAATGAAATTTAAGAAGAGTTTAATGCTTTATTAGCCAACAAAACCTGGTCTTTAGTTCCTCTTCCCCCTTATAGGGAAGCAATTGGCTGCAAATGAGTTTTTAAACTCAAATACAATCCAGATGGTTCCATAAATAAATATAAGGCAATGCTAGCTGCCAAGGGATTTCATTAGCAAGCTGGTTTTGACTATCATGAAACTTTTAGTCCAGTTGTCAAACCAGTCACTATTAGACTCATTCTCACAATTGCTCTCTCTCACCAATGACCTATACATCAACTTGATTTTAACAGTGCTTTTCTCAATGGAGATCTCAATGAGAAAGTCTACATACAACAGTCTCAAGGCTTTGCTACTGGTCCTTCTACTCTAGTTTGTAAACTAAATAAGGTTTTATATGGATTAAAATAGGCTTCTAAGGCTTAGTTTGACAAGCTTAGCTCCATCCTCTATCAATTTGGTTTGTAGTCTGCCAAATGTGATTCTTTATTATTTTTTAAGCATACTTCTTAGATCACTATGTATGTTCTGGTATATGTTAATGATGTGTCACCAGTAACTCTCCACTTGCTATTCAAACTCTCATTGTTGACTTTCATTTTGTTTTTACTCTTAAAGATTTGGTCCAATTGCACTACTTTCTAGGAATTGAAGCTAAGAGGCTGAAAATTGGTGGTCTGTATCTATCTCAGACAAAATATATCACTGATCTCCTAATCAAGGCTAAGATGGACCAATATAAACCTACACCTACACCAATGGCAGCTGGTCTGAAGTTATCAACACATGGTAGTAGGGGTGTTCATGGGTCCAGTCCGACCCGCGAACCCGACCAACCCAAATCGACCCGATATAATATATTCGGGTTGGTTCAGGTCATCGGGTCAGTTCGGGTTGGACTCGATCAACCTGTCCACTAATTGGTTCGGGTGACGGGTTGAATAATCCGACTCGATGACCCGATCCGATGACCCGACCACCCGAATTAAAACGACGCCGTTTTGTGCTTGGTTTTCTTTTCTTTCTGATCTGGAAGCTTCTAATTCTCACTTTCGATTTTTCCAAATTCCCAAATCCCTTCCCCTTCACCGTCCAGCATTTACTTCCCTTTCACCGTCCAAAGATGCATTTCTTCCTTTCACCTTCCCCTTCTCCCCCTTCACCTTCCACTTCCCCTTCACCTTCACCTTTCACGCTTCTCTTCACCTTCACCGTCTACTTCCCTTCGGCTTCGACCCCCTTTGCCCCAACCCCAACCCAACCCGCTTAACATTGTCATTAGCGAGCCCAGCGGCGTTGGTAAAGATGCCCTCATCAACCGCCTCTGTAGCGCCACATAGAGCCACGACTAGATCTCGCCATTTCAGAACCATGCAGCGCCACCCACATGGTGAAACCAAATCTCAGAACCACGCAGGCATATACCAAATCTCAGAACCATGCACTAGATCTGGGAACCACATAGCACCACCCACGAGATCTCAGAACCACACCCACCACCACCACCACTGCGAGCCTCAGAACGACCACCACCCCCATCGTAGAACCTTTTCTTGAACTAGATCTCAGAACAAGATTGTGCGAAACCACTTTAGAGGTGCTTGCCTGGCCAGAGTAGATGGCGCTACCTGAATGGAGTAGAGGTGCAATGGTGGAGGGTAGGACCGGCGACTGGACGAAGGTTGTGCGACGGTTCATGGTGTCTAGCAGTAGAAGGAAGGTTGTGGTTTCGTGGTCCATGGACCCAAAGTCAGAAGGTGCATCCAACCCGACTGCCCGATCTGAACCAACCCGATTGTAATCGGGTTGGTTTGGTTTGGGTTACCTGAATTTTTTTTCCCAAACCCAATCCAACCTAATCCAATCTTACCTAATTGGTTTGGACATTTTTTCTCCCTAAACCCGAACCAACCCGACCCGTGAATACCCCTACATGGTAGCACACCTATGCAGGATCCATCTCTATATAGGTCTATTGTTGGTGCTTTGCAGTATGCTACTATTACCAGACCAGAAATTGCATATTATGTGAATAAAGTTTGTCGGTTATGTAAGCTCCACTTGGGAGTCATTAGAAAGTTGTCAAAAGAATTTTAAGGTATCTTAGTGGAACTATCACTCATGGTCTTCACCTTCACAAATCAGCCACTTTGCAGCTTCATGCCTTTTCTAATTCTGAATGAGGTGCTGCTCCAGATAACCACAGGTTCATCATTGGTCATTGTGTTTATTTTGGCAGCAATTTGGTTTCTTGGACTTCCAAGAAACAAGTTGTGGTCTCCAGGTCTAGTACTGAGGTTGAATACCGCAGTCTTGCTTCTGTCATGACAGAGTTGTTGTGGATTCATGCTCTTCTAAGTGAAATCCAACTCACTGTTCCAGCTCCTCATATATAGTGTGATAATCAAAGCACTATCTTACTTATAGTCAATCCAGTTTTACATTCTCGGACGAAGCATTTTGAATTAGATCTTCATTTTGTTCGTGAGAAAGTGCAACACAAACTTGTTTCACTTCATCATATTCCAGTCACAAAACTAGTAACAGACATTCTAACTAAGGGAGTGTCTAGTTCTTTGTTTCATCAGTTCAAAATCAAACTCAGAATTGAAGATCTCTCTTCACTTGAGTTTGAGAAGGGCTGTGAGAGAGTTAGTTGACCTGTTATAACCAATTCTATTAGTTAGTTATAATAGTTATTAAACCGATATGCTAGTTAGTTAGTTGAGCATTGTATCGATAATGCTTAGCAACATTACTACAGCACAGTTCATTTGTTCTTTATCAAACTTCTCTATCTCTTTTTTCTTTTTTCTCTGTGTTCTCTACTCAATCTGCTTTTAGTTTGATATCTTTCATTAAAGAATATAACTGTATAAATCTACAATTGAAGGTAAAGGTGCATATACTAAAAATTTGGATACAATCACTATAATTTAGTAAAATTAAAAGAAATGAAGACTTCACTAAAAAATTACTATTAATGTGGTTAAGAATAGTCAAATGACTATTTAAATAAATGATATGTAAACCTATTATATAAAAGAAACTTATTTAAAATCTATTATATGAATATGTAAACCCGATAGTTAACATGAACGGGAAGAATGAAGTCAACTTTGGGGGAGAGAGTATATATGCATGAATTTTTTGATGAGTTATCATGCATGAGCGAAAAAAGAATTTTTTTTAGGGGAAATATATATGCCTTATGAGAAATTCTTGCGTAGACACCTGATACCTCAAAAAGATTAATTATTCATTTATTGACTGGAGATATTTTGAAAAATAAAAATATATATCTTAATTTTAATTTTTTTTTATATTTTTATGATTTAATTATGTATAATATTTAAATTTATATATTTAATCTTTGTATCAAATTGACCTATTTATTACTGTGCCATGATCCAGCTAATTTAGAGTCTAAAAAAGAAAAATTATCATCTTATATACTTTTTAGAGGTGTAGAAATTATTAACATCTTTTTAAGAATGTTGATTAAGTAAGAAAAAGTGAATAAAAAATATATATATGATAAATAATATTAAAAAAATATAAAAAAAAATATATGTACTATTTGTAATAATAATATAAGAGTTGCTAAAAAATAATTTAATCAAAATATAACACTGAATTTAAATTAAGCCAAATTCGTTCTATCCTATCTTAAAAGATAACGTACAACTAACATTTTTTTTTTTTAAAAACAAATCTAATCCCATGTGTTATATATAAATTGTTGACAAGATGTGGTAAAAAAAGATATATATTTTTATTAAAAAAATAAGTTATATTAATTCGAGTAAAATGAATTTAAATTATTTAAATATGTGATTTTATATTTAGTTATAAAATTTTTGTATATAAAAAATTGTTGAGAGAAATTCACACTTAAACAATTAATTTTATCCTAAAAATTTAAATTTAAATATTTTTAATTTTTTTTTAAATGATTGAGTGAAAGAAAGAAATAAACATAAAAATTATAAAAAAATTTTACACATTATAATTAACTTTTACTAATAATTTTTTTTATATTTATCTTTTTTTCTACTTAAAAAAATATTAAAAAGATCAAATCCTACAAATTTAATCTTTCAGAATAATATATGACAGTGCCAAAATGTGATTAAAAAAGGAAAAAGGATAACGAAGAAGGTTCCATTTTAAGGATCGAAAAGACAAGAAGAGATGGCCCTACAAAATCCTGCCTCCCATCGTGATCGTGACGCCAGCCAAAAACAAACATGCTCCATCCCGCTCCGCTGACTTCTTCCACCGCTTCACAATCCTCTACTTCACGCACCACAAACCACGCCATTCAACAATCCAATCATAACATCACATTTAACCACGTGTCGACGTATGATTGGCTAATCCATTATCGCGGTCTTTCCATCAGCGAAGACGCTGACACTATGCTATAAAAATATATATATATAAAAGGCCCCACATGTTGACTAGTGACCACAATCCACGTGACTTTGACCCTGTGATCCGTCCTAAGCGCTTCTTCTTCTCTTCTTTCTTTTCTTTTTCTCTCTCTAAACCCAACCAACCCTTCATTCATTCATTTCAGTTTCTCTCTCTCTCTCTCTCTCTCTCTCTCTCTCTCTCTCTATTTCTCTGCAACTTGAGCGCAAACCCTAAGAAAACGAAGGCATTCTCATTGGTGACGGTGTGATGCTACGCGTCGACGAAGAAAAAAACGTGGTGGAATCGTTATCTAGTGCGGGCGTGAGCATTCTCGGATTCTGATAATCGGGTTTGGGGTTTTCGTTTCATCATTCCAATGTCGAACGAATCGTTTTGTTTCGCGGCTACGCAAGATTGAGATTTTGTGATTGGGATTGGGATTGATAGGGTTTGTTTGGTTGTGATTATTATTAGCATGTCTGGTTTGGTGGCCCGTACGGGTCGGCATCAGCAGCGGTACGAGAACGGCTATCGCCTTGTTGCTGGGTACATTACCCCCATTTCTGGATCAATGTGCATTGTTTTCATTTTTTTTTTTTTGGATTTTCTCGTTTGGGTGGTGGCTTTTGATGATTGTTGTTGAGGAAGAAAAAATGTCGTTTTCAAACGTAACTTTGTGTACTCATAAAATAAAAGTACTTTTTTTTTTTTTGGGTATCATGCTATTGGCTTTATTGAAGGAGTCTTGGTGGCTGTAAGATTGCTTCGTGTTTGTCATCTTGCAAATTATTATAAGCTTGAATAAACCTATTGCTTTAGGGATTTGACTTTAGAAATTTGTATTTAGATTATTGAATTATAGATGACCTGGAAAATGTAGTCATATTTTCATGAATTTTGTTGATTTTGGTTTGTCACCCTAACTAACTACAAGTGGAATTTCTTTTGTTTCACTTTCCATTATTTTTCTGATATAAATCTAAGTTCACAAGGTTGTTATTTTATTTTATTTTTTGTAAATACAAGTTTGTTATTTGTTAATGTGGATGGAGATTCTTTAGATTTCTAGATGTATAAGAAAATGGATGAAATCACATACTCCTCCCCCTCCCTCTGAAAGTTATTATTGTATAACTGTTAAGTTTTGTCATATATTCTTCTTTACTTTTGTTTTGTGAATTGGGAGAAATGCGTGATTTTTGCATGGTCAAAATTATTATTTAATCCAAAATAACTCAATTTCTAAAATCATTGACAGATTATTTGATGCAATCTTTTATGCACCAATAACAATATGAATTTGGAATTTGTAAAAGTGTACTGGAAAGAAAAAAGAAGAATATGGAGATGTTTGTTGACTAAATTATTTAGCCTTTTAACTGAAGCAGCTTTTATTATGTCAACCAAACTTTTTCAGCTAGGAATTGCTTCAAGTTTGAAATTGTTTTTTATAGACTTATTTTGGGATATATATTCTTAAAGATCTGATCCTGAGATGCTAATTTGGTTGCAGGTGTGTTCCATTTAGGTATAAAAGTTCTGATGATTGTGGAGACCGTAGTTCTGAGAAGATTGTTGAAGTGCTTATGATTAATTCACCTAGTGGGCCTGGTCTTTTGTTTCCAAAGGTATAACGCTTGGAATACAACAACTTACTTTTATGTTTATCTCATTTTACTTACTTTTCTACCAGAGCAGTTATTATTATGGTTTCTGTGGTGATACATGATTAAGAATTTTGTGATGAATGTATTTATTTTGATGGGATCAGAATATAAGAAACAGTTGTCGCGGAGTAGAACTCCATTGTTTGATTATGATATTCAGTTGTCTCATTTTCATTATATATATATATTCCGTTTTTTATTATTCAAGATCAGCAAATTATAGTGCCCTAGACATCGTTTGTTTAACTTTGTGTCAACTTTTGTTTCATGTAGTTAATACTATTGATACTTTAAGGATTTTAGACCTATTTGGGAATTGGGATGATTGGTACAATTAGTTTCTGCTATTTCAAAACTTACAAGGGTCATTTAAGATTCCCACTGAAATTGTATTTTGCAAAAGCCGATGCAGATTGCTTCCTTTCAGTGATTCATGCTTTCATTGTACTACACACAGTTCTCTTTATGTACATGAATGGTTCAAGTTGACCTTATAAATGTATGAGTGACATGCCTGTAGCTGTAGCTGTCATTACCAGAGTAGCAGTTTGTACTTTTACAAGGGAACCCAAGTTGCTTTAGCCTTTTGGCTTTTAGCCTACCTTTAAGAGCAACTTAATGTGCCTGGAGCTTCAATCAGAGAGATTTTCTGCTGACTGGTTTTAAAAGGCTAAGTTGGAAGAATGACCTCGATCAACTTAGGTGAAGCAATTTTGCTTCATATCCAATGGGATGAATCACTCCAAAGAAATAAGTGAATTTTTTTTCCTAGAGTCCCACTACTTTTGAATGATTAAAAAGAGGAACATCAAGTGAATTAGGTTGTGTTTGATACTCTATTTCTTTGCTGGAATTGACTGATGTGGGTGATAAAGGATTGTGGAAATCTAGAAGTTTATGTTTGCAAAGTGTTGACAAAATGCATCATGGCTTATGAAATGCACTAGGATCTTTGGTTTGAACTGCTTTTAAGGACATATTTTGTAATGTGATACTATTGTATTAAAGAAAATTAGTTGAATGGAGACTTGAGTTCAGTGTTATTATATTTGTGATGGTTATGCAGATGTAGTCCACTTCACAGTCCAACTTCCAAAAAAGCTATATGCTATATGAATATTGGGGACTTTTAGAAACCAATTGGCCAGTTTCTGTTCCAATTTTTATGCACATCATTTATTGTTTGTTAAATTAAATTAAATTAAATTTTCTTTGTTTTGGATGAGTTGGTAAAATCACTGAGATTCTGTTGTCTACCACCGTTGTGGATGACAAATCGATTTGCCTTACCCTTACTCTTCCTAATTTAAACAATACAACAAATTAGGTACCATTTATATATTGCACTAAAAGACTAGCTTTGTCTTAAATACCTATATTGTACTTACTGATGAGACACCTTTATTAAATTGCATTTTATGCTGTTAAAGATTTTGCTGCCTCACAATATATTCACTGCAACTTCATAGTAAGGATCTGTTTAAAATAATTGCCGCTACTTAGTTCTGCTTTGTTTTGTAATTTAATGTGGTTAAGATCAGTTGTGACTTCTTTCTTGAATGGGGCCGAGTTGAGATGTTATTTTCTGATTATTGTGATGTTGCTTTTCCATTAAAGGGAGGTTGGGAGAATGATGAAACTGTTGAGGAGGCAGCTGTAAGAGAAGCTATTGAAGAAGCAGGAGTTCGAGGAGACCTAATGGTGAAAAACTTCTCCACATATATGAATTTATATTTTTTTACCTTCTGTAATATCTCGTGATGTATTGATGTATCTGAATGTTTTGATGGTTTCACAGTGGGAGCCTAGGAAGCTTATGTGAAAATCATATTATCTTCTCGTAGTATATATTGCTGTGAGTTGTGACTGTTGATAATGGCTATAAAGTTTATACTGCAAATACTTAAAGTAACTTTGCATCTGTGTGAAAGCACAAGAGGCCACATTAACATTTAAAATTTGGTAAATTTGACCCAAAAATAGTTTAGAATATTATCACATAATTGTTTTAATAAGCATGCACTTTTTTCAGATTTGAGCTAAAGTCAGTGGTATTACATGATTTTGGTATCATCTATTTGTTTTGGCATGCTCTTGATCCTTTCATTCTTCTACTGCTGTACCTTGAAACTCCTAGTCTCGTGATTTTGTATTTTTTTAACTGTAAACAATGCTGATGGATATTTTTATATTGCCTTTTGATCTTGTCATTTGGATGGATACTTGCAAACCAATGGTTGAAACCTGTGGCTACTGGGTGTCAGGATTTTCTTGGGTGCTATGAGTTTAGGAGTAAGACCCACCAAGATGAGTTCAGTCCAGAAGGTTTATGTAAAGCAGCAATGTTCGCCTTGTTTGTCAAGGAGGAACTTGAGTTATGGCCTGAGCAAAGTACCAGAAATAGGAGTTGGCTGGCTGTATCAGAGGCACTTGGAAGCCTCCGACATGCATGGATGAGGGATGCTCTGGAATGCTTCTGTAAATGGCACGAGGATAAGTTGGTGACTGGAACAAGAGGGTTTACCTGATCTGTAGACTGATTTGCTGACTATTCATTTATAGGGCATTGTATCTTTGATAAAACGATTAGTCATGGGATAAAATTACTTTAGGAAAGATAACTCTGATCAGAATTACATAGTTATTACTTCAAGTCTGTGGATTGATCTCTGATTTTTTTTAATTCAGAGTAATTCATAACATTGAATTTTAGTTGAGATTCTCGTTCATATTCTTTTAACTCTTGTCTGCGCATGCATACTCCTTTTCTTGGATTTCACATGAAACATATTGTTAAGGAATATGACTAGCCCCACCGGTCCATGGCCCATACCATAACCCTAAGGAATGAGGGAGGTTCCTTCGCTGATACTGCTCCATGCATGAAATTACCATAATATCATATTTTCTTATTCATATGGGTTTTAAGGTGGCACAACGGTAAAACATTAGAGATTTAAACAACTCAATCTACTCAATATTGCAGCGGACCGAAATAGAACAAAAATGTGAGGCACCGACACCGTGCAAGTATTATCCCCTCCTACTTGATCAATTTCCAACAGTGTTTGGCACCGAGCAATGTTGAATTAGACGACTAAGAATGTGAGGCCAAAAATGCTCACACCCATAACCATATTTTGTCAAAAGTGAAAATCAAGGGTGAGTAATTGCAATCACCGTATAATGGAACAAATTCCATTCAAGAATTATGCAACTATATGGTGAAGTTGAGAAAAAAAAAATGAATTGGCTGTGGAGGTACACTTTATAAATATATAAACAAATATAAACCTCAAAATCTGGGACTTAACCTATCTGAGTTAAAAATAAATGGCCTACTGCTAGTTTTTGCTTTGGCGGCCTTTAGATCTTCAGAAATATCCCAGCGAGCAAGCCGACTTTTCCTTCCCACAACTTCACTCCTCTTTTTATTAACATGAATAAATCTGGTTAAATTGCATTCCAACCTTCAGAACCAAGTTAGTTCAGAGCACATCTGGTAGCAAGGAGCAAAAAGCTTTCCATTTCTTTGCACAAGCAAAGGCCCAGGGAAGCATAGGCTAAAGAGCTGAATGAGAATCAAATTATGAAACAAGCTCTCATGATGATTCTAAGGTAGCACACCAATTCTCATCAAGGACAATATCAGCAGGGTCTCCTACCCAGGGCCTCCCTTCCCTCCACTGGAACTTTATTCTTAACTTGCCATTTGCATCTACCCCTACCACCTGCCCCTTACTGGCATGTGTCTCCATTCCCCATCCCCACCGTGGGGTCACCAATCCATCTCTGATCCTAACCTTGTCCCCCACTTTAAATGGCCTAACCTGTTCCAATTCCCATGCCTTACAAAGCCATAGTCTCTCAATAAAACAAAAAGCCACCCACAGATCCTCATCTTCCATCCGATGCACCACCCCTATGCTTGAATGACTCACTTCCCCCCACTGGTGGGTTGGGGTTGAAACTGATGCTCTAACCTTGACCCAGTGTCCAATACAGAGCTCCTCCTGTTCTACCACCTCCACTTCTGATGGGTCCAACATCCATGCTTTTGATCCCGCTGGAGTGTATATTCGAAGCTTTCCATCAGCATCAATTGCTTGTATAGTTCCAATACTTGCATGGGTGTGCCCTGACCACCCAAGTCTTGGTTGCTTTACATATTGTTTAACTCTAACCTTCTCTCCAACAAAGAGTTTGTGAACTCTTTCAAGATGGGAACTTGGTCCTACCCACCTTTCTTGCTCCCCGCAAAAGGCAACATAAGTGCTTCTGTTCCATTCATCTCCTTCATACCCTATTCCTTGTACAACACCAACACTGCCTGGCCCAATTGATTTCCAATCATTGGCATTATCTTTCAACCTCACCCACTCTCCCACTTCAAACATATGCTCAATCTCCAGGTCCGCAGGATCTCCTCTCCAAAATCCTGGCAAACCAAAGAATGCCACCCTCACTTCTCCATCAGCATTGCTGGTTATAACACCTCGAGATTCAGGCTGAGCTCCTCTCCAGCCCCACCTTGGTTGCACCAAACCAGTTCGGAACCTAACAAACTGACCGACTTTAAAGCAAGGAACCTTTTCAACTTCTGTATAATGAGTGGTCGACTTCAATTTACGGAAACAGTAAGCCAACTCCAAGTACCCAGAATCCTGTACACCATGCACAACAGCTACACTTCCAACACTATTCCGGTCATAACTTAATCTGGTTCCTAGGCTTGGTTTTGAGCTTACCCAGTCACCAACTTCAAATCCTAGAGGTCGTTCCGCATCTCCAGGAGAAACTTTCCACAAGCTCTGCCTACCAGTGACCATCACCTACAAAGAAACCAGTAAAATCACTTTTTGTCTATAGTAGTCTAAGGATAAATCACAAATAACCTTGTTACCGAAATGTTTTATATGAAATTTAGCTTTTCTAATAGCAGCAGTGGCCAAAATTTCTGTCAGTATAATTTTCACATAATAATGGAGATAGGAAAAGGAATGCCGGCAAAGCTAAATGGAAAGTGATTATCTTAAAATGCCTGATTCCTGATCCTACATTCTTACAGGAGGAAAGTTGTTCTTCTAGCACCATGTCACTACTTTTCACAGCAGCTATAGCAGTGGTGACAGGCAAATTCTTACATAGACTTAATCTACCCACCTTGAATAAACTATAGCCAATCAATAATTGGCAACTCATATGGCTCAAATTTAAGTTTAGCATCAATTTAGAGATCACTTATACTCGGATACAAACAGAATTTATCTGTTTCAAGATCACAACTGGACCTATTTGAAAATTTTTCTACCAAACTTGAAATTTAGCCTTATAAGGTGGCAGAATTGGATTGGCTCAGTCAACCCAACTTGGGTGAACTGAGTCTATGTAAGAATCTCCCCAGATGAAGGCTAAATCCTTGGAAATGTCTATATGGCTTTATAAGCTTTCCATAACAAACTGAAAGTCTATCTCTATTTAAACAGCGACACAGAAAACTGTTGTCCACTTTAGCTATAGTTTTGGATGACACTTCAGAAGTTATAGTTTCACTTGAGAAAGTTTACTCGGAGAAAATTAGAGAAAAGGTTTATGTGAATTTGCTTGAGTGGTTTAGGCACTCAGCAGCTTGTTATTTATTCACATAAAAGAATGAATACATCTTATATTTACAAGAAAAGTAATTACTAATTGAACTATTTCCTATGACCCTATTATTTCCAATGCTACATTGACTCTTGTTTCCAATCATCCAATGCTACAATAAATACTGATAACATTTCCGATAGTTTTGTTAAACGTCATTAGAAGTGTAGTACCTTGTGCAAAATTTAGAAAAAATTAAATACGTAAGCTTACATTGAGAGCACCATCCATATCAATTCTCACTATTTTTCCAACAGTAGCGGGTGATTCATTTGACCATCCAAGCCGTGGCTGAGTAACAGATGCCATCACATGAATTTCTTGCCCCACCTCAAAAGGGGGAACTTTATCCACATCAGTGACTGAGCAAGAAAAAGGCTTATTCCTGAAGCAAAAGGCAATACCAATATCACCATCATCCTCCAAGCTATGAATTACCCCAATACTGTTCCTTGTAATATCCTCCCATCCATATCTTGAAGAGGACACTGAAGCTTTAATTCTGACCCAATCTCCAACCTGCTCTTGGACAAATTAACAAATTAAATGAAGTTGTTAATAAAGCATCTCACAATAAATATATGAAAAGCACAAACTAGATGGTAGAAAATGGTCAACAGCAAGAATTACCACCTTAAAATCTTCCACCTTCTCCATATCAGACGGATCTGCTTGCCAAGGAATGGGTCGGTTTGGTATATCTATTATTAAGAGGCCATCGTTCTCAATCTCGATTATTTTTCCAACACTATGATGTGTCTCACCACCCCAAGCATATCTAGGTTCTGCAACAGATCGCTTCACGCATAGTCGATCACCAATCTGTAAGATAAAAAATTTGTTGATGCAAGTCATGTAATTAAAAAAGGAGAAAAATAAACTGTGTCATAAAAGGAAAATAATCTAACTTTTTTTTTATGAGGAAAATAATCCTTTTTTCTTACTTTAAAAGGAACAACATGCTCAACCTCCTCTGGTTCACAGTGCCATGGATTTGGAAGATAACTCAGTTCTATTAACAGACTACTGTCTGATTTGATACAATACACAATGCCAATGCTTCCTGGTGTCACAGATCCCAATCCATACTTTGTAGATGTAAGACTGGGACGAATACGAACCCAATCTCCAACCTTGAAGTCCTCAACCCGTTCAATCTCTGCTGGGTCAGCTTTACATCCTCTTGATAATCCAGGAAACCCAACACGGACTATCCCATCATCGTCAACACATAATACTGTCCCAATGCTGTCATGCGACTGCCCAGGGCCAGGCCAACCATACCTAAAATAGATAATTAGTCATCAATATCACAGAGAAAATGAATGCAAGGGTTGCAAGGATATGCTATGCAAGAGGCACCAATTAACAGAATCTATATAGTCACGCATAGGTTCTTCTCTATTCTCTTTCTTTTCTGCACAACAACAACCAAGTCTTATCCCTTCTTGTGATTTAAGAAAAAAACAGTTGAGAAAAGAATACATAGCAGAGTATAAAACATCCACCTAAAAAAAAGAGAAAAAAGTACAAAGATTCCGCCCAACTAACTGGGCTCTCCAGTCACATTGAACATCCTTTAAGAACCACCACGGACAGGGCTTCTTGAAGGAATGCCATAATATACCCAAGCAAATGTAATACAGTCTATATGGATGAAGCATAGAAAGTGGATAATAGGACTTGGTTACTAGAGTCTTTTGGGCATTTTATTTCAAATCTTTCTTCCAGAATCATATTCAGTCTCTTGCTAGCCAGAATTTACTACTCACAAACTCTTTCAGTAAGGTTAAGACTGCCTCTAATTCATCTTGTATTAACACACATGATTTGTTACAGGTTCCAAGGCCAAATATACCTTTATTTCTGGAAATTTTTATGGTGTTTTAGAAGCTCCGAGACTGGCAGTTGCCATTTCTTTAATTGTTGAGTAGCTTGGAAGCTTCGATATATGCTCTTTAATATATCTTCCAAGTAATGGGTTGGTCCTCATGTTTCTCTCATTTCAACAAGGTTTTGGGATGTTATTAGGTAAAGGGAAGAGAGTGGGCTGAAGCCATGACCATAACCTGGCCAGGCACACGTGTATATATATATATATATATTTACAGAGAGGAGACAATACAATCATGATTATAGGCTAATAGAGAAAAATAAGGAAACAAAATAATAACCCAAATATTCTAACTTAATGACCATATATTCTGTTCTAAGACCTATTTAATGCCCAAATATTATATACCTATAACACTCTCCCTCAAGATGGAGCATAGATGTCAATCATGCCCATCTTGTTACAAATTTGAATGACCTTATTCCCAAGTAGAGCTTTGGTGAACACATCAGTTAGTTGTTCTTCAGTTCGAACATGCCTTAATGAGATTAGCTTTTGTTGTTGTTTTTCTTGAACGAAGTGACAATCAACTTCTATATGCTTGGTGCGCTCATGGAAGACTGGGTTGTTAGTAATGTGTATTGCTGCTTGGTTATCACACAATAGCTACATAGGGCAAGAACTAGTCACACCAATTTCTCCTAGAAGATGATAAACCCATGTAAGTTCACATGTAACTTGTGCCATTGCTCTGTACTCAGACTCAGCACTAGATTGAGCCGCCACTCCTTGTTTCTTGCTTTTCCATGCAATTAGATTTCCTCCAACAAAAACACAGTATCCAATAGTGAATTTTCTATCATCTAGAGAGCCTGCCCAATCAGCATCTGAGAAAGCTTCCACCTTACAATGCCCATGATTTTGGTACTAAATCCCACACCCAGGTGAACCCTTGAGATACTTTAGAAGGTGAACAATAGCATCCCAGTGGGCATTCCTAGGTGAAGACATAAACTGGCTAACAATACTAACAGAGAATGCAATGTCTAGCCTTGTCATTGTAAGGTAGTTGAGTTTCCCAACAATTCTCCTATACCTCTTGGGATCTGTTAATAATTCTCCATCATCTGTTGTTAATTTTATGTTTGGCATCAATGTAGTGTCACATGGCTTTGCTGTCAACAACCCAGTTTCTTTTAACAAGTCAAAAACATATTTTCTCTGAGATAGAAAGATTCCCTTGTTGCTTCTCAGGACTTCAATCCCAAGAAAGTACTTAAGAGCACCTAAGTCTTTTGTTTGGAACTGATTTTGAAGAAAGTTCTTGAGTGCAACAATTCCCACAACATCATTGCTGATAATGACAATATCATCAACATAGACTACTAGAAGAATGCATCCAGAACTAGCTTGTCTGAAGAATACAAAATGATCATATGCACTCCGTTGTAACCCAAATTTGATGACCACTTCACTAAATCTCCCAAACCAAGCTCTCGGGGATTGTTTCAACCCATACAAGGATTTACGCAGTCTACACACCGTACCTGACTCCCCCTGAGAAACAAACCCAAGTGGTTGCTCCATATACACTTCTCTTGAAGATCACCATGCAAGAACGCATTCTTAACATCAAGTTGATGAAGATGTCAATCATTGGAAGTAGCCAAGGAAATAAATAACCTTACTGATGTGAGCTTAGCAACAAGGGAGAAGGTTTCTGAGTAATCCATACCATAGACTTGAGCATATCCCTTAGCAACTAACCTAGGTTTTAATCGAGCAATGGAACCATCTGGATGCATTTTGACAACAAACACCCATTTCTATCCAATTGTTTTCTTTCCCGGAAGCAAGGAAACCAAGTCCTATGTGTGGTTATGATCAAGGGCACTTATCTCCTCTTCCATTGCAGCACGCCAACCAGGATAAGAGCATGCTTCAGCAACAGTTTTAGGTACAACAACACTGTTTAAAGAGGCAACAAAGATTTGGAAGAAGGGGACAAGGCATTATAATGGACAAAGGAAGAGATTGGGTAAGTACAAGACCGATTACCTCTCCTAAGAGCAACTGGAAGATCAAGATCTGACAAAGAAGGTGTTGGATCTTGAGCCAAAGAAGCCATAGGCAAAGGCTGAAAATCAGGTGTGGTGGAAGCAACCAGGTAGGGGGGCACAGTTGCCTAGTGTACACCTGTGTGATTGGTGGCCTAGCATGCACTCGTGAGGTTTCAGAAGTAATAGTCGTTGAATAGAAAATATGATGAATGCTTAAGGAAAATCTCCTTAGCAGTTGTGTATTTATATTAAAGTCAATCTACAGTAAAAAAGGATATAAATCAATCAGCTCCTAATTACATGATTACAAATCCTAAATATATACAATCCCTGATTTATAGGGATACATAATCTCAACACTCCCCCTCAAGCTAGAGCATATAAATCATATGCACCCAGCTTGCTACAAATATACTGACTTCGAGGACCACAGAGAGACTTTGTGAAGATGTCAGCCAGTTGATCACTTGAGTTAACAAACTCAGTGATAATCTCCTTGAAAAGCACCTTCTCTCGGACAAAGTGACAATCAATTTCTATATGCTTTGTTCTCACATTAAAGACCGGATTTGATGCTATGTGTAAAGTAGCTTGATTATCACAGTATAACTTCATCTGTTCAATCCAAACTTCAATTCTTGAAGTAATTGTTTCACACAAATTAGCTCACAAGTAGCTGCTGCCATAGATCGATATTCAGCCTCTGCACTAGACCAAGCAACAACATTCTACTTCTCACTCTTCCAAGACACTAAATTGCCACCAACAAATAAACAATACCCTAAAGTAGACTGCCAATCAATAGGTGAACCAAACCAATCTGCATCAAAGTATCCTTCAATTTGAGTGTTCCCTTTATCTTTATACAACAACCCTTGTCCTGGGGCCTTCTTAATATACCTCAAAATTCGCACATCAGCATCCTAGTGATCATTATGTGGAGACTGCATAAATTGACTTACCACACTTACCGAAAAAGAAATATCAAGTCTGGTTATGGTGAGATAATTCAGTTTCCCTACAAGCCTTTGGTATCTACCAGGGTCTGGATAAGGTTCTCCTTGATCCGGTAATAGTTTGCTGTTAGGGTCCATAGAACTGTCAATAGGCTTACAATTCAGCATACCAGTTTTTTCCAATATATCTAAAACATACTTCCATTGTGAGACAACAATACCACTCCTAAACTGAGCCGCCTCAATACCAAGGAAGTATTTGAGTTTACCCAAGTCCTTAGTCTGAAAGTGACTACACAGATGTTCCTTCAACTGAGATATCTTCTCATTATCATTGTTGATAATAACTATATCATCCACATAAACTACCAAATAAATACATCGGCCAGGTGAAGAATATTGATAAAAGACCGAATGATCAGCTTCACTTCGTGTCATACCAAACTTCTGAACAACAGTACTGAACTTCCCAAACCATGCTTTTGGGGATTATTTTAGCCCATAGAGAGATCGTCGTACCTTGCACACCAATTCTGACTCCTCCTGAGCAACAAAACCAGGTGGTTGCTCCATATAGATTTCTTCTTCAAGGTCACCATGAAAGAAGGCATTTTTAATGTCTAACTGATATAACGGTCAACGAACGATGGCTATCATGGCTAGAAATAGGCGAACAGAGACAATTTTAGCAACTGGAGAGAAGGTATCACTATAATCAAGACCATATATTTGAGTATAGCCCTTGGCAACAAGTTGGGCTTTAAGACGATCAATGTTACCATCTGCCCCAACTTTGATAACATACACAGCCAACAACAGTTTTCCCAGGAGGGAGAGGGACTAAGTCCCACGTACCACTGTACTCAAGGGCAAGCATCTCATCAATCATGGCTTGCCTCCAACCAGGATGACCGAGTGCCTCACTGGTATTTTTAGGAATTGAAACAGAGGACAAAGAAGACACAAAGGCATAATATGATGGAGATAAAAGATGAAAACTCAAGAAATTATAGATTGGGTGAGGATTTTGAGTAGATCGAGTACCTTTTCGAAGAGTAATAGGAAGATCAGTGATAGACTAAGAGAGGTCCGTAGCAGATGGAGGCGTTGGAGTAGGACATGATTCACTAGGATGTGCGTCTATCTCGAGTGCAGGAATGGTATCCCGTGGTCGACGTTGATAGGTAATGAAGGGACGCTGAGGTGGATCTGGGCAAGGCACCTCAGACAAAGCTGCTGGAGTGCCTGGAGTATTTGCTGATGGTTCTTGCAAAGGAGACAAAGGTGGACCAAAATAGGGAACAGGTAAAACCTCAGAGACAACATTTGGTTTAATTGAAGAAGTAAAATATGGTGTTTCTTCAAAGAAGGTAACATCAGCAGACATATACCAACGGTGAGTGACAGGAGAATAACAACGATATCTTTTTTGTAACCTGGAATACCCAAGAAAGACACATTTAATAGCACGAGCAGATAGCTTATCTTGACCAGGGGAAAGATCATGAACAAAACAAGTACATCCAAAGATACGGGGAGGAACATGATATAAGGGGCCCTTGGGAAATAGTATTGAATAAGGAATTTGGTTCTGAAGGACAGATGATGACATAGGATTAATCAAATAACATGCAGTTAAAACAGCATCACCCCAAAATTGTAAAGGCATATTGGCATGTAATAACAAAGTTTGGGCAATTTCAATAAGATGATGATTTTTTTTTTCTGCTACTCCATTCTATTGGAGTGTATCGGGACATGTTGATTGATGTAAGATACCATGAGATGACATAAAAGATGAAAAAGCAGTTGAAAAATATTCCTTTGCATTGTCACTTCAGAGTATCTTAATCGTTTTACCAAATTGAGTTTGAATTTCAATACAGAAGGATTTGAATATAGAAAATAACTTAAAACAATCTTTCATTAAAAACAACCAAGTACAACGAGAGAAGTCATCAATGAAAGTAACAAAATACCTAAGACCTGAAGAAGTAGACACACGACTTGGACCCCACACATCAGAATGAATAAGAGAAAAAAGATACTTAGGTTGACTTTGGACCTGACTTGGAAAAGAAACGCGAACATGCTTCCCAAATTGACACGACTCACAATTTAAAAACTCTAACTTTGTAAGACTAGGAACCATTCTCTGGAGTTTTGACAGACAAGATTGACTGAGGCGTTGGTGGAGAAGACTTGGAGACCCAGTCGTAGCACAAACCAAGGGTGGAGATGACTCGAGATAGTAAAGTCCATGTGCTTCATGCCTTACGCCAATCATCTGTCCCGTACCATGGTCCTGGATAACAAAGGAATTAGAATCAAAGGTTATTGACATTTAAGAGAATGAGTAAGTTGACTAGGATAAATTAATTAAAGGGACATACAGGCATAAA
Source organism: Ormosia emarginata (assembly GCA_029884605.1). Classification (NCBI taxonomy): domain Eukaryota; kingdom Viridiplantae; phylum Streptophyta; class Magnoliopsida; order Fabales; family Fabaceae; genus Ormosia; species Ormosia emarginata. The sequence continues at coordinate 45,429,189 of JAQQTP010000089.1, read as the reverse complement.
CAAGACGAATTTTAAAGACACAGATGCAGTAGGTGAAACATAACTAATATCTTTGGCAGTGACCTGAATTATCTGTCAAGGTGACAAAGTGTGGAAAATTAGGTGCGGAAAGAGAAGTAAAAAGGGATCGATTACCAACTACATGATCGGAAGCACCCGAATCAATTGTCCAAGGACTTGGAGTATTACCCGTATGAGCAACTGTGGTAATACAGGACTGAGTTTGCTTGGTTGCCTTCAACTGGAGATACTCATGGAACTCGGTTTCAGAAAGGATAATGGGTTGTTTCCCAGATAAAAATTCAGACCTTTTCTCCTCTTCATGACCTAAGCCAGATTGAGTGACATTGACAGTTCTCTCTGGGAACTCATGAATAGAATAATATGTGTCCTGAGTATGGTCTATCCTCTTACAATAAAAGCATTGAAGACGACCTCCACGACCCCCTCGACCGCCTCTACCCCCACAACCCCCACGAGACCCTAAAGTGGTCACCATGGCTGACGCTTCGGTTATGTTTGAACGGAAGCCAAAGGCTGATTTAGGGGATGGAACTCTCAACAGACAAGTGATCAAATTCTCTATTGCGGGAACTTCTTGGCCAGTTAGAATCTGGTCACGGACATGCTCAAAATATGGGTGCATGGCAGGTAAAACCAACACTACATACAGGTTATCCAACTTGTTTTACAAACTCTTATGATCATCAGCCAGCAAAAACATTTTCAACTCCTCAACTGCAGCCTGCGCCTGAGTGACAAAGGCTGTTATGTCATGATCCGACTGCTTAAGAGAGGCCAACTTTTGAGTTAAGTCATACAGGCGCTGTATATCATTAGCAAACACATTACGAGCCTTATTCTAGAAAGTAAAACAAGTTTTAAAAGTTCTAAAATTAGCCAAAATAGTTGGCTCCACAAATTGCCATAGTAAAGCACACAACTGATAATCAAATTTCTCTTACTGACTTTTATGTTCTGGGGAAATATCAGAGGTTGATTTCTCCAAATGATCAACAAGTCCCCGACCTAAAAACCAAAGTTCCACAGAGGCTGACCAAGCCAAATAATTTTTACCATTTAGCTTTTTGGACGTGATTGTGGGTGAACTAGAGAAAGCATATGTAATAGGAACATTACCGGAGGAGTCTTTTGTACCAGAAGGAGACTGCGAATGACTTGGATCAGGTATTTCAGATTCAAACGTAGCGGAAGACATTTTACCAAGAACAAGAGCAAGAACAGTTGCTATTTCACGCAAAAAAACAAGGGACGTAACCGCGAGCACTCGAAAACAACAACCCAGCAGTGTGTGACTGAAGCTGTTGACCACCAGAAACTACTCAGGGGGCGCCGGCGAGCTGATTGGTGTCTCTGGTGAGTTGATTCGACCACTAATGGGGTGTGGCTCACACGCGCCGACAAAGAGAGATGGGTGTGGCGGCGCGTCGGCGATTTTCCGATGACGCGCTTGAAGGGGTTGGCCGGTTGAACCTTCACGAACCCACCTGCGCCTTCACTTGCTCAACAGTCCAGCCTTGACGGTGGCTGGATTGTCGTGACTCAGCCTTGACGATGGCTGTTATGGGTGATCTAGGGTTTGACAACCCCAAGATCGAACCGCTCTTGATACCACGTTGAATAGAAAATATGATGAATGCTTAAGGAAAATCTCCTTAGCAGCTGTGTATTTATATTAAAGTCAATCTACACTAAAAAAGGAAATAAATCAATCAGCTCCTAATTACATGATTACAAATCCTGAATCCTAATTATATACAATCCTTGATAATCCTAAATATATACAATTCCTGATTTATAAGGATACATAATCTCAATAATAGTATAGACAAGAAAATCATCATCAAAATCAATGACAGATGGAATAGGAGATGTAAGTGATGGAGTTGTAGAATGACCATTAGTAAAGAAGGGTGTGGACTCGAAGAAGTAACATCAACAGATACCAAGTACTGTCCGAGATCAGGAGAAAAGCAACGGTATCCCTTTTGGGAATGAGAGTAGCCAAGAATATACATTTCAAGGATTTAAGATCAAGTTTAGAGATTTAAGGATGAACATCCTGAACAAAACAAGTGCAACCAAATATACGAGGGGGTAAAGGAAACAAAGAACAAGAGAAAAACAAAGTTGAGTAAGGGATCTTATCATTCAAAACAACAAAAGGCATACGATTAATCAAATGACATGTCGTAGCAACGACATCTGCCCAAAATACCTTAAGAACTTTCATATACAACAAAAGTGCTCTTGATGTTTCTAAGAGATATTTATTTTTTCTTTCGGCAACCCTATTTTGTTGAGGGGTTGAAACACATGAGGATTGGTGAATTATACCGTGTTGAGACAAGAAAGTGGAGAAAGGAGCAGAGAAATATTCTTTAGCATTATCGCTTCTTAAAACATGAATGACAGAGTTAAATTGTGTTTAAATTTCAGCACAAAAACCAGAAAAAATGGAAAATAATTCAGACCAATGCTTCATGAAATATAACCAAGTAACTCGGGAAAAGTCATAAAGAAAAGTCACAAAATAACGAAAACCATATTTTGAAATAACAGGACAAGGATTCCAAATGTCCGAGTGTATAATATCAAATGGGGACACAACTAGCTTATTTTCTCTAGGTAAAATAAAAAGTCCTACGATGTTTGGCCAATTGACAAGGCTCACAATCTAAGGTAGACATAGACTTCAAACTCGGACAAAGGATCTTCAGGGCAGGAAGGGAAGGATGACCAAAGCGACAATGAAGTTGATGAAGAGACGAAGCAACCCCACTAGTGCATGTAATAGGATATGGCACAACATCATTAGGTGTATCTAGCATGTACAAGCCACCTGATTCACGACCACTGCCCATAATCTTCTTTGTACCAAGATCCTGAAAAACACAATATCCAAGAAAGAAATAAACACCACAATTAAGAGCTTTTGTAATTTGGATAACTAAGAGAAAATTAAAAGGAAATTTAGACAGACAAAGAACAGAGGTAAGAGGCAAGGAACTAGTGGACTGTGCAGTACCACTTCTTGTAACATGAGAAGTGGAACCATCTGCTAAAGTAACATGAGAAAAATAGGATGAAGGAACGAAGTTGGATAAGATACCTATGTTTCTAGTCATATGGTCTGTGGCTCTTAAGTCAATGACCCAGCCACGAGAAGCAATGGAAAGGCAAGCGATGGGGTTACCTGTTTGAACTAAGGTTGCCGTGGAAGGCTTAGCATGCTGCTGTGAAGCATAAAACTGAGTAAGGCGTGCATATTCATCAATTAGGACAGCAACAGTGACTGGAACTTCTGGTTGAGATGTAGCAGGGGTAGGTAGTAAACCTTCATGCGTGGCAGCATTGGTAAATTTAGGTGTAGGAAAGTACGATGGCTTCCCATGGCGTTTCCAGCATTTTTTTCTTTATATGACTAGGTTTCCCACAATGATGACAAGTGCGAGAACCATCTCTGCCTCCTTCTCTCCCGCCACCCTAGCCACCCCGAGTACCATTCCTCCCACAACAAGTATTGTCAATTCGTGATGTGGAGATAACTAAGGCAATAAGTTCCCCTACAGAAGCATCCTTTCCAGCATCTTTACAAACCCTTTGTAGCCTAGAGAACACTTCAGACAGTTTTCTAGGAAGTTCTGAGCGAGTGAGAAGTTGGGTGTGAGCCACCTCATACTCAGAATCTAATTTAGCCAAAAAACACTAGACAATGATTTCTTCTCGTTGTTCTTGCATTTGTTTAATGTCAGCCGTTAGTTGATACAAGGTTTTCATTTCCTCAAACATGCGATTGACATTTCAATAGTATTGAAGCAAAGGTCCCCCTTTTTGTGTTGCCCGATATTAGCCTGTTAACAGCTTATGAACATGAAACAAGTTATGTTTACTAGCATATAAAGATTCGAAATCGCATATTGAATAGCCAGAATTGCATGAATCTCGATTCTACTATAATTCTAGTGATATAAATCTCGGAGGGATAACGAGCCAAGCAACCACTGTGGGGCGATGGACCAAGGAAGTGTGTTACAACATTTTCATTAGGAAGCTTTTAAATAATTTTTGCTGTAACTTTGTTTTACTTTACTATTTTTACCCTTGTGCAATTTCTTTTCCTTTTGCTTAAAATGTATTGTGTTGTGTTGGCACTCTTTGGTAGGAAACGATTTTGTTACCTCACCCTCACTCATGGGTTTTGTAACTATCCGAGTATATAGCACATTTGTGCAAGGGAATGAACAATAGAATATTCAATCAACCTTCTCTCTAAAATATCTTTCTGCATTTCCATTTACTACCCTCTACTCACCGGTAATCATTCATACATTGAATCCCCTGTGCTTAGGTCTGTGAATTCTCGGAGAAGCTATCTCCTTGAAATCCAAAAGTTCCATCTCAACTGGTATCAAAGCTTCCTCCTGAGGCTTTCACCATGGTTGATGCAACTAGAGCTCAACACAACATTCAAGAGGTGGAACGAACCCTTACCCAAAAGATCAAGGACTCCAACACTGAGATGCAGCTGAAACTTGATCAGGTCACTGCGTCCTTAGCTGAACTCAAGGGCTTGTTCACTCAACAGCTAATCAACCAACCGGGGAGCTCCATGATCAACAACACAGAGATTATCCAAAATGGTAGCAGACCCGACACCCAAGTGTTCACTGGAATTCCTCAGACACAATCGTTCCCATCACAAAACCACTACTCTACGAGGTTCTCTAAGGTTGAGTTCCCCAGGTTTGATGGAACGAAAGTTAAGGAATTGCTGTATAAATGCGAGCAATTTTTCGTGCTGGACAACACCCCACCCGAATCGAAGGTTTGACTGGCTTCTATTCATTTGGACGATAGTGCGTTGTAGTGGCACTTGAATTACATGAGAGCAAATATCAATATATACCCAAGCTGGCCCCAGTACATATCTGACATCACCCTACGTTTTGGTACTGCCTATGATGACCCACTCTCATCTCTAATACAAGTGAAGCAGACTGGACGCGTACAAGAGTACTTGAATGAGTTTGAGCTGGCTTTAACCTAGGTAACCCTTCCTCCTGAGCACTCTTTGAGCATTTTCCTAGCTGGCTTAGAACACAATACCCAAATGCATGTGAGAATGTTTGCCCCCACAACCATTGCCCATGCTGCCAACCTAGCCAAACTACATGAATCTGCTAAGACCAATTCCACATCCACCAATCCTAATAACAAATATACCTCAAGCTATACTAGTAAACCCAACAATGTTCCAAATCAGACCTACCCAAATCCGACAGCTAAACCGATATTCAGTAAAACCCCCAGGTCCTATAATACAACAGAAATCGCAGAGAGGAGAGCTAAAGGACTCTGTATGTTCTGTGATGAACCCTTTACACCAGGTCATCAACTGAAACAGAAGAGATCTCAACTCCTAGTGATGGAAATGGAGGATGATGAGCCAGTAGATGAGGAAATAGAGGTGATCGAAGAGAATGGGGTGGTCACTGTGACATCTAATCAAGGAATAGACCTCAGTTATCAATGCATGCTCTCTCAGGTGCATCGGCCTATCAAACTATGAGGGTGAGTGGATTGCATAACAAAAGGTTGCTGCAAATTTTGATTGACAGTGGTAGTATACACAATTTTTTGGATTTGGAGCTAGCCAAGAAGCTGGGGTGTAAGCTAGAAACCATAACCCCACTCCCTGTCACTGTGGCAAATGGTACTCGGCTGGAAGCATTATACATATGCAAGAGTTTTTTGTGGCAATTACAGCAAACTCAGTTCACGTCTGATGTAATGGTTTTACCCCTTAGTTGTTGTGATTTGGTGTTAGGGGTGCAGTGGTTATCAACTCTCGGCCCAATTATGTGGGATTTTACTAAGCTACAAATGGAGTTTTCTATGGAAGGTAGGAGGTTTGTTCTCAGAGGTGCTAAACCCTCTAACATCAAGCTGATTAATAACAAAACCTTCTCCCAGGCGGTCAAGCAAGGAGCACAGTTATGTTTCCTGCATATAGGTAAATCAGACAACTGCTTGGGAGTTCCATCTTGCACACTCTCATCAGTGCAAGCTACAACTTATATATTACCAGACCCAATTACTACTCTCATTCAAGAATTCCAGGATATCTTCCAGGAACCTGCTCAACTTCCCCCAAGACGGGCTGGTTTTGATCACAGGGTCCCTCTAAAGGAAGGCTCTACTCCCTTTAACATGCGGCCTTACAAGTATTCTATCATTCAGAAGGATACAGTTAATAAATTGGTGGAAGAAATGCTCAACCAGGGTATCATCTGGTATAGCAACAGCCCCTATGCAGCCCCCGTGGTGTTGGTTAAGAAAAAAGATGGCTCCTGGCGCCTTTATGTAGATTACAGAAGGCTCAATCAGCAAACAGTCAAAGATAGGTTCCCCATTCCACTTATTGAAGATCTAATGGATGAGTTGGGGGGTTCCTCTATCTACTCCAAGTTGGATTTGCGCTCAGGTTATCACAAAGTGAGCATCGAGGAAGGAGAGGAGTACAAAACAACATTCAAAACACATGCAGGGCATTTTGAGTATTTGGTGATGCCCTTCGGCCTCACTAATGCACCAGCTTCATTTCAATCTTTAATGAATCATCTGTTCCACTCTTTCCTAAGGAGATTTGTTATCATCTTCTTCGATGACATACTCATTTACAGCCCAACATTGGATGCCCATGTGGTACACCTTAGATCAGTTTTTCATATCCTCAGAGTACAGAGGCTTTTCCTCAAGCAGAGCAAGTGCACTTTTGCCACCTCAAGGGTGGAGTACTTGGGCCATTTTATTTTCCAAGAAGGGGTGTCCACTGACCCTTCCAAGGTCCAAGCAGTTGCGGATTGGCCACTTCCCACCAATATAAAACAGCTTAGAGGGTTTTTGGGGTTGGCTGGTTATTATAGGAGGTTTGTGCAAAATTTTGGCAGCATTGCCAAACCTCTCATTGACATGCTTAAAAAGGACTGTTTCCAATGATCGACAGAATCCAGGGATGCTTTTCACTCTTTGCAGCATGCTTTAATATCCGCACCCGTTCTAGCTCTTCCAAATTTTTCCAAACCATTTGTGGTGGAGACAGATGCCTCGAGTTCAGGAATTAGGGCTGTACTGATGTAAGAAAAACACCCCATTGCTTACATCAGTAAGGCTTTGGGCCCTAAACAACGAACCATGTCTATCTATGAGAGGGAGCTCCTTGCTATTGTTTATGCGGTTCAGAAGTGGGGTGTCTACCTCTCCCATGGTCACTTTATCATCAAGACAGATCAAAAGAGCATTAAATTCATGTTGGAGCAACGCTTGAATACTCCTTTTCAACAGGTCTGGATGGCAAAGCTTATGGGGTTTGATTTTGAAATTCACTATAGGGAAGGAGCTAAAAATGTTGTAGCAGATGCTTTATCTAGAAAATCAGGTGCTGAATTACTTCCCCTTATGCTCAGTAACGCGAAGGAAGATCTCCTAGACCAGATCAAGGCCTGTTGGTCCTCGGATTCTGTCATACAGCAGCTGATAAATGAGATCAGTGCTGACCCTCTTAAGCATCCAAAGTACTCTAGTCTTGGCACAGAGGTGAGTTGAGAAGGAAAGGCAAGCTAGTTATTGGAGGTAGTCCAGACCTCAAGCTAGTGATCTTACAATGGTTGCATGACTCCCCTTCAGGTGGACACTCTGGCCGAGATGTTACAGCTGCAAGGGTCAAATCCTTATTTTATTGGAAGGGCATGAATAAAGACATCCAACAATATGTTAGGGATTGTGATACTTGCCAAAGGTGCAAACCTGATCTGGCAGCCTCTCCGGGCCTTTTACAACCCCTACCTATTCCTAACAGGGTATGGGATGCTATCAGTATGGACTTTATAGAAGGCTTACCACACTCCCATGGTAAGCAAGCTATATTTGTGGTGGTAGATAGGCTGAGTAAGTATGCATATTTCCTTGCCTTAGCACACCCTTACACAGCTCTGGATATAGCTCAGTTATTTCTAGATCACATTTTCAAGTTACATGGCTGGCCAACCACCATTACTTGTGACAAAGACACCATTTTCGTTAGCAGGATTTGGAGTGAATTATTTCAGCTGCGGGGTACTTCGGTTAACAAATCCACAGCTTACCATCCACAAACTGATGGTCAAATGGAAGTGGTGAACAAATGTTTGGAAACTTACCTTCGTTGCATGTGTTCTGAGAAGCCCTCTGCATGGTCTAAATGGTTATCCCTGGCTGAATGGTGGTACAACACCAACTTCCATTCTTCCATTCAGACCACACCAGATGAAGTTGTCTACGGCCAAGCTCCTCCGATCCACTTACCCTTTCTACCTGGGGAAGCTTCTAACCCAACCGTTGAGAGGACTTTGAGTAAAAAGGAACAAGTGATTCAGCTGTTGAAATTTCACCTTACCCGAGCCCAAAATAGAATGACTCAACAGGCTGACAAACACAGATCTGATAGAGTATTTGCCATTGGGAACATTGTCTATTTAAAGTTGCAGCCTTATAGACAGTTCACCATACGACACTCCTCATTTCATAAACTGCTACCTAAGTACTATGGTCCCTACCAAGTGCTGGACATCATTGGCTCTATGACGTATCAGTTGCAACTACCTCCCAATGCTGACATCCACAATGTATTCCATGTTTTTCAGCTGAAGCTCTGCACAACTCCTCAAGTTACCACAGTCCACCCTCTTCCTGCTAACCCCACTATGCCATTCAAGAAAGAAGAGCCTAAAGCTATTTTAGACAGAAAAATGGTGAAGAGGGGTCGTGTGGCCGCCACCAAAGTACTCATCAAATGGAAAGGTCTTCCTGTGGAGCATGCCACTTGGGAGTTCTACTATGATTTGCTCAAGAAATTTCCCTCTTTCCATCCTTGAGGACAAGGATGTACTTGAAGGGGAGGGTATTGTTACAGCATTTTCATTAGGAAGCTTTTAAATAATTTTTGCTGTAACTTTGTTTTACTTTACTATTTTTACCCTTTTGCAATTTCTTTTCCTTTTGCTTAAAATGTATTGTGCTATGCTGGCACTCTTTGGTAGGAAACAGTTTTGTTACCTCACCCTCACTCATGGGTTTTGTAACTAACCGAGTATATAGCACATTTGTGCAAGGGAATGAAAAATAGAATATTCAATCAACCTTCTCTCTAAAATTTCTTTCTGCATTTCCATTTACTACCCGCTGCTCACCGGGAATCATTCATACATTGAATCCCCTGTGCTTGGGTCTGTGAATTCTCGGAGAAGCTATCTCCCTGAAATCCAAAAGTTTTATCTCAAAGTGATGGTTGGCTGTGCCAAGAATCTCGTTGGTGGAGAGTTTTGTGGAGACGGCAACCGGAAACGGGCTCAGACGCGCCGTCACTTGCTGCCCAGATGTGAACCAGGGACCAAGGTGTAGGGGCGCGTGGCTACTTCAGCAGCGGCTACCCCATCCATTAATTATTATGCTTCATTTTGATGTCCAGACAATGTTTTATTTACATAAATAATTTCTGGTCATTAAGAAGGATACGGGAGCTCTATTGGGCTAATTTCTTTTCCCCTTATTTTGTTTTCTCCTTTTTTATTCTAATCATTACTGAATTTGGAATGTTCACATTTTACCTTATGTTTCTGTCAAGAAAGACATACATCTGGTAAAAAAAAAATGTTATTTAAGAGGAAAAGAAGGAAATGATGCAATGGCAATTCAGCAACTCAGAAATAAATCTCAAACTAGACACACAACCTCTCCAATCTGCTTGGGTATTTAATAAAGATCAAAGAAACCCCTCCAACATAGCCATACACATAAAGAAGGCATTACATTATACACGAAAAATCACAATGCAGCACTCATGCCAAAAACAAACCTGGGCTCTTTTACATCTTCTTTAAGCTGTACATGTTGTCCCCTGTCCAATGGAATGACTTTTACAACTTCATTTGCCAAAACACAAACCTCTCCAGAGCAAAATGAAACGACGAGATTATCTTTGGCTGAAACACGTTGCACAAAGCCAATACTCCTCTGCCTATCACCTTCCCACCCATTCGTTGGAGTTATGACAGTTCTTCTAAACTTCACCCAGTCTCCCACTTCAAATCTAAAAAATCAGAAATAAACAAATTATGATACATATGAGTCGGATATGGATAGAAAATAAATATCATATAAATCTTTTGAAATTATAGGATTTAAGTAGGAAAGGAGAGAGAGAGAAAGGAGGCTCTCAGTAGTATTCTATTAGATTGATATTTGATTGATATGGTGTGTTGAAGAATACAGAGCACTAACACTTATTCATACTATGAATTAGGCCAAGTATTAGGATACTACTGCTAGTAAAAGCCCAGTCCACTAAAACAATAGACTCTTAACCCTAATTAAATGAAGAAACAAAGTAGAAAACATAATGAAATTAGGAAACTCCTAAAATTGGCTCCTAAATTAAAGGACTAATTGATTCCACAATATATTCTACAAATTTTCTAAGATACACTGAAGATATTTTGAGATATTCTAACAACACCCAATAAAAAATAATAATAATAATTAAAAAATAAAACAAAAAATGATGTCTCCCCTCACATCGTAGGAGAGAGATGAACTCCTCTATTCATGAGTGCCTCCATCAGATCTTCAGATATCCATTCCCGGGGAAGGACCTCCAAGATGTCACACAGTGTCTTGCCACTGTAATAAAACATAACCCTATCAGTCACAGTAGTGATTGCAGCTCAATGTATTTAATACATTAATGTGGACTAACCATCAACAGTTAAATATCAGTTTCAAAGATTTGAGAAAAGTTTCAGATATTTATAAAATGAAAAAAATAATAATAATCTAACAAGAATGACTGCATTAAGCTGCAACTTGCCTGTGGTTTCTGACTTCAACATCAGCATCAGGATTCCCTAGCATAACAATGAGCCAGTCAAGATTTTCTTGCATCATTTTTGCTGTCTCTGCTGCTATATGGAAAGAATTGTCACCATCATCATCCTGAGAAGACAATAACAACTTTGGAACCGTAAATCACAGACATAATAGCAAAACTTACTTCCAAAAGATATATCAGATGTCAACTTCTAAATATTTCAAGCAAGTAACAAATTTTACGCAAAAAATAAGTTTCACCTTCTTATCTTGGTTCATGCACGCAAGCCAGCCCAAATGCATATTTACAGTTTAGGGTACAAGGTAAATTACAGTTTACCTACTTAAAGTTTATCCACTTTTCAATGCTAGTACATAAAGTTTCATTTGTAACACTTTACACCCGGAACTTTGGAGCGCTCTAAAACAGTTAATTGAGGAGTTAAAATAAACGGTGAGGTTTTATTTGTAAAACTTTACCCTCGTGAACTTTGGTGCACTCTAAAACTGTCAATTGAGAAGATTTTAATTCCAGTCAGGTGCCACTCAAGTGTGCTACCTCACTGTTTAATTTAACTCCTCAGTTGTCAATTTTAGAGCGCACCAAAATTCAGGGAGGTAAAGTATTACAAATGAGATGTTATGTACTAACTTAAAAAAGTGAATAAACTTCAAAGAGGTAAACTGTAATTAGCTCTACAGTTTAAATGCCTGCCATGGCAGCAAGCAATAAACTCCAAATATATCAATAGATCACAAACCATTCCAGAATAAAAGACAATTGTATAAACTTAGATTCAATATTCCATTCCAAGTCCTCTCCAGCATACGCAACTTTTTTTTAATTTTAGGGTTAATTTACTCATCAATTTTATGGTTAATTTATTTCATATGCAATATTCCCTTAGATTTGTTAGCCCTCCAACTACTTTTAACCATATAAATTATCATTAAGCTTAATTTACTCAGTGATGAAGAGGGGCAACACTGGAGACTGAACTCAGCAATCAATAAGTCATATAATAAAGATCAATTTCAGATCTAGTATAGACAAATAGAAGCAGTATTTTATAAAGTATATAAGAAATCAAAAAGAGAAAAGAAATCACAGACTAAAGCACCATATCTTCATTTAGCAAACAATACATTAATACAATTACCAGAGATATGAAACTTATGTCATTATATTTATTATTACACTTATGTGTAATGAAACAGAATAAATTGAATGAAAACCTGTAAATTACAATCTGCCCCAGCAGATAGAAGAAGTCCAACACATGACTTAGCTCCCCTAGCTAAGGCTAAGTGAAGAGGTATAGTGTTGTGCACATTGGGAATGTTCACATCAACACCAGCAGCAAGAATAACCTGCTCAAAGCACCCAAAAACATAAAGTTACTTAACATTAGATACAAAATGCGCACACTTCAGATACCAACATGATATTGATGGATATTTAATCATTCTAATCAAGAAGCTGGTTCACTCACCTTAACCAATTCAACATCATCAGTCATAGCAGCTGTATGCAAGGCTGTCCGCCAGTTTTGTGAATCTTGAGCAGATGGATCCGCTCCTGCAGCGAGCAATATCCGCACCAATTCTCTCCCCTCTATATTTGGCATGAACAAACAAGATCAGATTATTCAACTATTGAATAAAACACAAGCAATAACACAAATGATTTTAAAAGTATCCATGCATTAACTCTCAAATTTTGAAGTGTTAATTTGAACAGATGAATGGAGGATGGGGATTCAACAGAACAGCACTGTGTCATCAACCTCAAGGGCATACTTCAATTATGATCCAAATGTGGCAGTAGTTAAACCATCTAATATAGAGATGGGACACCAATGCTTCCATTCTCATGCAAGTGAACATCTTTATCATGTTATGGTGACAAAGAAGTTCTTACTCTACAGCACTTTAGCTTTTAAATTAGAAATCATTTGAACGGTAAAATTTTTGCTTTATTTCCTAATATGACTAAATTTATAGTTGCACAAAACCAGATCTACAAGAAAAGACATAACATATAACTCAAACGAAAATATCATAAGTTGAGATATGTTAGAATCAATCCCAAGAAAACTGTTCAAGCGTTGGAAACAAAACTTTCAGCAAGTCAAAGCAAAAAGGAACATAGAAGAATAACAACCAGAATGACACAGACACAAGTAAACACGGAGAGAAGGGTGCTGTGAAGGGGGGGGAGGATGAAAGGAGACAGTGTAAATATTAAGGCAACAGCAGCTAAACTTGTGTGACGTTATCTAAAACGTCAGTCTCCTTTCTAGATGCCAGTTAACAGTATAAATTACCCAGAGACACATTATAAAAAAATTCAATACAACCCAAGGGAGAAAGAAAAGGAAAAAAATTCCTAGCATACCATTAAGCAACACATCAATATCTTCAATTTACTTTTATCTACAGTTTCCTCTCACTCCACTTGAATTCTTCCATGTAGGATATTACAAAATTACTTTTAAAATTATATAGCAAGATTTCCTATGAAATTAACCTTCAACATCATGCTCATAAGAAATACTCTTCAACGAGAATGAGTGTGGTGTAGGCCAGATTCAAATATCTGCCTAAGGTGGCTGCTGGCCAAGTAATGGTCTTATAAAGAGGCTTGCATTTAATTATGGGATTGGCTCGATAAGTTACCTGACTTGAAAATCTCTCTATTTCTCCCATGGAAGGAGGCCTATAGTTAGCCATAGGTCAAACCACGTTAAATTCCGTGTCTCTTTTTCTTCTCCCTGCACACCTGGTTACAACAGACCCCAACATTCCAACCTTATTGCTCTAGGGCCAAGAATTGAAGAAAAGTGGGTAGAATACTAGACTAGGTTCATTAGCACATTTAGCACATGTTAGAATGTTAGTAAACTATAGTTAATTAGTTATGACGAATTGACTATAGTTAATAGTTGTTAATTAGATTTAAATCAGTCCTTGATTAGCTCCCACACTTAATGCATTCGTAGTATAAATAAGATTGACTTGTGCCGTGCATAAGCAAAAACACTCTCTCCCTAATACTCTCTGTTTAAACAAAAATTATCTGATATTGGGAAAATCATGGATTTTGCTGGAAAAGCATAGGCTAGAATCTAAAAGAGATGCAGTTATAACCTCTAAATCCGTTGGTCTTTTATAAGAAACTTTATTAGCATAAATTAATAAAATGTATTAGAAGGAAAATTACACCAAGTTTTGCAATAAATAAAAAAATAATAGCATATTTGAATAGAAAATGATAACAGCTCAATCAATAGAAAAGCCAAATGTTAAAATCATTATCAAGCAATGATCCCAGATCTAGATACCACTTTCATGATCTTTCTTAGAGGCAGCAGCCATGCACAAAGCAGTGCCAATAGGGCTTGGTATGTCAATTGATTCAACAATCTCATTAGAAGTTGCAACATCCACCCATCTTTTCACAACAGCAACATTCCATGTTGCCACACACAAGTGCAGTGGTCTGCAACATCAAAAGAGTAAAACCGCATGATCACATATGCATGTGAGACAAAATAATATCTCAATTCAACACCCACGCAATAACCAGAAAGCATTTAAAAACTTGCAGATCCCATATGGAATTTCTAATGTAATATTCCAAGAAATATGATAAGAAATAAAGCATCCAAGAACTTATAAAGTAAAAGCCCAAGAAATATGCTAAGAAATGAAGCAATGTGATTCCCAGATCCCGAGTGTGGTTAAAAGTATCAGATTAAGCTAAATTGACCCTTTAAAAGAGCAATAGTACCAGCTCCAGTGATATTTAACTTGCTATAATATGAATAAATTCTTACAGAATTTGGTTTCAGTTTTCTAGTACAGTAGTAAAGAAAGGATTCATTACTCAAAATAATGAAAACATTGTGTGATCTTTTCTACTCAAATCAGGACAAAGAAGATGTCATTGGAATTTCGTTGTAATTGATTCAGACAGGAATAACTGGCTTTTTTTTTTCGGTTTCCCATGAGCAATAGCTTAGTGCAGAAATCTTGTACTGTAGGCTATCCAAAGTAAAAGCAAAAACTATCATCTTTCACATCTAAGAAACCATGCCTTTGGTCAAGATATGTACCAAGCTCCAACTTTATCATCAGGAAAAACAAATCCCTGGATACATGTATTAAAATCCAAGTTTTTTAAGGGGATAGTAGAATAAGGAAATGTTGCGGGATAGAATAAGGTTTTTGGCTTCTCCTTGGTGCTTGGCCCATGGTCTTTTTAAGGGGGCTGCCGTTTTCAGATATACATAGAGATTGGGCTGCCATTGTGCATTGTTACTCTTGAGTTTTCTTCTGCTGTTTTCATTGTAACTTTCTTTTTTAGGAGTTTTCTGGTGGAGGATATCTTACTCTCCTATCTTTGTAATCCTCATCTTAGTAAAATTCTTTTTCTAGAAAAAAAAATAAAATAAAATCCAAGCTCCACAAAGAGGACATTTATTAAACTATTCTCATGAATATCTATAATCTATCAATATAGTCTACCGTGAGAGCAAAAGCAAATAGAATATAACACCAACAGCTTAATAATTACTTTATCCAAACCAAAAATAGTACCAGAGTGCCAAGAAATAAGAACCATATAGATCTATTCTCCAGATAGAATAAGGTCTTCAAATGAAACAAAGATCACATTATTCTGAGTACAAGTATTCATATATTTTGTTTTATAAGTTATAAAATAATCTGTATTAGCAAATATGATTTCACTGAAACTTAATTACATATTATTAATTTATTATAGTCAAATAAGGGAACACCAGGGCATCACATTTTATACATTTTTCCCCTTTTTGCACAGAAGCTAACACTCAAAACTCTCAAAAGACTAGGCAACCAGAATCCAGTGACAAGGGACTACTATTTGCACCTAGACAATGCACAGATGATACAAATATTCAAGAAAGAGGAGTGTGCCTGTTTATTCATACAACATACATCAAAAAAAAATTTATTCATTAGAAAAGGTAAGATCCATGACTTCTAAGTATAAAGATAAGTCATAAGACAACTATGGGGAAACAACAAACTAAAATTGGCATCAAGAAGATAATTTCAGCCAGCTAGTTGCTATATAACCCCAAAGTAGAAAGTTTTTTATGTTATTATGAGTGTGTTTGTTTGTGCTTAATTTGCAAGAAAAAGACTTTTTTATAAAAAAAAATCACTTCTCAGACATTCACACTTGTTTGGATAAGATTTAAAAAAAAAATCAGAATCTAAAAAGAATCAGTATTCTGCTTTTAATCAAAAGCTTAAATGAGTAGCCTCTTAAAAAAAATCAGTTTTAGAAGAGATGTAATAGAAGAGAGAGAAAGTAAAAAGTAGTTTTGGTAATTCTATCCAAATACAAAATAACTTCTGTTTTTCATAAAAATCTCTAAAAAACATCATTTTTTTGTGCTATCTTAAAATCACTTTTTTTAGAAGCTTAACACGCACCCTATATGTTCTTTCTGATAGATGTGATCTTATGATCTTATTATATGTTTCCTGTTGAAAAAATTTGCAGCAAAATTTAGAAAAAAATGCAACACGATGATGAGATGCATAGTTGTATACGGACCGTTCGGTTCGACCAGAAACCAGTGACCCGGCCTTTAACCCGGTCTGATCCTGATGGGTTTTCTCGGTCAAACCCAGATGAGCCGCCGACTTGCCTGGAAAGGGTTGACCCGAGTTGCTTTTTTATATAACTTAATGCTTCGAAAGGACAAGTTGTGAGATTTGAACAAAGTACTTAAAAAGACCGTTGTAATGAAATGCATTTTATTACTAGAATCAATTCAATGTTAAAACATTGGTGTCAGATAATTATCAATGTATTTCTTCATATGATGTATTTTTTATCATATAGTGTTTTTATATGTATTTTTTTCATATAATATTTTTTATTTTTTATATAAAATACTTTTTCATATAATATTTTTTTAAAAAAATATTTTTCTTCTTTATTTGAGTTTTTTTAATTCAATCGCTTAATCCGTGATTTGACCACTGACCTATTGATTTAGCCTTCTAACTGAGTCTACAACATTGGTCTTGGTTATACAAATATGATGAGATGATGAGAATAAACTTCACTTATATAGGATATTGATTGTCGACAGCAGTCATTCATGATTCATCCAACTAAGAAAATGAGATTAAACGTATTGTCATCCTGTTCCCATCCTATAATGTTTTCAATTATACAAGTGGCTAAGAAATTACAAAAGTAGATCATAGCAACTCTTATCCAGCTGAGGTGCATGTTTCAACATGAGGATGCTGCCCCATGCTAGGGAAAAAGTCATGCAGTGAACTGGGACGCATTGATAATAGGATGCAAAGCTAAGCTTCTACATATAAATTGTGAAACTTAATGTTCATGATGAAAAACCAACTTCATTATATCCATTCTTCTGCTGTATCACGTATAAGTTGTTAATGTTTTTGCCAGCAGTTGATTAAGATCAATTCTTGTACCTCTAAAGTCCTAGACTGATTGTCACAATTGGCATGCACATTCTAAGCTAAAAAAAAAAAAAAAAAAATTAATGGATGTCTATACTTACGTCAGATTCTTTGAATTCAAGATGGCCATTGATCTAGTGCCCCCATTCTCCAATATCACAAGAGCACAGTCAGTGTACTTTTTGGCAACTGCTCTATGCAGTACAGATTCACCTTCATCATCCACTGCATTAGGATCAGCTCCAGCTAATAGTAATTCCTGTTATTTTACCATAAATTTATATGAATATAGCTCTATAAACAGGATGAAGCATGAGTATAATTTAAGTAAAATATACCTGCATGCAATCTGGTTGACCATGACAGGCACAAACATGAGCAACAGATGGGCCAAAGCCATCTCTCAATCGTGACCTCACATTAGCATTTCTTTTGATAAGACTACGAACACATTCTGGGGATCCAGCAGCTAATGCACAAATTAGAGTAGGATCTCCATTTTTGTCCAAGACATCAACATTTGCCTCTTCATACTCCAGAATTGCCTCAACAAGCTCTGCACTGCCACGTCTACAAGCCAGGTGGAGAGCAGTTTGCCCATCAGCATTTTGAGCTTCCAATAGGGAAGATATGTAGTTGCTGCCATGTTCTGATGCAGCTTTTACAAGAAGATCACTGTACAATAAGCACAAAGAAAATGAATGATTACAAAATTTAAATGAAAGCTAGCTCTAGCAAGATCGGTAGTGGCACCAACCAACCTAACACCTTTGACATCCCCTTCAGACACAAGTCGATGAAGATGGTTTGGGTTTTGCTGAGGAACTTCTAATTCAGGCACAGGGGATGACTCCATCACATTTGACGCAAAGCTTTTAACAAAGTCACTGTATTCACAGAAATATATAACATTGTATAAGACAATTGCTGAGCATCAATGACAATTGTAGATTTGGCTCATTCACAAGCAAGCTCACGTTTAAATATTAAAAACCATAAATAGCTTACACTTTAACTGCTCAATCAGATTCCATAAAACCAGCATAGAAGATACAACTCATGGATATAATATAATAACTTATGAGACTTACTTATCAGGGCTTGCAGGATGGCTGTGTGGTATTTCCCGCAAATGATGGAGAAAGATTGCTAACATTGCATTAAAACTAGGCCTTTTAGATGGCTTGAACTGCAAGCACTCTCCAATCATCTTCCACAAATCCCTAGGTATTCCACCACCAACCACACTAGCATACTGTGGAGGCAGTTTCTTTGCCTTGACAACCGTTTGATAAATTTCCTCTGCACTTAAACCAGCCCAACTGCACAAGCATAGATTTTTCACTATGAAATTATAAATAAAGAAGAGCGATAATCATATGGAAGAAAGTTTGAATAAAGAATGACTTGTTCCACGTACGGAACAGAACCCGTGCACATCTCCACCAATGTACAACCAAAACTCCAGGCATCCGACTCAGCAGATATACCTATTGCATCATCCCGGAACAAATTTAATGACTTCTTCACAGGTTCCCCCCAAGCCTCTGGAGCTGTATAATGTGGGCTGAGCGTTGTACATTCCATACAGGAGTGGATCTTTAAGGAATCACACCCTGGTTGGGCCTTCCGACAGGAAGGCTTCTTCAGAATTGCAGCAAGTCCGTATTCAGAAACAACTGCATGACCATTTGAATCGAGAAGAAGATTGGACGGTTTTAGATTCATGCAAACAATGCCTGCAGCATGAAGCTCTGCAACCCCTCGCGCAATGTCTGCCCCATATCTACATTTGGCAAAATTTAATGTCACTATTCATAGCTATCACAGGCAATTGACATACAAAATGGGAGAACTCATATTCCATGGAAATGACTTTTAAACTTCCAATATTACATGAATAAGAATTAAGAGAACAAGCAATCGTCAAATCATAGATGAAACTGTTATGGTGAAATGTTTTTATTCTGATGTATAACCAGAAGGTGTCTGAGTAGACATGTGTGCGACAGTTTCCTCTTTGCGTGCAGCTGCTGCCACCAAAAGTTTCGAACAGAGGGGTTGGGTACCTGCAAAAGGACTCCAACGCTCAAGTTAAGCAATACATTAGAAAGATATACGTCGTAAGATTACAAGTTACCTTGTTAGAATGACCTAGTTTGATACTTATAGAGTGTTTGCAGAGCCCTCATGCACTCTGCGTGGGTGCAGGTACGTTGAGATCGTGGCCTGATGGGGGGTGCCTCCTTCCCACAATCGTTCAGGCAAGTCCCTGACGGAGGGTGCCTTATTCCCACTATCGTCTAGGCAGATTCCTAGAATATCGGGATTGTCACGTTAATGGCCACCTGCTTTTTGCAGGCAATTATAGTCCCCACACTTTAAAGGTCATGATTGGCAGTTATCAGGATCCGTGCAGACCTAAGGAGTATTGGTAGAGCCTGCGACGGATGCCCTCATCAGGACGGCCTAACCGAGGTGCTGGTGCTGGAGTCTGGTAGTGTGCATGCCGGGTTTATCCCTTCGGGTGGGATCCCGGACCACGGTGCAGAACAGTTGCCTCTAACTTGGCGCTTAGGTGGAACAATTAAGTGTCAATGTATCGAACTCTGAAAGGGATCCGTGGTGCTTAGTGGGAATCCTTAAAGGCCGAGGTCCATTATTTGTGGAGTATCTCTAGGGTTAGCATATATCATCATCCTGTCATCTGAGGTGTGTCATTTTCCCATGTGCACAGTTTCACAGAGCTTTTTGTCTTTTTTTGTACTTTCGCGTACTTTGTGACAGTACTGGGCTTTCCTTGGGAAACTGCTATTTTGATTTTATTAGGAATTAAAGACTCCTTTAAAATAGATATTAATTCTATGATACTTCCCAACTGCATGCTTCCCCTTCGTCCAATCAAAATCAAGGAGCATTAAAGCGTAGCTTAATTCGTGCAACTGGTACATTGCTCTTGGACCCAATCAGAATGCTTCGCTTCTTCTATAAAAAAAGGGAGTGTTTGTGTTGAAGTTAGCACTTCTTCTGTTGCATTTTCCCTGTTTTGTAACTTCGCTTGAGAGTGTGATCTATTTCCTATAATGGCTCTCTGTGTGTTTTGCTCATGTGTAAGGAGGGTTTCGCCCTCTGCAAAAGCTATAATGTTCTTATTTTTCCTGAAATACCTGATGCTATTTTACCCTTCTGCAAATGATTTTTCTGATGGGTGGTTTTCTTTCTCAGCGTATTAACGACAGATGGTTTTCTTCCCCAGCGTACTGTGGTTGCTTGTTTGATATTCGTCGTCGTTGGGGAGGTTTGTGTCACCTATCGTGTTGGACGGGGGTCTTCGGAGTGCTCACTCTCCTTGTTCTTTCCCGGGGATGTAATGGTTGCTTCGCCCTGAACAAGTCCTTGGGTAGGCAGGAGGAACTATTGAAGCTGCTCCGTGGCTTGAAGCACTTGGGGTGATCATGAGATCGGCTAAGACTCCAGTGGAACGATCTGCTTCATGGAATGCGGTGCCCCATCCAACGAAGGAGAATGCATCCCGGCCTTTATTATCATTGTGAGGGAGGCAATGCAGAAGATTTGGCGTCCCGAATTCCTGACTCCGGTTTGCCGAGGTTCTTCAAAGTCAATCCACTTTTTCAAGAGGTCGGTGCGGGTTCTGGGGAGCCGTGATGGTGATAGTGACTCTGCGTGCCGCGAAGGAAATATGGATGTGACATGGCCTAACTCTTTCTTTATGCATTTCATGTCTTAATGTTTTCTTTTCCCTTTTTATTTGATGTAAGATGATATATGAAATGAGAATAAGTTAATAAAAATTCTTATCTTTCGAATTTTTGCCTTGTATCTTCTTTTCTTCTTTCCTTCCGCTGTTCATGGTCTTTTATAATTGGCCAGAGTAAGTCCAACGCTTGCACCAGAGTAACGTCATTTCTTCTCGCCTGTCCAGAGTCTTTCATCCTTGACCGGGGTAAGTCCAACGCTTACTCTGGAGTAATGCCATCATGCCCCCAGCTTGGTACTTGGCTTAAAAAGTCAAAGTGACACGTTCTAAATCTTTAGTCTGAGGTATTGTCACTGGGGGAGGTTGTAATTTCAATGTTAATTGTTGACTTCTCCTTAGTGGCCGTCGTTCGAATTGAGACTCTGAAACCAAAAGGTTTACCCCGGTTTAGGCCGAGGTTCAGAGTAAATGTCTGGACTTAACATTCAAAAATTGTGTGACGTTTGAACTGCTGCACAACTATCTTTTCAACTGCTTCTACAACTGTGAGAACCACGTGGCACGTTTTAACTGGGTGGACATGCCTAGTGCTCTGCGCGCTATGATGAGCGTCTTTTGAATATTGGGTTGTAGAGACGAGAATGCCCCTTAACCGTTTGAGCCTTTATAAATAGGGGTTAGGGGCTTCATCATTCATCTTTTACCATTTCTCAATATTCTTCTGGAAGCTTCGTGCGGCAGAGAGGAATGGTTTACGAGCGTTTTCCACCTATTTCGAACCAGTTCTGCCGTTTACTTGAGGTAACTTTTTCTCAGCTTCATTGGTGTTTCTCTTTTTTCTGGTTAACTTCTGTCAATACTGAAATGCATTTGTCTTTTGGTCTTTTACGAAGTAGAGTTAGGATCTCTGAATTTCTCCTCTTCCCCTAGGAACTTCATCTCCACCGCTTCGTGCACGGCAGAGGTGTCTTTCTGAAATTTCAGATTTTGGGAGGGAATGAGGCCGGCATATGGGTGTGGATTTCTCCATTCGCCCCTTTCCATGTCTGAATCTCCTTTCCAAATAATTCTGACAATTACTCACCGGCCTCTTTAGGTGTTCTCAAGATTTTTATGGTGTGGGGCAGGAGAGGGGCCAGAGCCGGGGTACCGGTCCTCGAGGTCCGTGAACTAGCTGAAGAAGATCCCATTCTAATCCGCTGTGGTCCCGGGTTAATATACCCATGGGTGAGGGAAGATGTCTGGAAACATTTTTCCAAATTTTCTTCTGAGACCATCCTTCGGCAGTCGTTGGATTACCTTCATCTGACGAACGGAAAGGCACGAGATAACGAGTTCCAGGTTGTGTGCCTGGAGTGGAACGAAAGGGTGTACTCAAGCCGGAAAGCAGGCTCACACTTCATGTTCCTATACGAACCTCTTTTTGTGAAGCTGGGACTGGGGCTTCCTTTCTCGGACTTTCAAATAGGTATCCTCCGGACCCTGCATGCGGCTCCGACCCAAGTTCATCCTAACGGCTAGGGCTACATTATAGCCTTTGAAAGGTTTTGTCGGGTGATGGGGTTGCAGTACTCGATCAACACCTTCTTTCACTTCTACCATCGGGTATGCCCCCAAGGTTCGACGGAGCAGAAGAATTAGCTCACCGTCAAGTCTAAAAGTGGTCGTAAGTCCTTTGATGTCTTTCAAGATAGCTTCAAAGGATTTAAGACCAAGTTCTTCAAGGTTATGGTGGTGGAAGGGTTTCATCCTTTTTTCCTGAACGCCGACGGGGAGCCGAAGTTCCCTTTATACTTGACTCTAGATGCATGGAGTACCCCGATTGTTCCGTTTGAGAAAGAGGAGAAAGATCTGACTCCGGAGGAACTTAAGACCATTAAATTCATAATCAAGTACGCCAAAAAGCATAGGAATATTAATATTAGAACTATCCTTAATACCCCTGGTGATGATCTTCTCTCTGCTTTATTAGGTAGTAAGTAGGATACTGCGGTCCACCTTAGGCTTTTTGCATTTTAGTATTTTTGTCTGTCGATATAAACTTGGTTTCCTGACTTCTAATCTGTTTCTTTGTCTTGTTTTAGTGAGCAGTATAGTGTCAGGACTTTCTGTTGCTGCTCTGCGGAGTTTAAAGACCAAGATGAGAGGAGAATCTTCAAGTGCTCATCCAGCCGTTGCTCCCGCACCTTCCAGCCGGGGTGTCGTCATTGAAGAGACCTCTGAGCATCCAGGATCTCCTTCTCAAAACCTTCGGGGAAAGAAAAGAAAGGCCGCAGAGGGTTCTTCCGACTGGGGTAATAGGGCGGCTACGGAAGATGTTGCTGAAGAGAGGTTGGGCCTCCTGCCTATTATTACGGGGCGTGCTGACCCCAGGCCGTTTGTTAACGAATGGCTAATGGGTGATGAAGTGATGGGGCACATATCCTAGCAGAGCTTGGCTCAAGTCCTGATCAATCTTCAGGCTTTAACGCTTCGTGCCACTGTCGAAATCTGCTACGTCGAGAGTTCTGTCGAGGAAACTGACAATAGGGTGGCGAAGGACTTCAAAAAGAAGGACGAAGAAGCTAAGGAGGGTGCTCGGCTGTCCGGGGTCCCATACCCATAACATCGGGTATGTAGTATCCCTCTTGACTTAGGTAAAAATAACGCCTTAGTCTACAATCCAATACCCATAATAACGAGTACTTTGAAATTTTGGACTTAGGCAAAAAGTGATATCGTAGCTTAGGGGTACTTAGTGATTGTGATCCTTTTGCCTTAGGCGTGTATCATTATCAGACCTTGCCCAGGGTCCTTCGTTAACCATGTTGGTTTTACGAGATCCCTTCTGGCTTAGGTATAACAGTGGGCCACGAGTCATTGGATCTGTACTACCTCTTATTTTATGATCTTTGAACGATCAGTGCCAAGTGTTTGAGGTTGGATGTTGACCCTATAACCTACTACCAAAACTTTAGTGTGTTATACCTCATGACCTGGGCTTCTTAGTGTATCTCATACAGAAAGTGATATCTGAATAACTTCATTTCATTGAGTAATTTAGGAAGACAAAGGTCCGTACAGAGTAATATCAAGACAGATCAAACATTAGTTTACTAAAGACTAGGCTGTCATAAGCGTTTATCTATAGTATTTCCTTAGTTTATCTATATTCTAATAATTCTTAATCTTTTTGCTTGTCAACGTTTCCAGTGTATAAGCTCTTCTGTCGGTGCTCATGACAATACGGTAAGGGTCTTTCCAATTAGGGGCTAGTTTTCCCTGGAAAGCATTTTTTCCTCTGATATCCACTCTCTGGAGTACCAAGTCTCCTAGTTGGAACTTCCTTAGGAGTACCTTCTTGTTGTATCTGGTCTCTGTCCTTTGCTTAAGGACTACATCGTGGATATGAGTCACACATCTTCTTTCTTCTAACAAGTCCAGATCCTCTCTAATCAATCTGGGGTTATTGTTGGGTAAGAATTGCTGAAGACGTCAACTTGGTTCTCTTATCTCTACCAAGATCATTGTTTCACACCCATAGGTGAGTTTGAAAGGAGTCTCACCCATGGTGGAGTGGGGTATTATCCGGTAAGCCTAAAGGACATGATCAAGTTGCTCAGCCTAATTCCCTTTAGCTTCATTCAACCTCCTTTTGATACCTCGGACGATGATCAAATTGGCTGCTTCGGCCTGTCCGTTTGTCCTGGGATTTTTTATGGCATTGTAGTGATGCTTAATCTTTAAGCTAGCCAGTAGCTCTTCAAAACCCTTATCCTTGAATTGGGTTCCGTTATCCGTTACGATGGATTCCAGAATTCCAAACCTGGTGATGACATAGCACTAGGTAAACCTCTGGATCTGTGTTGAAGTGATCGTGGCTAAGGGTTCTGCCTAGATCCACTTTGTGAAATAGTCTATTGCTACCACCAAGTATTTTAGTTGGCCGGGGGCTTGGGGGAATGGACCTAGGATGTCCATCCTCTATCTATAAAATGGTCAGGGCACGGATATTGTGGATAGTTCTTCTGAGGGGGCCTTGTAGTGATCTGAGTAACGTTGGCACTTGTCACAAATTTGGACATATGAGTGGGAATCAGCTTCCATAGTTGGCTAGTAATATCTCACCCTTAACGCTTTTAGGGCTAAGACTTTTCTCCCTAGATGGTGCCCACAACTTCTTTCATGAACTTCGGCCAGAACGTAGTCCGCTTCCTTCGGGGTGAGGCATTTAAGGAGGGGAGAAGAGAAACTACGTTGGTTTAGACGACTGTTGTAGATAGTGTACCTCACGGTTATCTTAATTAACTTTAAAGCTTCTTTGGGATCTAATGGCACAACTCCGAATTGTAAGTATTCCATAATAGGGGTAATCCAAGATGGTTCTTCCTCTTCTACTTGAAACACGATGCTATCCGTGATAGAGGGTTCAGAAAGGGTTTCTTGGATTACTGACTAGTTGTTGCCAGGGCTCTTAGTGCTGGCAAGCTTAGATAGAAGGTCTGCCCTATAGTTATGTTCTCTTGGGATGTGCACGACCTTGGTTTCTTCGAAGTCTTTGAGGAGTTCTTGTACTTTAATTAAGTACCTTTACAGGAGAGACTCATTGGCTTGATATTCACCTCGGATTTGGGAGGTGGCGAGCTAGGAATCACTACAGAGTGTGATTCTGGTTGCCCCCAAATCCTTTGTCATTATCAACCCGTCAATGCACACTTCATATTCGGCCTGGTTATTCGAGGTAGGGAACTCAAACTTCAAGGAATGCTCTAGTGTCAATCATTCTGAATTTTCCAAGATTATCTCGACTCCACTCCCCTTGGGATTTGAGGAACCGTAGACGAAGATGGTCCAAGAAATTCCATTTGGGTCGTCGGGGTCTGATGTAAGTTCTACCAGGAAGTCGGACAATGCTTGGGCCTTTATAGCTAGGCATGGTTCGTATGTGATCTCAAACTTGAAAAGTTCGATCAACCAGGCAATCATCCTTCCGGCTAAGTCTGGTTTATATGACACCTGGCGGATGGACTAGTCCATCCTTACTATCATGGGGTGGCACTGAAAATACTGCCACAATCTTCTTGCTGTGATAATAAGTACGAAAGCAACCTTCTCGACTTTCTGATATCGAAGTTCGGGTCCTTGCAGAACCTTACTCACGAAGTAGACCGGCTTTTGTCCTTCGTCTATCTCTCGGATTAACACCTAGCTTATAGCCTCTTTATGGACTAAAAGGTGCAAGTAGAGCATTTCTCCGGGGTCCGATCTTGTTAAGATATGATGGGAGCACAGAAGCTTTTTTAAGGATGAAAATGCGTCCTCGCATTCCAAAGTTCATTCGAAGTTCTTCCCCTTTTTGAGTAGTTTGAAGATGGGAAGAGACTTATGAGCTGCTTTGGAAAGGAACCTTGTGAGGGCTGCTACCCTTCCCGTCAGCTATTGTACTTCTTTAACACTTCGAGGGCTTCTCATGTCGAGTACGGCCTGACACTTATCAGGATTGGCCTCAATTCCGCGGTGGGTTAACATGAATCTGAAGAATTTTTCAGCATAGATCCCGAAGGCACACTTTTTTGAGTTTAGCCTCATGTTGTGCTTCTGGACTTGTGTGAATACATCTTTAAGGTCCGTTGTGTTGGATCCGCCCTGTGGGGTTTTCACTATCATGTCATAGATGTAGACTTCTAGCATCTTCCCCACTTGGTTCTTGAAAATCCTGTTCATCATCCTCTGATAGGTAGTTCCTGCATTGTTTAAATTGAATGGCATAACCCTATAGTAGTAGCTCGCTCTATTAGTGATGAAGACGGTTTTTTCTTCGTCTTCGGGATACATCGGAATCTGATTGTACCCAGAGTAAGCATCCATGAATGATAGTCACTTGAAGCCTGAAGAACTGACAACCAATTTGTCCACATTGGGAAGTGGATACGGATCTTTTGGGCTGGCCTTGTTTAAACCCGTGTAATCCACGCACATTCTCCACTTCCCATTAAGTTTTTTCACCAAGACCACGTTGGATAACCACGTGGTATAAGTAACCTCCCTGATGAACCCACAACTTAGCAACTCTTTCACCTGCTCTTCGATGACCTGCTGTCTTTCAGGGCCGATCTTCCTTTTCCTCTTGGCAACCGGCCTCATATCTTCATTGACAGCTAGATGGTGGCAGATGAAGGAGGGATCGAGCCCCGGCATATCAGACGACGTCCATGCTAAAAGGTCCTTATTTTTCAACAAGAGTTCTGTCAGTTGTTGCTTCTCGTCTTCCACTAAATGTGTTCCAATCTTGGTAACCTGGTCTAGCTGGGCTCCAAGTTGGAGGGGCTGCAATTCACCTTCTGGCTGGGGTCTGGTATCACGGAGTTCTTCCCTGACATCCAACTCGGTCATCAGTATGTTGACCTGATCCAAGACTGGGCTGGGGTTGACTGATTTTCCCTTTCTGGGCATCATGCAGATCCTCAAGCTTTCATTGTAGCATTTCCTAGCGGCCACTTGGTCGCCTTTAACAGTGACCACCTCGTTGTGCTTACTTGGAAATTTCATCACTAGATGGGTGGTGGAAACAATAGCACAAAGGGCATTCAGAGAAGGGCAGCCTAGGATGATGATGTAAGTCGAAGGGCAGTCTACGACCAAGAATCTTACCTTGACCGTCTTGAAAAGCTTGGAAGAACCCAAGGTTAAATAAATTTCGTAATACCCAACTGGGGTGATCTTTTCACCCGTAAAGCCTGTCAGTTCCCCATCATAGAGGGTCAAATCTGTCCGCGGGAACTCTAACTTCTGGTAAAGATTCAGGAACATAATATCTGCTGAGCTTCCTTGGTCCATGAAAATTCGGCGGACTTCGGCATTGGAAATTACTCAGGAGATGACAAGTGGATCGTCATGGTCTGGGATGATTCCGCCGTAGTCCTCATCCGAAAAGGTAATGGAGGGTGTTTTTCTTTCTGTGGTGCTGGATCTGGATTCGGAATCGGAGACGCTGAACATCGTCATCCTTAATGCTTTCTACCATGCTCCGTTTGACGGTCCTTCTCTGGCGAATCCTCCTGCAATGGTATTGATCGTTCTGTTTGGCTCAAAGTAACGATCGTTGTTGTCATCGTTGTTATCCCGGCGAGGTGGAGTCCAGGATCTTCTCCTCGAGCTTTGATTCCTCCTTCTGGGAGGAAGAGATGGGCTCCACCATTTATCCTCTCTGCGTCTGTGACAATGCTCATCATTTTGGGCATGCAGGATATATTGTTGCAATCGTCAGACCTTGATCAAGAACTCAATGGCGTCGCACAGTTAGTAACAGTCTTCAGTGTCGTGGTCGTAGCCTTTGTGCCACACACAATGCTTAGAGTGATCCTTCTGCTTATGCTTCTTGATGGCGGCGGCCTCCAGATATTATGGAATTCAGTCTGCATCACCTCCCTCAAGATCGTTTCTCGAGGAGCATTCAGGGGAGTATAATTAGAATACCTTCTCCGAGGTGGACTACCTTTAGGACGCCGGGACCGTGAGGAATCGTGACTGGGCTTTTGATAAGAGCGTTCATCTTTTTCCTATCTCCTCTGGTCCTCCGTTACTTCCTCAAGGTTGACGTACTTTTGGAATCGTCTCTGAAACTCACTCAAATTCTCTGGCTTCTTTTTAACCAGGGACACAAAGAACTCATAACCCACTCGGAGGCCGCTCCTAGTGTAATGAAGGGCAATCTTATTGTCGAAGTTTTCCACGTTAGTGCATGCTGTCATGAACCGTCTTACGTAATCACAGAGGGGCTCATCTCGCCCTTGTCAAATCTTGGCTAAAGACTCGATGGACGTGGGTTGCTCCTTGCTAGTGGTGTATTGGAGCAAGAACTGTTGTTTCATATCTGACCAATCTACGAAGGACCTCCGTGGTAGGCCGAAGAGCCATTTGAGGGCTCTTTTTTTTAGGGAGAGAGGGAAGACGCGACACAACAATTCCATGGATCCACCGTGGAAACACATGGATTGCTCAAAGACATTTACATGCTCTTAGGGGTCCATCGTTCCATCGTAGATCTCCAACTTTGTTGGGAATTTAAAGTTTCTAGGGACGCGGTATTCCATTAGCTGGTCCGAAAAGGGGTGTTCTTGGATATCGCAATTTAGGTTGTTGTTCCCAACGTTAGAAACTGTGACATCAGAATGAACCCTCCTTTGGTTGTTTCCCACATTATGTCTTTCGTCACGACGACTTGATCTGGGCTAATTTTCCTACATAGCCCGTTGCATGTCCTCCAATCTTTAGTACTGTTCATTCAGTATGGTCATATGTTGTTGCAGCATGTCCTGGAACTGACGTTGGGACACATGGGATTGATTATCGCAGAGCGAGACAAGGGATCATTGGCCTCACCGTTTGGTGTTCCCAGGTGCTGACGCACTGGGATTCTGTGTTTTTGGACATTGGGGTTGCTCCTTGGCCTTGGATTCCAAGTTTATCCCTTATAGAGACCCTGCGTGATGGGTTGGGACTCTCATCGGAGATTGAAGTGGAGTACCCATTGCGCTGGTGCTTTGCATTGAGTGTCTGGTTTCTTGCAGCCGAGGCTACAGCAGCAAGTGGTGGGACGAGGTGAGGAGGGTGTTGCGCAGCAGGACCCTGCCTATGATTACCAGAGGTTTGCACAACGTCTCTCTTTGAGTTTTGTCTTGTGTTCACCATAATTGGGTGGGATTAGAAGTTTATCGTTCTCACAGACGGCGCCAATGTTCTGATGTAGAACCAGAGGGTGCCTGAGTAGACACGTGTGTGGCAGTTTCCTCCTTGCATGCAGCTGCTGCCACCGAGAGTTTCGAACAGGGGGGTTGGGTACCTGCAAAGGGACTCCAACACTCAAGTTAGGCAATGCACTAAAAGGGTATACACCGTAAAATTACAAGTTACCTTGTTAGAATGACCTAGTCTGATACTTATAGAGCATTTGCAGAGTCCTTGTGTGCTCTGTGTGGGTGCAGGTACATTGAGATCGTGGCCTGACGAGGGGTGTCTCCTTCCCACAATCGTTCAGGCAAGTCTTTGACGGAGGGTGCCTCCTTCCCACGACCATCTAGGCAGATCCCTAGAATATCGAGATTGTCACGTTAATGCCCATTGCTTTTTGCAAGCAGTTGTGGTTTCCACACTCTAAAAGTCATGATTGACAGTTGTCAGGATCTGCTCAGACCTAAGGAGTATCGTTAGGGCTTGCGACGGATGTCCTCGTCAGGACGACCTAACCAAGGTGCTGGTGCCAGGGTTTGGTAGTGTGCATGCAGGGTTTATCCCATCGGGTGAGATCCCAGACCACGGTTCACAACAGTTTTCAACACAATTTCATCCAAATAATTCAACCCTTTCTTTGTTTATAATTTACTTGCATAAACAGCAGGAAGGTAAGAGGCAGCACATTAGTAAAATGATAAATTTCAGATATTAAATAAACCACTTCGATTTACTCCAGTCTGGATGATCACTGAGGCACAGTTTCCCTCCAAACACACATTAGCCATTAACCAACAGATACACATTAATATTGCATTTTCTTTAAATTTTCACCAAATTGCAGTTCATGCTAGTTATGCTCTGTGACACATTGGCTATAATAACCAAATCTAGAGAAATTAAAATAATCAAGCATAAAAATCACCATGCTTTTATTTTATTACTAAGCACCAATTTCCAGCAATGAATTTCTTGCCACAAGTTTATCACAAAAACCACAAGACAAAAATGCTACAACCAGAAATTTGATTGGAGAAGTGAAAAAAGAGAAGAGTTTTGTTAGTAAAGACTCAAGTTCACAGAACATCCTATACATGACAACCAAGGTAGGTTAAAGGCGCTAAGGGGTTTTAAGGCGAAAGGCGCCCTTAAGGGTTAAGGCGCCAAGGGATTTTAACGAATTGAGGCAAGAGGCGTCAAAAAGTGAACGCCTTACTTAAGGAAAGAGTTGACATTAAAAAAAAAAAAAGGCAATAAAATATTTGATTATTTTGCATTGATTTTCCATAAAAACTAACTACTCAAGCATGACATTCATAGTAAAAATAAAAGATTATGATGTTCATTTTGCAAAGCCCTAACATGCTTGCTGTTAAGATTTCCAAAGTCTGACAAATAGTTATTCTTTTAACATTATGATTATTTTACTCGTATCACAGTTAGCAAATTAAACGGTTGATTTTTTTTATTTAAATATGATGTATTTAATTAAATATATTAAATTAATTAAAATTTAATATTTTTATAAAATATTATAAAATTAATTATAATATAAAAATTTATAAAAATATTAAATTTTAATTAATTTAATATATTTAATTATAATACATTATATTTAAATAAAAATTTTTCCGTTCCGATATCATTTTACTATTATCCAGAAAGGCGCTTTAGAGCGCCAAGAAGCGCTAAGCCGCTGACCCCTTCTTGCGCGACTTTTGGTGTCTTTGACTACTCTGGTGACAACATATCTAATAGACTGAATTTTATAATATCTATTTATTTACACTTTTTATCATTTTCGTAGTCTATAATATGTTGGCACGTATAGATTCAGTATGAATCCTTTAAATGATAACATATTTAAGATTTAACAAAAGAAAAATGTTTTTTTATATTACTTTTTTATACTACTTTTTATATTATATGTAAATGATTATTATAATTAAATAGGAGAAAAATATTTTCATATGAAATAAGAATCTCCATCTTAATAATAAGTGATTTAATATAAAAAAAAATAAGGTGAAAAAATCGAGATTTATTAACAAAACAAAACCTTAGGACTTGCTCCAAAGTAAGTCTCCCCTTGTCGCGCTGCATCTCAGACTGAACCGAACCGTAACACCGGTCCATCACAAGACACAAACTCTCATCATCCACCCTCATTGCCCCATGGAACGTGCACACATTCCTACACCACATCGAACCGCGACGCAACTCCTCGAGCTTCCCCATCACCCAATCCATCTCCGCCTCCTCCCCCACCGTCACCTTCTTCACCGCCACGCTATGCCGGCACCGTCCACCGCCGATCACCGCCGTCCACATCTCCACACCAGCCCTCCTCCCCTCCCCAATCCGCCTCACCAGCCTCAACTCCCGGTGCGCCCCGACCTCGATCACTGGCCCGCACCTGCCCCAACCCGACGTCTGCGCCCCGCTGCTTCGCCGCCGCCGCATCACCATGTCTTCATCGTCCACGTCACCGCCTTCTCCGTCTTCTTCTTCGTCGTCGGTGTAGTCGAAATCGGTGCCAATTGCATTCGACGAGGTCGGGTGGAGAAGCGCGAGGACGGCGAAGTTCTTGCGCAGAGCTAAAACGGAGTTTCCGACGGGAGACACATGGCGGCACCGGGGACACGTGAGCGTGGTGTCCGGAGACGCCGAGAACATTCTAGAAAGGCAGTCCCTGCAGAAACCGTGGCCGCATTGGAGCAGGAGTGGGACCCGGTCATCGTCGTTGTACCGCGTTTGGCAAACGGAACAACAGGGAACTTTGGTTTTCATGTTCGAAACTGAACTGAACAGGAGGTTGAATCGTAGGAATGGTTTTTGATCGGAACTTGGAGGTGTAAAAGGCTGTTGTTGGTTAATGGAATGGTTATGGAGAAATAGAATTGAAGGTGGTGAGAGATGAAGAGAATAGATCCATCCTTAAGGTGAGAGAAGTGAGAACAAAGTGATCATCAATTCCTAGACTCCAAAGAGAACAAGAGAGGAGTAACAAAAGGAAAAGTAAAAATGAACGACTAGCTTGTGTTGCGTTGTGTTGTACTGAGTACTGAGGGGATTTTCTCTCTTTTTTTTTTTTTTGGTTCTGTTCTTAAGTTTTTCAACCATTTCAATTTCAAAGAGTGGTTAAGGTGGCTTGGCAGTGTGGAAACTTTAAACTTTGAACTTTGAACTTTGACATCTTTAATTCTTTATTTTTCGGTGAAGTGAAATCTCTAATTTCTCTTAGCATTTAATTTTGATTTTGATGGGCCATACAGTCTTACATTGTCATACATTATTAGAGTTTTTATGAAAATATCTAATATTGGAAATTCTTTTGATTATATAATATATAATTAAATCATAAAAAATTGTATTATCATTTAATTAAATGTAGTTAACTTGTTATTATATTATTAAAAAAGTTGGCCCTTTTAGATAATTATTATATATTTAATTTGAATACATTATCAATATAAAAAAAATTATATTATCTTTTAATTATGTATTATTATATAATGAAAAATATTTAACTTTCATATTAATTACGTTAAAAGTCACATATATAATAATGCATAGATAATTAATAATGTAAAAAATTTATATTGATAATATATCAAAATTAAATTTAATTATTATAATCAAATATTTTTAATAATGTATTAATATATGGTTGAATGATTATATTATAGTATAAAAAGTTAAAAAGATATAGTATAAAAATTAATATTAAAAGTGGATCAAAATTAAAATATTTTCTTAATGGACATAAAAAAATTATGTACTTAATCTATTACTAATAATAAAAAAGGGGATTGCACGTTTTAATATTCACTTTTACTCTTTCAAAAATGGTCATTTAATTTTATCTTTTTTAAAGTTTTATACAAAAATAAAAGTGTAAACATGTAACTTTAACTTTCTCACATTAGAGGCAGTTGCAACTGTTACAAATTTCTTAATAACTTTCAAAAACTAAATAACTTACATTAAATTTCTCATTTAAGTAATATTAAAAAATAATAATATAATATATTACAAAATAAATAATATAATTAAATGATTAAAATAAAAAAAATTTCAATCGGTGTGCCAGTCGATTATTTGGCGAGTTAATTTTTTTAAATTTTATTACGGTATTTATTCGTTCGAAAGGCAAAAAAATAATATACATTAAATTTTTCATTTAAGTAATATTAAAAAATAATAATATAATATATTATAAAATAAATAATATAATTAAATAATTAAATAAAAGAAAATCTTAATCGATGTGTTAGTCGATAAGTGATGAGTTAATTTTTTTAAGTTTTTCTCACAATATTTATTCGCTCGAAAGCAAAAAAATAATATACAACAATACTATCTAATTTTGAATAGAGGAACCATTTTTAATCGCATTTTTTTCATACATAAGTTAATAATTAAATTTTTAATCACATATTTAAAGTACTTAAATTCATTACCACTTACACCAATGTTATGTTAGTGTTAATGCATTGAGTAAATTGCACTTACATTTAATAACAAGTTAACTTAACATCTCATTAACCAACGTTATGTTGGTGCTGGGGAGTTAATTTTAATGCATTGAGTAAATTACACTTACATTTAATAACAAGTTAACTTAACATCTCATTACTTCATGCCACGTTATAGTAATTACTTTTTGTCAATTTTAAAAACCACAGCCCCTCACAGTTTCTTCCCCTCGCCATGCCTGAAAGCTCACGGTCTCTTTTCTCTTCGTCATTTGACTCCATTTTTCATCGTCAGTCGATTGTTTCTTTTCATCTTTTTTTGTTTTACTTTTTCATATTGGAATTTTTCAATGAAGAGCAATAGAGTTTTTTTTTTTTTCTCAAATACTACGTTATATTCCTGCTTTCAAATATAATACCGAATCCCATGAAAACATATTGTTCCTAATATATGAGATTCATTCGTCCAAATTCTGCACAATGATTTGCGCAACCTGAATTTTTAAGTGGGAATCAAGATGCTGCATGCTTCAAAATTTTGCACAGCGCCCAGTGGTTATGCGACTGATTATGTAACCTGGTTGGGTCTGAAGCACTAATACTGGGTTCTTGCATTTCGGCGGGGACAAGAGGCACGGCGACGTGAAGAAATTGTGAGGGCTGTGGTTTCCAAAATCGACAAAAGTGTAATTACTGAGAGTATGACGTGTTGAGTTGTTATTGAATGTCACCAGCTGAGACTATTAATAATAAGATAGGATGAAGAGTTTCATAAAACTTACTTATCACAATTTTTTTTTTTTTTTTATAACAAGTGAGTTTAGTAAAATTTTGCATTATCTCTCTTTAATTTTTTATAAATGTATTTAAATATAATGTATTACATTTATGTTTATTCAAAAATATCTCTAATAATAATACTCCCAAATACTTATCTTACCCCTAATCAACCACTTATAATTTTATGAAAATAAAAATAAAAGTTGTGATTGACGAATTGTAAATAGGAATTGAAAGTGTTAATCATTTCATCATTTACATTAATAATATATTAAAATTAAACTCTTACTTAATATACATATTAAATTAAATTTTAAATCACTATTCCAATTAAAAAAATTAAAACCACTATTATTGTAAAAAGAATTATAATATCATTTAATTACTTTATTAAAAGAAATGGAGTTTTTAAAAAATATATATATTCAAAGAGATTGAGTTTTAAATAGTTATCATTATGATTTTGCATTAAAAGAGTCCAAATCAAAACCTAATATAAATGGAATAATTTGAAAAATTTCTTATTTTAGCCTTTCATTATATATGTTATTGTATGGTTTTTTCCCTTAAAAAAGTTGGATTGGGGTGTGTAGGAATAAAAATAGATTCGGTCAAGTTAAGTTTTGTTTAAATAAATTTATGTTCATTTTGCAAAACATCGGAATCAACTCTAACCTATTATCTAACATAAACTTTTTGGAGCTCGGCATGACCCTTTTGTAAAAATATAAAAGCTTGTCTTAACCTAAAAATGTATTTAAAGTTTTACATTACATTAATGTCTTTAAATAAGTCTAAAAATTTAAATTTATAGTTTTAAATAGGTATAATATTTAATAAAATTATTATATTTTACATAAAATAAGTATATTTTATTAATATATAAATTAATAAATGACTTATTTACTAAAAGCTCAAAATTTAGTTTACTTAATTAAATAGACATTTTTAAAAACTTAAACCTACCTTATTTATTAAACAAGTTACAACAAAGTATACTAAAATAAGGTATAGGTATACCTCTAATATGTCTCTTGACCTTTTCTCACCCTAAGGGTGTGAACCGCAATCTCCAAAAGGATAAGAGATTCAAAGAGTTCTATGCTTGGCAAATGGCAAATTTGAGGTTGTCCCTATATAAGCTTTTTTGCTTTAGTGCGAGGGTACAAGGGATATGGTTTAATTAAATTAAATAATGATGAAACCTTCAAGTTTTATTAACAGTTCTATGCTTTGGCAAATGGCAAATTTGAGGTTGTCCCAATATAAGCATTTTTGCTTTAGTGTGAGGGTACAAGGGATATGGTTTAATTAAATTAAATAATGATGAAATATTCAAGTTTTATTTTTGAAAAAAGACATTCCCTAATAATTTGGTTCAAAATATTTGTTTACATTTTATTAATGACTTATATTTATACCACTTTTATGAAGATATTTTTTTTTTCTTTTCTTGATGAAAGGATAAGGACGTCCCTTTTCATTTATATGTGAATAACTTGAATTTTATGTTGGTATCTTATATATTGATAAAAGAGTATACTTTCAACAGATAAGGATATTGGCATTCTTATTATTTATTCACATTCTTTATTAACTCACTTATATCGTAATTTTTTAGAAATACCTTTTATTAAAAAAATTATTCTATTCAAATTATACCTTAATAAACTCAATTATAGTTGATTGCAATTGGAATGGACTTCAATCAGAGATGAACTTTTACTTACAATATTAGGATTCAAATTCTAAAGTTGCTACTTTGAATAGAATTTTATTTAATCACCATCCCTTATATTCATAATCCGTGATTAATTACTATGTACCAAAAAAAAAAGTATACCTTACTAAATTATATTTCTATTTTTCTATTCACACTCTCACAATATTAATTTTTTGTATTAATGAATTAATCACCAACGTACTTAAATGACAATGTTTAGTGCTTTACTCCTCGACAAAAGAAATAAAGAAAAAAAAAATTGCTGGCACACAACATTTCTTGAGAAATCATTTTTAAAATTATTAACATTAAATATCAATAATATCTTTGCAGTTAGACATGATGATAAGCAAACTACATTTCTAACCAGAAGACCAAAGTTAACATCCTTATTGTGCTCGCATAATTAGTCTCACATATATTTTTCTCCACATTACTCCTTTTTTCACACAAGGAATCGTAAAAGTCTAAAATAAGCATTAATGCTACTTTTTATGTTGACAATCTGAGAAATTACGTCCCAGACAATTTATAATTGACATCAGAATAGAAACAAATAAGACTGACTTCCACGAATTGTAATTTAAAAACATTGCCAAATAATGGGGTTATCTCTTGCCTTTGAGAAAGGGTCAAAATACATATCCTTAAAAAACAAATAGAAGAAAATATTTCTTTGCCAAAAGAAAAATGTTTAGCAGCATTTTTAAAATAATAAATAAAAAACTATTAAAACAAATAAAGGAAGAGCCTACCAGAAGAAATGCATTCCAAGAGAAGAATTTAACTCCAATTTCATGCTATTTTTCACCATTAGGGCAAGAGATTTCATTCAAATGTTTGTCTTTCACAATTTGTTGAATTTTGACCAAAGAATGTCTTACATCACTTTTTTTTATTAGAATCAAATAATGTTTATGTCAGTTTACATGTATTTCAATTAATACATTATTTCAGTCTAATCAAAGATTCCCAAAATTCTCATGAATTGATATAATTATAATAATTTTCATTTTTTACCATAAATAATACATACATCTCTTTTCATACTCCTCTCAATATCATTTATCATATTTATATTTTTTTATCATTTTTTCTCATTTAATCATATCTATCCAAAATGAGTATGAAAATAAATGTAATATGAAAAATAATGTAAAAACATCATTTTTCTAATTATAATTTAAACTTACACACTTACTCATACATCATATGATCATATATTACAACCCAACCACTTAGGATTGTTTTACATCTTTCACTGCTACTAATAATTAATTAGTTGAATTTTCAGTAAAACTGAAAAGAGAGGTAAAACTCATAATTGACTTTCTCAAAATCCATTGAAGTTAGGCCGCCTCCACCTCTAACTCCAAGGACTTAATTCAGAAAGTTGTAAATTTTTGTAATAGATATTTTTAGTTATATTTTATTTATGTACTTTGTCAAGAGAACTAGTTAGGAGAAAAATGTGTTAAAAATAATGTTTTCTTTTTGAAAAAAATAAATGCTTTGCGGAGCTAGCGAGTTATGACCTATTTAACCTGCTAATTAAATGAATAGATCTACATTTATTATGAGTTAAATGTGCCAACTAGAATGTCATGACCCAGCTCTAATGCTGTTGAAATAATTTCTTATGTGATTTGTTGGTCCAACAAGTATCTTTTATACTCAAAGTACCTCTTGAAATATATCTAATAAAATCTTTTATATATATATATATATATATATAGGATATATATATATATATATAATATATATATATTTATATATATAATAATACCTTTAATGAAATAATCTCAACTATTAGATAAAAGTTAAACTAACAGTTAAAAATAAGTGTAAAGAAAAAAAAACTTATCTTGATATAAACGAATCACTTTCATATATATATATATATATATATATATATATATATATTAAACTTTGAGTACCCTTTCCAACATTCAAACATGCAAAAAATCACTTGTGAGAAGGAGAATTGGTTTCACAACGATAACCTCCTAAGGGAAAAAAAATGTATATTTGATTGGCAAAAAATTGAAAACAATTTAGTAAATAGTTTAAAAAGAATTTTTTTTTTTTTGAAAGTAAAGAAACAGAACCAGCATAACCAGAAAGCTTGTGACCTTTATTGTGATGAAATACGTTTTATTATTGGACCACAAATGTTCATATTGACTAATTTTTTTAATTTTATAATTTATATTATTATCACCACTAATATTTTTTAATACAATATTTTTAAATGAAGTAATTTATTCAAATATATTTTTAAATAAATTACACTTATGAGATTTGTCAATATGACACTTAACCCCATTATTCTCCAAATATAACACTTCCCCTCATTTGACTTTCTTTAACTAATCAAACTGTTATCTTTTCCTTCCCATTTAATTATTATATATATATATATATATAACCATATTATCTCTCTCTTTATGTTGGCATGGTGGATGTCCTTTGGCACTGGCTGGTCTGAAGCAGTGGCGGATGGATGGAAGTCAGAGCCTACGAGCAGCGCTACTGGTGGATGGCGAGGCAGGTGCGCAGTCTGGGTTTGCTTGTTCGAACGGCGACGCTGCGCACGGTGGCTTCGCACGATAGTTTGCAGCTCGCTTGGCGGCTTGCAGCGACAAAAGCAACTTGGACCGTGACGGTGGTAGCTGGCGGCGATGTGGGTTCTGCTTTGATGAAACTTCTGGGTTCAAAACAAATATGAGTTCCAACGCCAAAGTCAAAAGCAATGGCGGTGACTTTGCGAGCTCTATGGATTGGACGACGCACGATTGAGACTGAGGATGGGGATTTCTCTGATGAAGAAGTCTCTGGTCCCAATCACCTTGACTACTTGGAGAGGCCAATAGCACTGTGCTATGATGAGGAAGAACTATTTGGATGTCAAGTCACTAAAGTGAAATAAACCGGAAGGGCGCAATGAGATTTTGAAGAAAGGTTTGGCCAATGAGAATCTAACCATTCAAGTTCCAAACACTGTTAGAAGATTCAAAGATAGAGAATTGGATTTCCAAGAGATGTGTTTAAAAGAAGATGACTCCAAGTGGAGGCATTTAACTTCAAAAGCAAGTTTCAGCTATGCAATCTCAGTTGCCTTGATGACCCAATTGCATTGGGTACTCCAAGTGCTCAGTGGATTATGATGGGAGAAGTGAGAACAAAAACCCAAGACTGTAAAAGCCACTGATATTGGTGAAAGAGGGCCTTGACCACGA
Organism: Ormosia emarginata; assembly: GCA_029884605.1. NCBI lineage: Eukaryota > Viridiplantae > Streptophyta > Magnoliopsida > Fabales > Fabaceae > Ormosia > Ormosia emarginata. The sequence goes on along the minus strand of JAQQTP010000089.1, from coordinate 45,389,115 downwards.
GACTTGGGACCAGGGATAAGCATCTAACCATGGGCTGCATGCTTGCACCTTGCTAAGGGAAGGTGCACAGTAGCATTCTCCCTACAGTATATGCTCTTCCAAAAGCTACACCAATATTGTGGAACAAGTTACCTATAATGGTGGCAGCGTTATAATTAACAGCAAAAGAGACAGTGCAAGTAAACAACAGGAGTGCATAACACTAGTTACTTGCGTATTATATATATGTAACATAGCTTGCCAACAACATAAGCCAGAAAACAAGAGTTCAAACACACCTCCATTTGGGCAGACCGCAGGGTATACAATAATATATGTTAAGTTCTCTTCTTATGAAACTAACAACAAATCCCCAATATTCATTAGCCATCTCCTTTGGGCAGATAGTCTACAAATACTAGAGGATCCCCACATCAACATGCTCAATGCAATTCCCAATTAGAAAACAAACACTAACCCCAAACATCAATGTGTTCTTTCTACGTTAAAATGCCTTGAAAGCATTAGACGGGCCAACAACATTTTGTAGCTTTAAGATGAAAAGTTTCCCTTGTACAAGGAAAAAATATCTCAGCTCTCTAAACTTCAATCCACTTGGTGTTTGGAGATTTTGTAAGTCTGCCTATTCAAGCATCTCCCTCGATTCAGTGCTACTGATTCAAGGTTACACAGATTAACCAATTTTCCCATGTTCTCAGGAAATTCAGTGAGATCTTGCAATAGGACAGCAACAAAGGTCTGCAGATTGTAGAGTTTACATGTAAGAACTGGCAAATTTTGAATTTAGTATGGGGTCTAAATATTGCAGTATAATAATCCAACAAGATAGTTAGGCAACACAGTGATAATTATTATCATGTGACAAAGATAACAACACCCTTGACTGTCTTATGCTGGCAAAGGCTAGCAAGGCACGTAGACCTTTAAATCCACACAAGTATTAAGTTAAATGTATAGAAATAGTCGTACTTCTCTATATTGTATGACAAATGACGAACTCATTCAAGACTCGTGGCTTTGGATAACCATACCTAAGACAAAATGTAGCTGAAACTATTGTGGCTAGGTCATTGATGTGGTCATGCATTTTTTTACACTTGCTTCTTCATTGACAGACCGTTGTATTAGGGACCTTGATACCAGGATGTCAAAGTTTTCATCACCTACTTCTTCCATAGGTTTCTTGCTTTTTGCCTGATGACCTAAGCCTTCTATCATCCATAGCCAAACTGCCTTGTTTTATCTAACATGTACTGCTTTGGAAAAAAATTGAACGATTAGCAAAGCATCATTTTAAAGGAGCAGGAATATAGTCAATAGCTCAATAGCAAAGCAGGCAGCATCTTACCATTTTGAAAACCTCAAAAGGACCCAGACATCTGCTCTTCTCTGGCCAAAGCCCCAGCCATTTGTTCTTCTCCCACCAAAGTCCTAGCCATATGTTCTGATGAAGTACTTTAGTAAAAAGTAACGAATAAATGGGAGTTTCAATTCATTGGCAAAAACCAAGGGGTCGTTTGTCTATAGTCTTTGCATAAATTTTTGTTTTGTTTCCAATGCAAGAAAAATTGTGCAATTATTAAAGCATTGAAGTTATCGTGTTGAAGGAACCTAGAAGACTACTTAGGCTCAAATAATTTTGGTTAGTATGATTATTACCCATCAGTGCTTAGACTTATGAATGGGAAAAGGGCTCGTACCAAAACTAGTATAAATCGGTGTCTTGATGACGATTGTAAGCAAGCCATTTGAGTGAATACAATATCTTCTTATTGCAACTTAGGATGGAGTTCTCTTTTTTGACTTGATATATCTTGGGTGGATTCCTAAAGTATATTGAGTTATGCTTGTGCTTGTTCGTCAATCTTCCTTCAATTTCCTTTCTGACATCAGGTCTTTTTCCACGAAATCCCTAGACATTTCTTTCAGATAAATCTGGTACAGAGTAGACCTCCAAATGCTTCTGCATCTATACAAATCTTTCAAAATCAGAGAGGAAATATTTTCCTGCTAAAGACCCAAACGTCTGCTCTTCTCCTGTCGAAGCCCCAGCCATCTGCTCTTCTTTCAGAAAATTCTTGGTCATCTGCTCATCTCCCACCAAAGCCCCATGTACTCTTCTTCTGGAAAATTCTTGGTCATCTGTTCTTCCCCCACCGAAGTCCCATCCATCTGATCTTCTTTCAGAAAGTTCTTGGTCATCTGTTCTTCCCCCACCGAAGCCCCATCCATCTGATCTTCTTTCAGAAAGTTCTTGGTCATCTGTTCTTCAACCACCAAAGTCCCTGCCATCTGCTTTTCTCCCTCCAATGCCCCAGCCATTTTTTCTTCTCCCACTGAAGTCCTAGCCATTTGTTCTTTTCCCACTGAATCCCTAGCCACCTGTTCTTGGTATTGAAGTTGAAAGCTATTTCTTGACAGATATGAGGTTCTCTTAGTATTGCTTGAGATTGGAATCCTATTCCTTAATACAAAAGAAGCACCTCCACTATTGCTTGAGATAAGACTGTTGTCAATTTGTATGTTACAAATATGAGCTATCTTGAGCCAATCTGCGCCTGCTTGATTCAAGAGCTTCTGAGTCAACATTGAGGATTCTTTGATGCAGAGGAAAGTCAAGGAGGAAGGCAAAACTTCTGGCAAGGAACATAGTTTTTTACAACAGTTGATCTCAAGTGACTCAAGAGCTGTGAGCTGCTGAAGCCCATTGTAATCCAAGACTTCGAGATTTGGGAGTTTGCTGATGTGTAGTGTGTTAAGATTAATAGGTAAAAGGTCTTTTTCTGGAAATGACTTCAAGTCCATACATTCACTTTCAATCTCAAAACGACTAAGACAGTGAAGCCTCTGTAACTTCCACTCCTTTTGTGGTGTAAGTTTGTCACAAAAGGCAATGGAAATCAATGTTAGACAGGAAGGCAGGCCGCCTGCAGGTAATGACTCAAGTTCTGGACATTTGTGTATAAATACTGATTGAAGAGATGTAAGGGTGGTCATATAATTTGGAAGTGACCTAAGATTTTTGCAATTGGAAACTGATAGTGATCTAAGACTGGGAGAAATCAATCCCTTTGTTGGGAAGGATACCAAATTGGGGCAATCCCGAATTTCCAAAGACTCAAGTGACAGATTATTGTTCTGGCATTCCTCTATCGAAAGGGACTCTAAATTGGGACAATCCCAGATACAAAGAATTCTAAGTTTTGGGAAAAGGTTTAAGGTGAAAGACTTCAGAGAATCACAGCTGCTACCTATGCACAGATGTTCCAAGAATTCAAAATTTTGCATTTTCTCGACTGGTAAGATGAACTCTAATTTTCTGCACTTGTGCACATAAAGGGTTCTCAAGGAACTGGGGTACCATCCATCAGCAAAATACATAAGAGAACAACAATCAATTAAATACAATTCAAAGAGGTTGGTGCATTTGTTCATTAGTACATCTTGTAGGGACTCCAAAGAGTGACATCCTTCAATTCTAAGGCTGTGGAGTGTGGATGGTAATTCCAACAGCTGTGATACATCTAAAATTTTCAGAGTTTCAAAATAATTCCCGAAATCAAATGTATTTTGACCAGCACCATTTGTATTAATTGGTATATTAACTTCATCTGCTGGAGATTGTGGGTCAAGGCCAAGAGTTCTGTTTGCAAGTGGAGAAACTTCATGCTTTTCTTCTGAAATTACATCCTTAAGTATGGAGGATGTTGATCTCAGCTTAATCACACTTCTCATTAATATCTCATTACAGTCCTGTACCAGCAATTCACAATTTCCTGGCATCTTTGGAAGAGAAGCCATAAGGTGACTACATTCAGAAATCTGTAGTTTTACCAGGGATGGAAGGTAGTTGGGTAAGCCTTGCACAAGCTGTGGGCAATGTATCAAATGAAGTTCACGGAGGCATTGAAATCCAATGCCTTCCACTTCAGAAACAATCCACTCTCTCCAATTGAGCATGTCAGCAATCCACAAAATCTCTAGAGACTGAAATGGCACATGCATAGCAGTCATGCCGTAGAACTCAGTGCCTATAGATTTCACCTTGTCACAGCCTTCAATAAAGAGCTCTTTAAGAAATGGAAGCTTCCCAAGTGGTGGCAAGAAGGAGCAATTCATACAGTCACGAAGATCAAGGACCTCTAAAGTTGCAAATGAGGCATCCACCAACCAATTTGGAAACATTGTACCAGGATAGCCTAAAATTTCAAGCATTTTCACTCCTTTGGGTGGTTCAAATTTTTCAAGTACTTGATGAACAGCAACATCTTGCTGCGAACAAAGCAGTTGGTTCCATCCCAGCGAAAGATCAACTAGGTCTCCTTTTTCTTTTAATTTGGCATCCAAAGCATCAGTGGCATTGGCCACATTCTGCAACCCTGTAATGCATAGTGTTTGAATTTTTGAAAGCCCTGCAAGCTCTGCAACTTTTGACCCATTATTTCCAACAATGAAGTCAGTCAATATTTGGAGATTTGTCAATCTACCCATTTGTAAAGGCATCTTCCAAATATTAGTGCCTCTGATATCCAGATGGTGCAAGTTTATCAAATCCACCAGTGTACTAGGCAACTTTCCGAGAAAACGACAAAATGACAATTTCAAACTTTGCAAATCACACAGGCCGCCTATTGACTCTGGCAAAGTGTGTATGGCAGAGAAAGAAAGATCGAGGTCGTGAAGATGTCTTAATTTTCCAATAGAATCTGGCAAGTGTGACATTTGAGTGCCTCTAATATCCAGATGATGCAAGTTAATCAAATTGGCCATACTGCATGGCAATTCTCTGAGATCATCACAAAAAGACAACAATAATGTCTGCAAATTATGCAGTAAACCAATTGAGACTGGCAATGTGCATATTGCAGTGAAAGAAAGGTTAAGGTAGCGAAGATGCCTCAATTTCCAAATAGGAACAGGCAACTTAACAATATTGAAGTGAGACAAAGAAAGTACTTGCAAGTACTTTGAACTGGACAAGGACAATATATTAGTGCACAATTGGCTAGCTACAGACTCTGGCAGAAACTGATGTGAAAAATGAAGTGATAAAAAAGTTCTTACACAACGAAATGGGTAAAGTTCCCAAAATTTCTGAGAGAACTTCTGTAAAGTTGGGTAACATGACAAATAGTGAGCATTATTAGATGCAAGATAGCTCTCATCATTTCCATCAAAGCTGAAATGAAATTTTGGGGATACGAACAAGGCTAAATCATAAACCATATCATGCATTGTGAAAACCACACTACCACCACTATGTGACCTTATGAGAAATGATCTTGCTACAAGAAAATCGAAATACTCATTGCCGAGCTCTATCATGGTTTTACTTTTTTCCAGCTGAATAAAACCTTCGGCCATCCACAAAAGGACCACTTGCCTCTTCTGAAATTTATAACCCTTAGGAAACATGGCAAGATAAGTAATGCATCGTTTCAGTTTTGCAGGTAGATAAAGATAGCATAATCTTACAAATGGGGAAGGAAGATTCATGTCCGTTGAATCCCATTGTTTGCTCCTCCATATCTCCACCCATACATTGTAATCCTGCTTGTGCAGGAGACCCCCAATCATTTTCGCAGCTAAAGGCACACCTCCACATTTCTTCAGGATCCTTTTTCCCGCTGCCTCCAGCTGAGGTTGACAACCGAGCCTCCCGTTACCAAAACAATGCTCTGAAAACAAGGACCAGCAATCTTCCAAGGGCAAGAAGCTCAGATGCAGAACATGATCAGCAAGCATTTCCAACGCTGCCTCGGTTGTACGTGTGGTTAGGATGATGGCACTCCCTTTCGCAGCAGATTCAAAGCAAGTTCGAAGGATTTCCCACTTGCGAACAACCGAACAACCATCCAACACAAGCAGAAATCGCCTTCCACTCAAACTCTTCTGCAGGCGAGGCACCAGTTGTTGCAAATCCTCATCTGGATGAAAACCAACTTCGAAAATCCCAAGTATGATTTTTGCTAAAGTCCCAGCTTCAAGTTGGTAACTAGGAAATGTAACCCAAACTCTGAGTTTAAACCATGCCCTCACTTTCTGATCCTCGTAAACAACATGAGCAAGTGTTGTCTTCCCAATCCCACCCGCACCCACTATGGCAAGTACAGACATGTTTGTGTTTGTGTCTGTGTTCTCATCATCAGAATCAGATAACAAAAATTCCACAATTTCATTCTTTTCTTTTTCTCTTCCATAAACACGATGAGCCAATTCCAAATTACAAGGTGATAACTTTGAGGGCGATTCATGAACCACACCTTCTTTCTGAGTGAGGGAAAGGAGCTCCTGCCACATCATGCTGTTGGGTCTTATCAACTCAATCTGGGGCGATTTATGACCCACAACTAGTTGCTCAGTGAGGGAAAGGAGAAGTTTGAGATCCCAAGCGCATTTCAAAAACTCGATTTCCAACCTGATGGGGGGCAATGAATGGGGATCATCCAAACCTTCTTTTTCTTTCTCAGTGAGGGCTATTTCCAAAGACTCGATATGCTTGACACTGAACATTTGCAGTACCTCTCCCATACGGTAGGCCTGATCTTGGAGAAGAAAAAGCCACTTTTTCAGAGCTTCTCTTTTGTTAGCGAATACCTTCTTTTCGGCGTCGTCGGGGAACGGAGCTGGCCTCAGCAACATCTCGTCTATCTTGTCTAGCACCTGCTCAAGGAAACCACCCACTAACGCCTTGCCTTTGTCCATGCCCATATATCCTACACTGCTCAAAGTTGAAAGCTTCAATTCACCCAAAAACACAAAGGAAAGGAAAGGAAAGTTGAAAGCTTTAAATGGTTAAGGCCTGGTTAAGGATACCTCCCCCGATGGATCAGATTTCTGAAGCTTTCATTGGATTGGTTGGAAAGGATGAAATGATACAGCGTGGTGTATGACTTTAATTTTTTTTTTTTAAATAATTTAGGATGGGATAAAATGATATTGGTTGTAATTTATTTTTTTTATTTTATGCTTCATTTTTTTCTCTTTTAAATTAATAGATATGATATTGAATGAAATTTTTATTTTATTGATCTACATTATTTTATTCTACTCCATTATTATTTTAAATAATAAAATAAAAATTTATTTTATTTTATCATAAATTATCTAAATAATAATATAAAATATTTGTTTTTTTTATTTCACTCAACACTAAATATGTAAAAAAAAGAATGAATTAGGAATAAGATGGCCCATTGATCAGTTTCTAAAAATAGATATTTTTGTGATTTTTTAAAAAAGTAAAAAATATTTTACCTTTAAATGAAATATTTAAAAAATATTTTTATTTTTTTTAATTTGATTGTAAAAATGTAAAATAATTTTTTTATTGATATAATTATTTATATTAGCTTTTTCATAATTTAAATATGATTTTTTTAAAATATCTAAAATTTATCCAAAAAAATATAAATTATACTTTTCTTAATATTCTTTTATTATTTTATAAAAAATTCATTCAAACATATTAAAAAATATATAAGTATTTATTTTTAAAAAAATAAAAAATATTTTTAATCTAAAAGATCAAATGCAAACAATTTCTATACTGAAATTGAAAGGTAATTTTTTTTCAAATTATCTTTCATTAAATAAGTGGAAGGCTAATATATCAATTATACTTACGTATTACACAAGTCCATCGTGAGCCCATTTAACTTGTCAACTTGCCAAAAGACAAGTCTACAAAGTGACTAACAAGATTAAGGTTATGTCTGAAATAAATAAAAATAAAAAATAATTTAATTTATTTTGAATTGAATTTAATTAATTTAGTTTAATTTAAAAATTAAATTTTGTATTTAAATTTTAAAAATAAAATAAAATTTTAATTAATTTAAAAATTAATTTTTATCTTTAAAATTTATTAAAATAAGAATTAATTTGATTTTATTATTTTATATTTTAACTCTTATATGAATAATTATTAAAGATAATTATAAAAAATAAAATAATATATTTATTTTAAATCAAATTAAATTTTATTAAAATTGATAAAATTTTTAAAATAAAAAAATAAAATTTATAAAATTTTAAAAATTAAATTATATTTTATTTTTAAACATTTTAAATATAAAATTTAATTAAATTTAATTTATAAATTAAATAATTTTTTATTTTTTATATTTCAAACACACTATTACAATTTGTTTGGTTACGAAAGTAGAAAAGAAAATAGGAGGAGATGTGATATTCTATTTTCTTTCGTTCAACTGAGAAGAAAGAAAAAAAATTGTGGGACCCACCACAATATTTTCAACAACAAAGGAGAAAATAACTCTACAAAGTCCTCTGCTTTCTTGCAAACAGAAAGACCCATCCCTGCAAACCATACACGCGGATCTGCAACTCGCGAATCGAAACCAGATCTGCAACTCGGCCACCGTGTGTGTCACTCACCACGACCACCGTGCAACCTCCCCCTGGTAAATTTAAGTCATGTTCACCGACCCAGATCTGCAAGCCCAGCCACCACCACAAGCCGTCAAACCAGATCCCGCACCACTGTAACTCAACGAGCAGCCTCACTCACCGCGTGCGCCGTCAAGCCCCAACCCAACCGTCGAACCAGAGCTCATTAAAGATTTAAGGGTCGAGGAAGAGTCATGGAGATTAGGGAGTGGTTCTGATTGTACGTTGGAATAGGAAAAGGGTGGGGAAGGGGTAAGCCAGTAAGGCATGGGGCACTGGGGTGGGGGAAAGTGTGGGAAATCCGCTAGGGGGGAGGGGTCAATTTTAGGGGCACTGGGGGGGGTATAGGGGTGGGAATCCGTTGGGGGGGGTCAATTTTTAGGGGCACTGGGGGTATAGGGGTGGGAATCCGGTTCGGGGGGGGGGTCAATTTTTTCATTTACATTTTTTAAAATATTAAAAATTATAAATAACTAATTACAAAATACTTTTAATTAAAATTATTATATAAAATACTTAATCACAACTTTTTTCAATAAATAATATATTTAACAAATTTTAATATTAAATTAAAATTTATAATCTAAATTTATAAAAACAAGCATAAAACATAATGTTTTTAATTTGTCAAATATATAAGTAATTTTATTTGTTTATAATTTTTTCTATCCGTTTTTATACAACTTTTTATTTTCTTTCTTTTCATTTTCTCTTTATCCAAACATACGAAGGAAAACATATTTTTTATCTATTTTCTCTTCTCTCTATTTTCTCCCTTTTCATTTTCTTGTCTCATTTTCATCCAAACAAAGCATTAGTCTTGTGACTTGCAGTGTCTCTCAATTCCATCATGGGCCCACTTAATTTGTCAAGTTGCTAAAGACAAGTCCACAAAGTGACGTAACAAGACTAAGTCTTGTGGCTTGCAGTGTCTCCCAAATCCCAATCGAGAAAAAGAAGTTATTGTCTAATTCAGCTGTAATTATTAGAAAATGAATTGAATTTATATTGTGAGTTGCGACATTAATTTTTTTTTTTAGGTTTTTTCATCCTATTTCTCCGCCAAAAACGTAAAAGATTAATCTGTAGTGATATTTTTTAGTCTTAAAAAAAGATCATTTATAACTATATTTTTTATATACATAAGTTAAAAATTAAATTTTTTATTACATATTTAAAGTGTCAAGTTTATTACTATTTAAACTAAAATTATGTTAGTTACAACATTAATTTTAAACAAATTTAAATATTAGGATAAATTATTAATCTTATCAATAATTATAATGAGATTATACATCTCTTATTAATAGGAGATTTTGATTTAAAGCCTGAGTCATATAATTATTATGAGTGAAAAATTGATTAATATGTAAATATAGGGGTGATCATTTGACAAATTGAGACAAGTTTATTCTAACTCAAACTTGACATAATGTTTTCATCAACTCATTTTTTTAAACCTTAACACAGTTCAATCGTGACTTTCCAAATGATCAGATCAAGACTAGGTTAACTTGATAATTAAGTAAAATATATAAATTTAAACATTATATATAATTAAATTATAAAATTTTTAAAATAAAAACTAAAAATAAAATATATTTTATAATATATATTTTAAAATAAATTATATTAACATAAATATATTATTATGTTATGCAAAAAATATTACTCTCTCTATTCCTAAATAATAGTCGTTTAAGGTTGAAGCACAAACTCATTAAATGACCTAAATTTTAGGAACAAAAATTGATATTTGATAACATTACCTTCGGGAAAATAAAAAACAACTAATATGAGAGAGAACAAGGTTATTAGTGGAGCTGATAATAAATAATGACAAAATTAAAAACAAGCAATAAATATTTTCTTGATTTTCTAAACGTGACAAATAATTTGGAACAAAACCAATTTTGCAAAGTGATTATTATTTAGGAATTTAAATCAAAAAATTTTATTGTCTATCACTAATTATCAAAAAAGATAAATGATTTATCTTTTTATTTAATCATTTTACTAATCTTTTTAATTATTAAATAAAAAAATATTAAATATTTTTTATATTCTTAAGACATTATATGCATTTATTTTTTTATTTAATATTTTTTTATTTAATATTAAGATAATTATTAGGATAATTTGATAAGAAGATATAACATTACTTGTCAAAAAATTATAAGTTTCAAAGTATTATGTAATGTTGGGCTAGATTGGGACAACACGAAGTATAACTCCAACCCGACCCAAAATGCACAAGGTCCAATTGTTAGAACCCAAACTCGTCTAATTAGTTTTAGATTGAAACAAGTTATCATAACAGGGTGGAGGCTAATATACGATGAATAGTGTTATTTGTACTTAATTCCAATATTGTTACTGAAAATAATATTGAAGGTAGTTTGATTTAGAATTAGAAATGAGTTTTTTTTTTTAAGTTTTACTTTTTTGAAGCACCACCACCAAATGTGAGTTATTAAGTATTTATTGATTGTTGATTTCATGAAAATATTTAAACCACTTCATCTTCTTCATGTTCATACCAACTCACGTTTAAGTATCATCGTCGTCAATGGTCCAACCGATCAACCAAGAAACCACCATTTGAGTAGTCTAAAACACTTATGATCCCGCACGCCTCCTGGTAAGTCGCGACTTCGCTGCCGTAGAATTAAAGTAAGAATATTACCCGATTATTTTCGAGCGTAATTAAATTATCTTAAGTAGTATGTCTTATCTTATCAAAGTTTAGTCCGGAAATAAATTCCTTAACTAATCTTTATTCATTCGCGTATTCCATCGACCCTATATTCTTTACCGGATCCCGAACTTTCGCTTATTTTCTTTTATTTTAGTTTATTTGATTTCACTTACAAACCCCCACCCCTTACTGATCTTGGCATGTTAGTTGTCGCCAAATCGAAATTCCGCAAAAAATGAGAAACTCTACTACACTACACTTTATTTAATTTTCGATAAGGTTTAAATTTGAAAGGTGTATTTACGCAACGATCATAACAGTTCTCGGCTTTTTTCGGGACACCTCAAATGAATAGTGTTAATTTGTACCAATTCCAATATTGTTACTCAAAATAATATTGAAGCAAGTTTGATTTAGAATTAGAAATGAGTTTACATGGTACCCTTATGAGTATAGTACTTAAATGTGAGTTATTAAGTATTTATTGATTGTTGATTTCATGATAAATATTTAAACATTTATTAAATGTAAGTAATAAAATAAAATAATTGGCAACTCACGTTTAAGTATCATACTCGTAATGGTACCATACGATAAACTAAGAAAAGATTTGAGTAGTCTAAAACACTTATGACTATTTATAGTTGGTAAGTTCGAGTAGAATTAAAGTAAGAATATTAAGATTAAATTATCTTAAGTAGTATGTCTTATCTTATCAAAGTTTAGTAGTAGGAAATAAATTCCTTAACTAATCTTTATTCATTGTGTATTCATACTCTATATTCTTTATTTATTTGCTATTTTATTTTATTTTAGTTTATTTGATTTCACAATTACAAACCCCCCCTCCCCTTACTGATCTTGGCATGTTAGTTTATATTGATTCTTCCGCAAGGAAATGATCCTTACTCTACTACACTACACTTTATTTAATTTTCGATAAGGTTTAAATTTGATTGGTATTTACGCAACGATATGCTTAAAAGTTCTCGGCTTATTTTCGGGACTTAGTATCGAGAACGCATCAATCCAGTTCTTGAATTGCTACTGGCTATCTCGAAATAACACATGCTTTGAAGGTTTGAAGCTTGAGTTTGTGGTATCTCGTGCCTTAAGAAATCTTCATGATTTTAAGAAGGCGATTGCTACCTTTGAGCATGCCTAACATTAGGCGGTGCACAATCATGTAAGTGCAACAAATCGCATCTGTTCTCCTCCACCATCAGGCTTCTATAAGCTACTGTTCGTAATGATGGAAATTGGAAGGTATGGAACAGGAGCCATCATTCGAAGATCCTGATGGCAATAAAGTAGCCACTGCAACATGGAAGTTTACTCAGCAGGTGGACGTAGCAATTACAGAAGCAATGGGAATTAGATGTGGACTCCAGTATGCTCTTGATCTGTGTATAATTGTACATACGATGTATTGCTGGAATCAGATAGTGTTGAATGCATCAAAATGCTCAAAGCCCACCAGCCTACTTCCATCAATCTTGGGATGAGATAATCTCCGATCGCTTACTGTTAGCCAGACAGCTTAGGAACTTCACATGCAACCAGGTTAGGAAAGGGAGGAATAAGGTAGCACATTCTAAGAGTATTCATCGGCCGAGTTTAATTTGGTTCGACCTTAACGTGATATTTACATCGTACGTAGAAATTTAAATATTATATATAATTAAATTATAACAATTTAAAAATATGAAATAAAAATTATATAATATATATATTTTGAAATAAATTATATTAATATAAAAAATATTAAATTAAAAAATTTATACTTTATAATTAATTTTTATAAAATTATAAATTTTAATATATTATATAATATTGAGTCGAGTTAGTCTAATTTAAAATATAAATCAAACTCAACTCAAAAATATATTAAGTCAAATTTTAAAAATTAATCCAACTAATTAACTTTAAGCCGAATTAGAATATTGGCTCGGATCTGGCCATAAACACTCCTATAACGTTCGCTAGCTGTGATGTCTATTGCTAGTGGAGACATGTTCTGCGTAGAGAATGCACACCAAGTTGCTAGACACTTTGCTCATCTATCTATATTCTGTAGTTAAATTGCTTTGAGAAACAATTAATACTACCATTAACTATCAAATGCATTATTATGTTAAGAAGTAATCAATTACACTATTAATTATCCATTTTATAGATAATTATTATTTTTGTTAATAATAACTTGAGTTTATTATTAATAAAATTGTAAAAATATTTTAAAAAAATTATGTTTTTTTATATTATAAAAAAGTAATTTCACATGTAAAAATTAATTTATTTTATATTTTTTAAAAAATTAGTCAACAGTTACTTTTAAATTATTTTGATAATATAAGTATTTCTAAAAGTAAAATAAGTTGGCCCAAGAGTTGGAGAATTAATTAATTTCTTTGAATGTGCTAAGACATAGTTAGATGTGTGATCTCGAGATTGCCCGAGTAGGATTTATTACTTAGTTTTGATTCACACAAAAGTTGCCTAAAAGAAAAATATTGCAAAACAAGTTAATTCAAACTTTAAACTTTCAAACACATTCAATAGAGTGCAATTTTGATGTACAATGTAAAAAAAAAAAAATTATATTATTAGCTAATAATGTATTGTTACATAATTTAATAAATTTAATATCTTATATAAATTTTAATTCATTAAATAATTTGATAATATATCATTAAATAACAATGTAAAATCTTTTATATTAACATTGCATTAAAAATAAATTTTATAAAATATTTATCCATTAAATTAAAAATTCATTGTTATTAAATATAAAATTTAAGCAACCCCGTGTAACCCACGCTTTAAGATAACTAGTTGTCCATGTAATTGCCCTGTTTCTAGTTAATGACATTCTAATTTCTACCCTTTAACGTCCAAAAAAAAGAAATTAGATGTGCAGGATCTTTTCAATTTTTTTTTTCTCAAGCGGTCAATTGTAAGAGATAAAAAAATATAAAAAAAATTTGAGTGTAGAGCCTAATTAAAATTTATAAAAAAATTTTTATAACCTTATATCTTTCTCTCTCTTATAATTAATTACTTAAAAAAAAAAAATTAAGAGGATCTTTCATCGGATGTGCACAACTCACAATAAATGGATCATTAACAGTACTTGTCTAAAACCCTTATCCTTCACTTTTAACAGAATAAAACTTCACATTTAATGACAATCCACATCAAGGAAAAATCCCAACATAAAACAATTTAAACATTAGCTAATATATATTTGACTCAGACTGCACCAAGTGAAGATTGTGCTGTTCACACAAATTGCTTAAATGTCGAGTAATTCTTGGTGGGAAGTTCCCATCTTTGTGTTTAGGTATGCAAGTCATCTTTTCACATGTATAAAGTTGTGTGACTTAGGTTGAAAATGTTAGAAATTTTGAATCAAAACCAAAATATAATAATTTCAAATTATTTGATTAATTTAATTTTAAATTATGATATGTACAAATAATATAAATTGAGTTATAAAGTTATTTAAAAAAAATGTTGATGAGGCAGTATAATTGAAGCGATCATGAATAGAGAGCAAGAGAATAACTACTCATATCTCACAATAGTTGTTCACGCATTAATTTCATTGGGGCAACTATACATGTTAGGATAGTTATGAATAAGGGTTTCTTCCTGTGTATATATCTATATCAGAGTGAACTAAACCTACCCATCATAGTAAGCTCATATATAGAATCCAATAATATAACTCGCTTAATTATCACAATATTGATCATTATTTGGGTTACAACAATATACTCTAATTATTTTGACATCTAATCAATCTGGGTTTTTATAAAATATAATGTGACTTATGTAAGTCCACATAAATATTAATAAATTAATAAAATTAATATAACATTCTCTCACTTTGACGATATAAGTAACATTATTTTATTTTAATAAGAAAATAATTCTCTATATTAATTAAACAATATGTGGTCACAATAAAATGTCAAAATCGAGTTAATACTCTTAACCACTAGTCCAAAATAGGTCTACAAGCACCTGAGTAATGCAAAAAATCATGCTTGAAGGAACACTATCATACATGCAGGATACATATCCGGGGTGACCCAACCAAGTGTGGTATGTGGGTAATGGAAAAACACAATAAAATTATATGTTAATATGTGATCCAAGTGCAATTCTCAACAAAATAATCCAAACATCTGCCCAAGATGCTTTATAAGATTTAACAACATTATCTCATCACAATAAACAAATGAGACTGGACCAAAAATGTCTCCACAATATATCATAACACAAACAAGTAATACTGTGCAACATTCAAGGTCAATAGCAACAAATTTGAGACACAACAAAATGAAGTCATCCCAAAACACTAAACAAACTTTCACTAATTCAAAACATCAAAAGATCTCACTTGACATATTCATGTAATCTTTGGTACCTTGCAGATACCTTATGACTTGCTTTGTAGCTTGCCAATGAGTCACACCAAGTTTGCTCAAGTATCTTCCTAATATGAAAGTAATATCAAAACGTGCACAAACTTGAACATACCTAAAGTTGCCAACAACGGAAGCAAATGAGACCTTTTCTATTTCAATAATTTCTTTATCATTTTGAGGACAATGAGTATTAAATAGTTTCTCACCATTTTGAATGAGTAAAGTACAAGTATTATAAAATGTTTTATTAAATTTATTCAGAATCATTTCAATCTCATATACCACAAGATCTATCATGTGAATCTCAAAACCTAAACTAGAAGAGGCAATACTAAGAATCTTTCTTATCAAAATGTGTTGTCAGCATCTACTTCATCTTATATACAAAATCAATATTGTCATTAGTCTATAGTATACCATCAATACATATAAGACAAGAACAATGAATTTGCTCCTACTATTCATGAACTATCAGGACTAACTATGACCTCTTGAAAGAAATAGGATAAAAAACCTAACAAAAAAAAAACTTTTAATTACTAAAGTGAACAAGTGGCTACAATTATCCATAATAAAAACTAAAACCAAAATCCTTCTTATAGAAGATACATAAACAATGTTCTCTTAAAACTAAATAACGTTTAGTGCATAACCTCAAAGAAATATCTCCTATATGCTTTATTTTGATACAAACTCTATTTCTTACTATAATCATCAACTTTTCTTCACCCGGTCTCCTTTTGCTTTTAAATTCCTTTTTTTTTCCTTAAATCAACTCTTAAATCTCAAACAATCAGCTTGCTTAGCCCAAATATGTCGCAAAATTTGCACTTTCCATTAAAGTGATATTTAGGTTTGACAATAGAAGTCTCAATCTATGCTTAGTCTTTGTTAATAGAGAGAGGTAATGGGCTTTTTAGATTTTTCAAACTTCTTGAACCAATAGATTTAAGAAATCCTTTAACATTACTAGTTTTAGGGATGCTCTCTTTAATAGTTTTATTCATGCTATACTTTATGGTTATCAAATTAGACTTTCTTGGAGTGAGTCTATCTTTTCGCAACAAATGACGAATCAATAGGTCTCAAAGGCTCTTCTTCATGTGAGAGCAACGTCAACATTAGAGACAATAAAAAACAACTTAACAAATTCTACCTAGTCCTCATAATTTGTCTCATTCAGTTTTGTTAAAGCATTCATTTGCATAGGTAAAATTAAAAATCAATCTATTAAAGGGAGATTTTTGTCAAGCATATCACTATTATAAAATTGAGCAAATAATCAACATGGAGTTCTCTCATATAATTGTAATCCTACCTACGAGTCTCAAATTACAACATATGAGTAGACTCCTACAAACATTAAAATCATGTCCCTAAAACTATTATCAAGAAGATACTAAAAACCCTAAGAACACAACATTTAATGCTTTTAACTAATCACTAAAAAATTATATTAAAATCATGTCCTTAAAACTAGTATCAAGAGGATACTGAAAACTCTAATTACACAAATTTTAATACTTTTAACAAATCACTAGGAATTATATTGATCAAGATAAACTGGTAGGGTAAGTGCATCATCAATATAATTCCCAATGCAATATTATGACATTATTATAGATAAAATGACACCTCAATATAATTGGTCTCGTGAAAGTGAGCTCACAATCATGCAAAGTGTCCCAAAATAGTATCACAATCTTCAAAATAGAAACTTTCATAATTAAATTGCATGAAATAACAAGATATAACAATATATAACATATTACGTAACATTTTGTGTAGAAAAGGCACTGGGAATTATTTAAGTGATCAAATAGAATTAAGTCTAAAAGTACAAAATATAAAACATATCAAAGTATTATCAGCATCATGCACGAAAACTTTTAGATCAAAACTCAAGAATATTACATATTTTTCAACATTATGCAATATTATATACACATAACATAGCATCAAAATTATTTAAATAATCAAATGACACTAAGTCCGAAGGTGTGCAATATATATGATGTACAGTATAATCATGATTGTGCATAAAAATTTTCAAATCCAAAAGTGAAAAGTATCACATGTTTTTGACTATTTAAATATAAAAAAAAACAAATAAAGAACCTCATACTTCAAAAAAATAATTAAAATTTACCAAAAAATAATAGAGAGCATGTGAAAGATAGTGCAAAAAATGAAATTGAAAAAAATAGTTTTCTATAATTCACACTCTCCAAACATGAGAGTGGGCGTAGAAAGAGACCAGCTTCTTCCCTATCCAGATTATACAATTGGATCGTTTGACCCAATTTGTGACCCAATTTATAGTGTGATGGCTCTTCGATTCTAATCAATTATACGCTATTCTTGCACTATTGAATTCATAATTCAGAGATCTACAAAATCCCTCTATCAATTTTGAATTTTTTCCACAAAAAAATTCTACACTGTTTGAGCTAAATCCAAAAAGGGGTTTTTGCGGTATTTTTACAATTTCTCCAAATATTTGTGTCTAAGAATTCTAAAAAACGAGATCTATGAAACCTTATACTAATTTGGCTAAGTGTTACAATATTTTAGTAACATTTAAGTTATAAGTTTATTTTTTGTTTCTTAATATTTGTAATCTTAGATCATTGACTGTGTATATCTCAGTGATCTAACCAAATATGATATACGAGTAATGAAAAAATACAACAAAATTACATGTGATGAAAGTGAAAAAAGTGATTTGCATACTTAACATGAAAACTTTCCACCTAAAAATTTCTCATGTTTATTTGTTTATTTTGGTGTATGAATGTGCTTTATTTTTTTACTTTGAAAGGTCTCGGTGGGAGGAAGAGATTTTTTATTAATTCGGGTAAGATTAACATGTAAATAAAATAAACAATAATCTTTGCACCAAAAATAAATAAATAAATAAACAACAACCATTAGTTTCACATTTTTCTCATACGGGCAGGGGTAATCTTCTCGCTAAATTCAACTAAAGTTATCCACAATGATCCCAAAGACTTAATGTGTGTTTAAATTAAAATTGATAAATTTAAATTTAGTTGAAAGTGTGTTTATAAACTTAAATTTAATTGAAAGAAATTTACAATAACGTTTGAAAATTTTTGTTTTCAAAAGTGAGTTTAGAAAATTATTCTTAAATTTAATTGAATACAAAAATAATAAAATATTATTTTAATCCCAATTCATATTAAAAAAAAAAAATATATTGAATCAACTAAAAAAATAAACAATCTAAATAATATTACATTAATTCAAAGACTTACAATGTCGAACAAGTCGTCAATGAAATACTATTTCAGTTACAATATAATTTATCACTTTTATATTATAAAAAGTAACACTTAATGCAGAAGGAAAAGTAACAGAGTAATAACAACTATTGCAACCTGGCATGGATTTCATTGTTCTTCAGTCTGATCACTCTGATGCGAAATTATTATTTCCTCACCAATGGCTAGGTGTGGGATTCCAGAAATAAGGTGCCAACAGGATCCCGTCTCTCTATGGCATAGTGGGAGTAGCAGTGAACAGTCGGAGATGATAAGAGAAGTCAAGGAGTTAGGAAGGCCCAGTTCAGGTAGGGACTCAAGCATATTACAGCCAGTAATCTCCAAAAACTTCAGAGAGGTAAGGAGCTGATGCCCTGTCTGATTCAGGGATCTGAGATGTAGTAGTCTGTTGATTTGAAGAGAAGTAAGGCCAGCTGGGAGCAATCCTTCTTCTGGAAAATTCTGCACATCATTTGATCCATCTTCAATCTTGAAAGAAGTCAGTGATGCCATTTTATGCAGACCCCACTCTATCCGGGGTGATATATTTACACAATGTGAAATGGAAAGTGATTGAAGATTGGGATTTGGCAACCCTCCCTCAGGGAATGACACTACTTTAGGGCAGTCTTTTATTTCTATGTATCTAAGGTGATGAAGATCCTGGTGCAACTGTGGTAAAAGTGAAAGAGATTCAAGATTACAACAGTCTAGTATATGAGCATCATGAAGTGCAGTGAACAGGGATAATGGAAAGGACCTGAGAATATCACAACTGCTTTCCATGTGCAAATGCTCAAGTGTCTTGTAATGGCAAGTAGCATGTTCAGGAGAAAAGAGCTCTAAATTCCTACACTCAGAGATGTGAAGTGACTTCAATGTCAGGGATATGTCCTCTATAGGGAAGGATACCAGAGATGGACAATTGCATATGGACAATTGCATATGACCAACTTGCTTAGACAAACATTGCCTTGCATCATTTCCTCAGGCAGAGACACCAAAGCATTGCAATCAGTTAGCTCTAGTTCCTGCAACGCTGGAACCCTGGGTAGTGAACAGGCAAGTTGGGGGCATCTCTGTATGTGAAACTCTTGAAGGGAAGGGAACTCTCTGCCCTCAGCTAGCTGCCACTGTTCCCAGTTCAACATGTCCACAAATGTCAAAATCTCAAGGGATCTAAATGGCTTAGCATGATTACCAAAGAATTCAGGACCCACACACTGTAGACTTGTCATATTTGCTATGTGGAGCATCCTTAGGTAGGGCAATTGCCCAAGTGGTGGCAATGATGAGCAATTTCTGCAGCAAATAAGATGCACAGAGACCATACTAGAGAAAGAAGAGCTCCCTAACCAATCTGGGAACTTCCTACCACCATAGTTTTCAATTTTGAGCCTTTTCAAATTTTGGTGTGGCTGTAGATTATCAAGAACAATTCTTTCCCTACGTACATTATGGATACCATCTGCCCATTTGAGTTCCAAGTCATCTAGAAATTTCTTTTCCTTCAAGTTTGCCTCAGATGCATCTGTGGGATTATCAACATTCTGCAAACTCACAATGGAAAGTGCACCATGAATCTGTAAAAGCGCCCCCAATTCACTTATCCTTGATCCATAGTTTCTGCTCACAACAAAAGAAGTCAACAATTGGAGATGTTTCAATCTGCTAAACTTTGGTGGCATCTCTGATAGGTTGGTTCCAAAAAGATCAAGATGACGCAAATTAGTCAGATTTTGCAGATTTGTAGGCAACTTAGTGAGAAGGCGACAACTTGACAGCAATAATGTTTGTAAGTTATACAAACACCCCACAGAATCTGGTAATTGCTGAAGTCCAGTGCGAGAAAGGTCCAGGTACCTTAGATGCTTCAAGTCTCCAATTGAATTTGGCAAGATAGTAATTGGATAATTAGATAAAGAGAGCACTCTCAGGCATGCATATCAGTTTTCTTAGCAGAACATCAAAAAATGCTTCAGGTAATGAACTGGACCGCCCAGAGTTTGACAATCTAAATGGTAGGAAGGTTCTCAATTGTGAGAGATCATAGAAGGCTTCAAATTTCTTAGGCTCATCAAGCTTGTCCAACAAGAATGACAAATGGCGTGCCTTCTCTGGGACTTGATGTGGATTATTGTGCTCCAACTTGTGAAAGAATTCACCCCCAATGTGTTGTGCTAAGTCGCTCATAAGGTCATGCATGATAAAAGATAACTCATTCGAAATAGATCGCTGTAGAAATGACCTTGACAATAACTCATTGAAAAATTCCTCTCCTACCTCTTCCATTGTTTCCTCATTTTTTGATGAGGGTAGAAGGCCCTCTGCCATCCATAAATGGATCAAGTTCCATTTGCTGATTTCATACCCTTTAGGAAATATGGAACAGTAAACAAAACATCGCTTTAAATGTGAAGGGAGATATAGATAGCTCAATCCTAAGGTAGGTAGTATGTTGCTTTTATTAGCCGGAAGATCCCACATCTTGCTTTGCAATATATTGTTCCATTCCTTTGCTTCTGCTTTGAAAGCCAAGAGACTCCCAAGTGTTTTAGCAGCCAAAGGATGACCTTTGCATTTCCTCACAATTTTCTCACCAATTTCCTTTAAGGTGGGACTTGCTTCAGGATCTCTTGCTCTGAATGCATGGTGAGCAAATAACTTCCAGCAATCCTCATCTGATAGATATGGAAGCAAGTAAGTTTCAGCAGCACGCATGGTCAATGCAACACTTCCATTGCGCGTGGTAACTATAATAGAACTTCCAGGAAGCCCACTTTCTAAAGGCCTCTTCAGGAGGTCCCAGTCAAGAAAACTCTCAGTCCAGTAATCATCTAAAACTAGCAGAAATCTTCTCCCATTCAACTCCGATTCTAGTTTCATCTGAAGCGTGTTCAAGTCTCTTATCTTACTATTGGAACATGTCAAAGAGTCATAAATTTTTTTAGTTACTTCAAACACATTGGAACCCTCTGATATGTAAACCCATGATCTAACTTCAAAATGACTCTTCACCCTGGAATCGTTGTACACAATCTGAGAAAGGGTTGTCTTCCCCATCCCAGCCATCCCAACAATAGCAATCACAGACACATGTTCTCCCCTATCCTCATTCAATGATAATAACGAGTCTATAATGTAATCTCTGTCACCATGCCTACCATATACTTCAAGTTCATTTATGAAACAAGTTGTAGGCAGAGATAAAGAGGAGGGTTTCCCACCTCCACCTTCTTTGAGACCAAGCAGATATTTATGCTCAACTATTGAACTCAATCTCCCATTTATTCCCTCTAGTTTCAATTTCATTATTTCACTGAAGGGGTTGAGAGAAGAAAGATAGTCTCTCACCTGAGCTATAGTTGTGTGTGATCCATAATCCACACTGCACTGCAAAGCTTTAGTAGCAATCTTATCCAAAACATCATCTGCATCATACACAGCTTCTCTGAGCTTATCAACCCAGCTTTTCACAAATGGGTCAGTAATCTGTTTCTCCTCTGCATCACCAAGAACTGCATTCACGGACAGCAACAGTATCTTCAACTTCTCTAAGAGTGCCTCATCAAGATTGTTTCCTTTGAAGAACTCCAAGAGCCGTCGACTGGCCATTCTGTCAAACAGAACTTGCAAGCTTGCGGAGAGCAATGCCCCTACTGCATCAACCATGTTGCTCGGTTAGAAGAGAACTCAAAGAAACAGAATAACTACAAGGTTGCTTTTCCTCTCTGAGAATAGATGTTTGTTCTTCTGATATGGTTTTGGCTTGTTGGCTTGGTAGTTGGCACCCTTCTTCCTAGAAAGTTCAGCTACAAATAATGGTGAAGACTTGGAAATTTACAAGACAAGAAGTCAATGAGTTTACTTGGAAATTTACAAGACAAGAAGTCAATGAGTTTAGCTTGGTTTAAAAAATTGGTAGTAAACTAGGGTAATTACTCCAAGAGTTCTCGGTAACATGTTGGAACTTCATAAATTTTACTTTATATCTAAAGGGTATATATTTTCATCAACATCATTGAAACAAACCCAGCGGCAAAATACAAGATAACAGAGAAAATTACAGAGAAGAGTCAAAAACCAATTGCATTGCTACCCGAAATTCACGGACAAAGTTAACTGGAATACAAAATACAAGAAGTTTCCAGAGAAAATTTGCAAGGATTAATTCCCCTTCCTTTGTTTCCTAAATTAAAGCTCTCCCACTGCTTGCATGCTCACCACTGCCCTCTCCAATGGTGGTGTCCGCGTTGGCTTGGTGGCTTCCTTGTGGCAGTTCGTGGTACTCGTGACGTCTTGTGGTGCTTGCCAGTTGCATGTTATGGTGGTGGTCATGAAGTCATTCTTTTAGAGTTTGATTAGATTAAGGCTATGTTTGGATATTTAGTAAGTGATGGAATGGAATGGAATGAGATGAGATGGGATGGGAAAAAAGTACAATTCCATTGTTTGGATATTTTAGAATGGAATGGAATAAAGTTATCATTTCATTGTTTAGAAAGTGAATGATTTTTGGTGAGATGAGATGGTATTTATACTAAAAAAAATGATTCTATCCCATACCCCCAAATTGGGGGAGAAGAAAATTGATGATTTCTGGTGGGATGGGATGGAATCCATCTCACCCACTTCCATCTCATCACATTCCATCCCATCATTTTTTAACATAACCAAACAATAGAACCTGACTCTATTCTATTCCATTTCCTTCCATTCCACTCAATACCACCAATCCAAATGAACCCTAAGTGTTCATAGAGAAGACTTATTTTTTATTTTTAAATTAAAAATTATAAAATATTTATAAAAATGAATAAAAAATGATTAAAAAGTTATACTTACTTTTTTTTTTAAGAGGACTTATATGCTACTTGGGTTTGATTTAGATCCATTAAAATGAGGGTTCTATTTTAGAAAGTATAGTGGATGAGAAAATGTTTTTATTTATTTTGTCTACTATTAAAATATCACTTTCATAAGTAGCATAAAAGTTTTTTTTTGGTTTGATTGCATTTGGGTTGAAAATTTGAGCTACAATTTGGTTTTAATCTTTTGGGTTCGGCAGCACACAACAATGAAAAAAAAATAAACCACTAAGGTTAAAAGTTTTTTTTTTTGGAATAAGTTTATACGGGCTAGTTTGCAAGTTATCTGACCTTTAAACCAATGTGTTAAATAGATAGGGCACAAAAGATCACCCTTCCTCATTAGTCATTCCTCACCTCAGAGGCACAAGCAAGCACACTGACACGAGTAGAGAACTCAAGAAAACAAAGCAAAGAAAGCCAACCAGTAACTTCCAAAACTTATTCCTCCATTTTTGTGTTGGATTTTATCAAATGTAAATTGGCCCATGATTATGGATATGCTTCGTGTTCTGTTACATTTCTTTCTTTGAAGTATTTGATTATGTCCACAAACTATTTGATGTACGCTCTGAATGAGTGTGTGTGTGTGTGTGTGTGTGTGAATGTGAGTGGTTGCTCTGCTTTATAGGGTTGTGTCAATGAATACTTAGTTCTTTTAGTTCCTTTACTGTCTGAGTTGTGTGATTTATTTCTCTCTTTTTTTCTCCTTATGCTGCATGGTAAATAACTTACATAATGTTTGATGAAGGGTTTGATTTTGAACCATGGGTCCTTGTTCATAGGTCCACTGGGCAAGCTCACAGTGCATGTACTACAATTTTGGTGTGAGTTTCATTTGAATTTTTCTCTTGTTTGAACTTGTTGGCTTGAGGCTCACAATGCATGTTTCATAACAGAGGTGTTAAAATATTTAAAATAGAATGATAATATATCTTAATAAAGGGTAAAATTGTATGGTAATTAAATTTTTTATTCATTGAACCCTCCATTTTTCTGTTTGTTAAGTTTAAACATGAAAACGAGTGGAAGGAATTTTACCCCACTCATACTCCTCGCTTCCGTCCCCTTCATTTTCTTTTGATTCCTTCCTTTCCTTTTCCCCTTTGGCCAAACATACCCTTAGACAGAGGATGGAAAGGAGAGTTGCTTGATTCTGACTCCATGTGATCCATTTACTACACTATTATCTCTGACCCACACTTCATATACCATTGTCCGCCGCAACACCCTTGTCATTCTTCCTTCTTCATACCGTTGATCTACAATTACACTTCAATGTAATGCACTTATTTTCCATTCCTAGTTCCAATTCTGCTTGATACTGGAGATGTGTTTGTGGTTAAGGTTCTGGGTTGTGACTTGAAATTCTTCATACCTTGGTATGTTCATTTCTTGTGTTGATGTGAATACGATTTCTTTGAAGGCTTGCATCAGTTTGTGAATTCTGTGTAAATTGGTTTAGAGAGAGTGAGAGACTCTATTCAGCCAATATGATTGTGTTTGGAATCTGTCTTTCCATGATAATTTTCCTGCATTTGTACTTATTCAAGTCGATAGGGCAAGTAGAATGAAATTTATCTTGTCATTTTTTTTTGTATTAAAATTTATCTTGTCATTTAGCTTTACAGTCTTTATCCATGGGTGATGAGTTCTGTTTGTGGAAATAGATATTACTGGCTGTGTCTGCATATTTTCATTAACGGTTTCTGTCTGATGCTATATTTGCATTGATTGGGAATCTGATTGAAATTCTATTATCCCAGCCTACGTTTTTCTTATATTTTACCTGTTACTTACATGTGGTGGAAGTGAGTTATAGAAATGGGGTTGATTGATTTTCATATACTGGTCTATGATCAATAGCACTGTCTATATTTATTGGTCTATTTTCTAACATGTGTACTAAACTTACATGTCTTCAGTTATTTGCAGAAAATCCTAATTTGGATGAAACTTTGGGCTTCTGGTTTATTTAAAAATAACAGTGAGCCTTGGAAAATTTGGTATGTTTTCTGAGAAAACGGGTGCCTGCCATTGAACCTTCTGGACTGATTGGATTGTGATTTCTGGTCTGATTTGTTATTCAGTGCTTTAATTTTGTCATAATTAGTTTAGTACATGTTCTTGTGGCACATCATTTCATTATCTATTTTCAATTACTAATCTTGGTCTCTCTTTCTCTCTCTCCTGGACCTCAGGGCTAGTTTAACATGTTACTTTTAGTTGATTTGGGGCATTACGTGACTGGTCTGAGTTTAGTGCACTATTTGTCTATCTTGTTTTTGTCATGTTTAGTTTCTTTCCAAATAAAAAAAAGGATTGGATGACATTAGAGAGTTTTAACAATTCCTTTAGAAGCTGTTTTGAGCCTGTTTGGAAGAAATAGCTGAAGGGGAGATAGCTTAGAGTTATGAGCTTGAATAGTGGATTTGAGCCCTTTTCCTTTTCCCCTTTGGTTTAAGATCTTTGATATTGTGGTTGATTAATGCTTTTTGATAGACGCACAAGCGTCAATTGAGTGACTTTTTCTTTTCCCCAATAATCCCCTTCCCCATTTTCATTCATGCCTGAAGTGACCATACCCTGCATATGACAGTGTGAGAGTGGGGGCTCACCATTGCCACTGTAATCTTCCACCTCCATACCCTATTATTGCGGTTGTTTGTCCTCAAGTGCTGCTAGTGAGGGTGTCTTTCAACACCATGCTTTCCCCCAGCACTCAGATTTGACATGTGCTTGGCTTGTTAATGGTGAAATCTTCTACGAAGGATAACGGCATCCAGGATTCATACCCAGAGAGAGAGGAAAAGGGCAGTGATGGGATTTAGAAACCTGGGGCCATTTGGGTCTTTTATCAAAGAAGGATGGGAAAAAGCATTCTTTGTTGCAAAGTTCTTCTGTTTTCTACACGTCACTAATGCCTATCTGGTCACCCCTGTTCAGGTAAGCATGATTTCCCCTTGCACTTGTCTTAAATTCTATTTCATGAGAAACAAGTAAACAGTTCCAATGCTGCAGACATTTGGTCCTAGCATGCTTCCTGCAATAGATTTGACAACGAATGTGTTTTTCGCTGAAAGGATCTCAACCCGATTTGGTAAAGTTGCTCGTGGAGATATTGTAGTCTTGCGCTCACCTCAAAACCCTAGAAAGTTTATCACCAAACGCTTGGTTGGAATAGAGGGTGATAGTGTTACATACATTTCTAGTCCCAAGAACAGTGATAAGCGTGAGACTGTTGTGGTATGGTCAGTTTCTTATAAAAAATTCCCATTTTTAGTGATTTTGATTATGGGTTTTGCTTTGCTAGTATTTTGAAGTTGCTTTTTTGGATAACTGGTTTGAGGACTCACATTGTTTTGGCTTGATCATTATAAGAATGGACTTGATATTTGCTTGTTCATAGCTTTTGGTCTAGGGAACTTTGACATTTCTTCATGTTTTCCCGTGCTGAATGGATTATAGAGATTTTGTTTTCAAAGTCTGCCTTCCTTCTTTAGGTTCCAAAGGGTCACATTTGGGTACAGGGAGATTACATGTATAATAGCAAGGATTCAAGAAATTTTGGTCCTGTTCCTTATGGACTTATTCAGGGCAAGATATTCTGGAGGGTAAGTTTCTGTATGCTCTGAAGACACACACATAAGCCCTACCCCCTTTTTCCCTCCCTTTTTCTCCTGTCACTTTCCCCTAACCTTTTGATGTTTTGTCTGTAGGTATGGCCACTTAAAGATTTTGGACCTTTCTGGAAAAACTGATCTGAAGCATTCAGTAATGTAAGTTACAATTTTTGTGCAACATAACTGTTTATGTTTAATTTTGAAAGGCAAAACACTACCTATTTAGGCTCTGTCCAACTCTTTCTTTGCGATTTGGAGCTCACTCCCTAGAGTTGTGCATTTTAATCACCTTAGTTTCGAAATGTTACATTCTTTTCTGTTACTTATAAGGACAATTTTCCTTTTAGGGATTAAGTATTTATCTATTGTTCCCAAAAAATGATAAAGTCATAAGACATGGTAGTGGATGATCACTAATATCTACTCAGATTGGTTCGGAAGAACCTGAATATCAACACTCATCTGATTATAGAACTGGACACCTACATAGAATTTTCTGTTTTGTGAGCATATTCGTCATATATCTATGGTTGCTCAATTTGTTTTGCTGGAAGAACTTGTGAGGCCCTATTGAAAATTTTTGTCCATTCGAAGAAGGGTCTTGGACTAAGGATATCTTTATAAAGTGCTAGCACATTACCGATATATGAAATGGTGGCTTCATAGTCGGATGCTTTCATATATATATTCAGATAACTATATTCAGTCATGTTTTAGCTTTGATAAATGATAACTATGACAATGAAATATGTCTGACATGGAGAAATGGATTATCAATAACAGAACCCGTACGGCATACTTTTGCAAGGCAACTGACTGAAGGGAAGAACGAAGTTTTAAATACATTGGAGAAGACGAGGACAGAAACCGCTGCTGTTTATTTTCTCATATTTTTCATACATCTCTGTGTTTCCGTCCAACTTATTGACACTGCAAGACATTCTTCACCTGTTTCAAACAATGTCTTGTTAAATCTATCAACATTAATTGATATTTTTTATGGAATCATAATTTATTAGGATTTGAATTGCTTATTAATATGATTGATTGGAGGACTTCTACGTTAATGCATGTCAAGATGCAAATTGTGGATAAATTATTTTATTTTATTTTATTTTGTGTCCTTTGCATGATTATTATTCTAAGATTAAATTAGTAGATTTAAGGAGTAGATATACATTTTAGTCCCTAATTATTTTGTGATATTATACTTTAGTCTCTAAAAAAAATTTGACAAACACGTTAGTCTTTTACAGCTTAAAGTGATATAACACTTTAGTCTCTGCGAAGAATTAACTTGATAGGATTGAAAAACTTTAAAGGACTAATGTGCTTGTTAAATTTTTTTTAAGGGCTAAAGTGTTATATTACGAAATATTCAGGGATTAAAATGTATATTTACTCTAGATTTAAGTATAGCCCATGGCATTTTCAGACTATTTTTAGTATTTTGTGATGATATGGATGTAAACTCTATATTTCAAAGTTTGTGTTTGTTTGCCTTTATCAGGATTTACTTTCTGCACAGTTCAAGTCAAATTAGGAATGAATGCATTGGTCTCAGTATCCAATCAAAGGGGCAGTGAGTGATCTAAGGTGGGTACACAAATAGATCTGCAGTCCTACTGAATAAGCTGGAAAATGCGTTGCTATGATTTTGTGCCTAGCACTATTTATGGCCAATATGCAATGCATATCAGGTATGTATATCGGTTGGTCAATTTCACAAATGAGCTATTGTTCGATAATAGGTGAACATTTTTATCAGGATTACTAAGTAAATTATTACTTTTGCTGAATTGTTTTGTAAAACAGCTTTTCAAACACCAAAAGCTTTTTTTATCTCAATATCAACATATTTGGTTTAATACACCAAAAGCTATTGATGATTCTCGATAAATTAAGCTGTATTTTTCCTTTAAGCTTTGATTTCAGTATTTTGATTTTAATGTTGGATGATTATTTCACAGCTATTGAGCGGTTGACCAAATTCATCCTAAAACATAAAATATTCTATAATTTAAATAAATCATGTTTTTTTTTTATAATTTAATACATAACAGTAATTTTATTTATATAATCCAAGCAAAATTTTGTTATAAAATCATTTATTAATTTTCATATTTAAATATAAATTATTTTTTTATAATTAATGTTCTTAAAAATTGATTATATAAATAATTGATTATTAACATAATATGTTTTCTTCTGAGTTAATCCAAAGATATACAAGTCTATTATCTCATCATAAATTTAGTCTCACCTGTAGGAGAAAAAGTTAATTTTAAAATAATAGCTCTTCTCTGCCTTTTTTTTAGCACTTTAGGTTTATTCAAAAAATTTCACTAATAAAACTTAGTTTAATTTTGATGTATTGTCTATGTAAAATTTTTTATATCAGTAATTAATTATACATTATCACATGTATAATTTTTAAAATAATTGTAAAAGTCGAGCACATTTAATAATATGATAATACATAATTAAATAATTGTATAAAAAAATTTATATTATTATTGCATCAAAATTAAATCTTAAAAGTTATCGTAACATAGAAAGAACAAAGTCAAAAGGGATGCAAATTTAGATGCATGCATGAAATCACGTGAAATTCATAAATAACTGTAAGCAAGCACAAGCATTTCCTGAGTGGCGTTTTTGATGTGTGACCTTTTTACTCACACCAAACAACACTCCTCTTCCTGCGGATGCCATCCAATGGACATACCAATAAATTAAACCATACTAGTGGGCCTAGGACTATATCTCACTCTAAAACCTTAATGTATTATATTTATCGGTCTTTTCACTTTATATGATCTTTACTTTGTCCAATCATTTTTAACGTAAAACTTTTTCACTCACACATCACACCCCCACATTCTACTCATAAGTCACAATTCACATTTAAATTCCCAATATATCTCACATAGTTGCATCTTATGTGGCTGATTTTTTCTAAGCAATGGTAATTCTTTTTTGTTGTTTCCATGGAATTGGCATATTCATTTGTTACGGACGACGATTCTTTTGCATTTTATGAGGTAAAAGCATTCCACGTCTCGAAAGCATTGGCAATTTGTTGAGGACAATGTAAATGAAAGACTGACAAAATCACACACAATTTCAATACTTAAATAAAAGAAAATAAAAGGTGGGTTTGTATTGTGTTTTCTAGTTTGTCATAGATAGAAAGAGAGATCGCACCATGACATGCAACGACAAGAAGAACAACCACGAAGTTAAACCCAACTTGAAGGAAACTTCTACATAAGTTAGGTGTCATTTAGGATGGACCCAGACAAACCCAATAAAAACCTGCAATAGAACACTGCATCCATGCCTCCTCACTGCGCCGTCCCTCACCAAGCTGCGAGCCACCACCAGATCAACCAGATGGTGGCTGAAATGGTGAAAAGCAACAACTGGATCTGGTGGGTAGCTAGGTCGTGATTCGACGGTTGCTGGGTCGACTTAATGGTTTCAGCTTGGTTGAGGGAGATTCATAAGGTAACTATGGGGTTGCGATTTCTAAGTCTGGTGGAAGGAAGTGGTGGTTCTGTTGACGACTTAGGCGAAGGGAAGTGGTGGTTCGGATTTAAGGTTGGTTCACGGTGGCTTCGAGGCAGGTTGTGGGTCTGTGGTCGCCGCACCTTGCCACTACACTGCCCTTCGCCATCGAGAGATGAGTTGCCAGTGATGGAGTTCAGTTTAGATACTTAGGGTGGCTTTGTGACCTGCTACCTAATGAGCAAGTAATCAATTTACACTATTGATTTAAAATTATTCTCAATTGGCTAAAAATAATGGGTTCATGGATGGACCTCTTCTCAACAAGTCCATCTTAATCAGCACCCATAAGTTAAATCTAACTTGAAGGAAACTTATACATACCTTATACATGATGTATGCCTAGAAAATTTGTTTCTTTGAACTCCATCAGGTTTATGTTTTATTTTTTATTTTTAATTATTATTGAGAAAAGTTTAGGATAAGAGTAATTTTTTTTTATTCTAATGTCAAGGCAAACTACCAACTCCAGCAAAGATTTATACTAGTATTAATCATATCTCCTATATATTATTGGGGATCTCTGAATTCGAACCCATCATGCATTTGTTATGCAGTTGATCAGATAACCCAACCTTGGCAAGCTCATGTTCAATTTGTAGTAGAAGTTTAGTGTCCTTTTAAGGACATTGGGTGTAATGTTGTGCAATGCATGATTTCTTTTTTACTTGATTCTCATATTATTATTATACAAGTCAAATTATAATATCTTCTTATTGAAGAAAATATTAAATATTGTCGATGGAAAAGAGAAAAAACTCAAGACAATAAATGAAATGAAAATAACGGTTTAAACTCATTTATTATTTCCTTTTTATTCATAGAACTTGATAGAGAGTTACATCTTATGTCACTTTATTTGCTTTTTGTTGTGAATTTAGAGTGTTCTTTTTCATTGTTTCCAATGCATATACATTTGCTTTTGTCACAGACGAGGAATCCTTTTCCTTTGCAAATTTTCTTTTTGATGAAAACGCAATCCACGTCTCGCGAGCATTTGTAATTTGAGCTAATTGGAAATGAAAGACCTACAAAATACATACAATTCCAATACTATAAGAAAAGAAAATAAAAGATGGGTTTTTAATGTTTCTAGTTTCTCATAGACAGAAAGAGATCATACCATGACATGCAACTCCAGTAAGAAAAACAACCAAGAAAGCTAGCTTGAGGAAAGCCTTTTCCATAATGTTTTTGGAGTTTTGGAACCAATAAGCAAATTTTGATGTATGCTTTGAAATCTTGATCCTTTGAACTCCATCGAACTCATGCTCCACAAATTTATAGTATAGTAGAAGGTCAGTGCCCTTTTAAGGAAGGGGATGTCTTCCATACTCACTTTTGAGTGTGAGTAACGATACTCACAAAACTTTAGATGGGCTGATCACCTTTAATATTATAATAAAATAATGAATGTGTGGGATTTATAACATGTAACCTGTTGAGCAGATAATAAGTATGATTTATATATATATACAGAAAATTCTACGTATTTTAATTGATAATATTTATACACACTCAAACTCATATACAAAAACAAAGATTAGTCTTTTTTTGTCATCTGTACATACAAAAAATCTTACAAATTTTAATTGATAATATTTACATATATAAATAATAATAATAAAATTCTAATAAAAAATCTACTATAGCAAGTCAAAATTAAGTGAGTATTGATACTCGCACTCAAATGTGAGTATTGTATTCTTCTTCTTTGAGGAAATAGGTTTAATGTTATGCAATGGATGGTATTTTTTTTGTTTATTCACATATTATTATACAAATTAAATTATAGTATCTTCTCCCTACCAAAAAAAATATAGTATCTTCTCATTAAAGAATACATTTAACACTCCTGATGGAAAAGAGTAATTGATTAAGACAATATATGAAATAAGGATTTTGTCATGGAAAATTTATTGGGAATCATAAAATTATCCTACTTGCTTGAAAAACATCCACGAACATGCAGAAAAAAAGCTAACAAAGCAAGCTAGGATATGTAAAAGCATGCCAAGATTTATTTATTTATTTATTTGATACATTATCAAGATTTATTTACTTGCATGAAAGTCAAGGCTGCCACTCTTGTAATGGACCTTTGTATTCTTTCTTTTACTAAAAAAATAAGAATATCACAGCAAACCACCAACAAAGAAAATAAATCTACATTTCAAGAAAATAAATCTTGGCAAAAGAAAGGATATACATTTCAAGCCTCCTTTTAGGGAAATCTACTATCTACATTTCAAGAAAATAAATCTTGGGCAAAAGAAAGGATTTACATTTCAAGCATCCTTTTAGGAAAATTTACTATCTACTATTAATACAATTGAAAGATCTTACTAAAAGACAAAATTTATAAGTATCATTTTGTCTTTAATTTCAAGTTTATATCAACATGTGTCATCTTTTCATGGAAAGAGAAATTCTGTATAAACACATGTCATTCTCTCTATGAATTTAAGCTCATTCTAAATTTTAAATTTTAATTATTTTATATCTTTGCATAAAAAAGCTGCAACATTATAGGTTCTACATTACAAAATCAACATATTTACATATTTTAAATTAAAGTAATGTTAATATAGATTTAGGTTCATGATAACTCTTATACATAATAAAATATTTATTATTGATTTTTATAATATGTATATACTTATAATTTTAAATTATATTTTTAATAATATATATGTTGTCACATATAGCTTTGAATTTATATTAATATTACTCATTAAATCTACTATCTACTATTTATATAATTTAAAGTTTTAGCCACAAGACAAAAATTACACATGTTTCCTTCTTATTAAATGGGAACACATGTCATCTTCTCATTCAAAAGACTATATGTCATTGTCTCATGCAAAGGGCTACTAATATTTATTTCACATGGCAAGTTCTCATTAAATATTTTCCCTTTCACATGTGTAACGTGTAGATAAAAAAATAATTTTAAAAAATCATTATAAAAACATTTTCATAATTAAAATACTATTTTAATAAAAATATTATATTTAATAAAATATTTTAATATTAAGATATTGAATAATTAATATTTAATAATTAAATAAAAAAATTATAATAAAAAAGTTAAGAATTAAATTCATTGTCATTTACATAAAATATTATAATATTAAAATTTATATTATAATATTAAAATATTATATATATTTTTATTTATATTATCTTCTGTAGGTACATTTTTGTTATTCTTTTATATTACTATAACCACTGAATACACTTAGTGATGATAGTATTGTTATCATTGCATATCTAAGATAAATTTATTAATAGAACAAAACAGGATTAGTCTACACTATTTATTCCACAGGTCCACAATCAATTTTTAGACTTGTGTGTCACATGTGAATGCAAAAAAAAAGTGTGGGAGAAGCCTATTACATAGGTAGGTGATTTCAAATTGACAATTTTTATTGTTAAATAATCATTTTATTATTAAATGAAGTAGCAGTTCTGTTAATACTTTTAAAATTTTGTTAAGTGATAAATTGTTAATACTTAAATTATATTGTAATATTTCAAGTTGATATTGTTTAGGGGTGTCCATTGAGTGAGATGGGTGGCTTTGGGACATTTTGAACCTGACTCGTTCATTAAATCGGTGGGTTGGGTTGGGTCGAGAAATTTTTTTCCTCCAACCCAATCTAACTCAACTCATTCAAGAGTGGGTTGGATCAAACCTGTGGGTTCGACATATATTACACAAAAAATATCTGCTAAAATAATGTTGATATACGAAACCAAAAGTTCGTTACGCATAATACGTCTTAATTAAAAACAACATATGTGTCAAATAAATTGAAAAGTTACGTAACCAGTTTTATGCAAACAAAATAAGTCTAAATAAATTAAATAAACTTAATAAGTCTTATTAAGTTAACATAAATCTAAAATAAATTAAAGCAAACTAACATGTCTTAAAAGTTATAAATAACAAACTACATTAGTTAATTGAAGTCAATATCATCACATATTAAATATAAATTGACATAATCATTTACTTCATTTTTAATATTCTCAAAGACACTATTTGTTATCCAAACGATCTATTAGATTTTCATCATAATAATGTGTCAGATGCTTTAATTATGAGTTTCAAATCACTATTTTCTTGGTCACATTTTCAATATGACTATAATGTCTATACCTAAACTTAATTGACACTACAAAAAAATCATGAGAAAAATAATATAAATTGTCACTATAACTAAATAACTTTTATATTAAAAAATTTACTTGAGTAGGCTGAGTTTGTATAAGTCAACACTTTCTAAACTCGTTACCCGACCTGTACGTTGCGGGTTGGAGTATTTTCAACCTGACCCAACCCGCAGACCTAACATAACTCACATTTTGTAGGTTGGATTATGTCAAAATCCGCTAGTTCATGAGTTAACCTAACTCGCATGAGACCTGTTCTGAAGTAAGTTCAGAGGGGTACCTGAGGTAGGCACTATACGGTGAATTCCTCCGTTACACGGCAGCAGTGACGGTGGTGCGAGTGGGTGGGTACCTGCAAAAGACACTCCGACGCTCAAGTTAGACCGTGCACAGTAGGAATAGTTTGTATATCAGAGGAGATGCCTACCTTTGATGCTTGGCCTGGTATTTATAGGAGCATACGCAAAATCCTAAAGGGATTCATCTTGGATGCGAATAAATCTGGATTGATATCTTAATGATGATTATCTTTCCTTTATTGTAGGATATATCCCTATAAATCTGGGATTAATATAAGGAAGGTATCTAGCCATATGAGATATCTATAAATCCTATAATATCGTGAGTTGACGATTGACAGTTACGCATATTTAGGGATTTATCCTTAGCGTAAATTAGTCAGCCGTGGTCACCTGCTCATGTGTCTTGGTCCGTGGTCCGAAGCGTGTCGTGAGTCTTCCTCCACGACGACTGGGGGGAATCCGGTAATGCGCATGCCGGGTTGATCCCATGGGTCGGGATCCCGGATCTCGGTCCAGAACAGTTGCCCCCAGCTTGGCTCTTGGATGAGACAGACCAGAGTCAAGTTTAAGATGGATCAACCACCACATGGCTGACGTAGCAATTTACCGGATGGGTGTTAGACCTCAAGTTGTTACCGACGTCCTTGTTTTACTTAATTATGAGCAAAAGCTACTGTTTTCCAGTACGAGTGCTGAAGATATATTCAACGCGAATCCCGAATGTGATCTCTGCTGACTTCAGCTTGCGATTCTCTGGGAAACTGATACGTGGACTTTATTGGGATATAACGATTCCTGGGAAATAACGATTCTTTTTTAAAGAAAACGTTAGTTTCGTGGGGATTTCATTAACTGCTCTCTATCTTTATGGCCAATCAGAGATCTGAACATTTATTTTGGCTGACTCCATGGGATCAGGTCACCCTTCACGCGACCAATCAGAATCCTTCATTCATGCTATAAGTACTGGACACTTCTTCATGAGCTTGCATGCTCTTCTTCACCATCGCGTAGAGATGATTTTTTCCCAGGGGTTGAGTGTAGTTCTTTCTTCTTTCTCCTTTGTTGCGAAGAGAGTTTCATCGTCTACAGAAACCATACTCTTATTTTTCCCAAAGTCTTTGAAGAGATTTGATCTTCTCCGAGCGTTTTTCTTTTCGACAGAGGCCTTTCTATCTTGGCGTAAAACCTGTTGCTATGCATTTGGGGAGG
This sequence comes from Ormosia emarginata, assembly GCA_029884605.1. NCBI lineage: Eukaryota > Viridiplantae > Streptophyta > Magnoliopsida > Fabales > Fabaceae > Ormosia > Ormosia emarginata. Next base: position 45,352,525 of record JAQQTP010000089.1, on the reverse strand, counting down.
CGGAAGCCTTTCTATCCCGGCGTACACGGGGTGTCGACCCTACGTGTTGTTAGGATGGAATCATGCTTCCGTCATCCGTTGCATGGGGACCCGATGGAGCACATTGTTCCTCTCTCCATCTTCTCGGCGGGTTACTTGAAAGCATTGGGCCGGTCTTTTTCGTAGTAACGGCTGGAAATGCAAGGACGCCTAGCCAAAGGAGTGAGAACCCCCTTGGAGCAACTTGGGGTGGTCTGCTTTCTTTGATTTGCTTTCAAGGAAGTAGCGGGTATCCGCTTCCGCCGCTGTCCGTTGAGAAGGTGGGAGAAGGACGAGTGAGCAGAGGACTTCTATTCCGGAGTGGCTTCAGTCTATTCCGGGGTAGAAGACCCGCTGTGATTGCTCCCTGACTTGAGACAACTCGGAATGGCTGACATCGGCGGAGGATTCTTCAGCTAGAGAGGCCGGGCCCCTTCCTATGAGCGCGAGAAAATCTCGGTCTTTGATTGGGTCGTGAATAGGTCGTGCGAAGAGCATTGGCCTTCTTTCCGTGGTCACGATCCCGGTTGGTCAATGTTCTGTAATGCCTATTCACTTTTTCAAGAGACCGCGGTTTGGAGATGTGGACGGGGTACAAGCTAGGTGGCCGAAGATACTTGCCCCCTCTTCCGGGATTTCCTTATGCCTTCTTTGTCTCAAGATTTTGCTTTTCCTCTTATTCAGTTGTATGACGATGTATGGAATGAGTATGATTCAATATACATTTTCCTTTTTCTGAACTTGTTCTATATTTCTGCTTGATTTTTCCGCCGAAGTGATTCTCCCGGGATGAGTCCAACGCTTATCCCAGTAAAAACCAAATAAAGACATTGCCGGGGTCGTTCCGATTCCATACCTCGGAACTAGCATCTCGTGTGTAATGTAAATAGTTAATTGGTCCTGGGATCCGTGGTACCAAACCGGGTTCTCATCCAACATTCGTACGACGCTTTAGATTACTGCGTAACCGTCCTTTCAACTGCTATTTCAGCTGTGTGGGCCACGTGTCACGATTTTGTTGGTGGGACGTGCCTAGAGCTCCGCGAGCCATGATGAGCACCTTTTGAATTTGCATTGGAGGGGACGGGAATACCCCCTAACCGTTCATCCCTTGGTAGACCCTTTATAAATAAGGGTCAGAGATTTGTCTTTTTTACCCTATCGTTTTCAAGCACCACTGTAGCTTCGCTGAAGGCTTTGGCTCCTGTAGCTTCTCCATTGTTGTAGCGCAGCTCGCTTTCGATTTCACACGATAAGTTGCTTCCTCTCTATTTTCTTGTCATTTGCGCTTTTCGTGAAGTAGAGTAGCTAGATATTTCTCGGTTATGCTTGTTTTCAAATAGGGATTAGTAATTTAGGTGGATGCGGTCACCTCCCGAGGCACCATCTTCGCCGTGCCCCGCGCGGTGGAGGAGTTCCCCGAATGTTTTTTTTTTTTTCCGGTGGGACGAGAAGGTCGGTAGGGGAGGTTAGGGTTACCCCGCTCTCCCCGTGTCCGAATCATGAAACTATTGATTCGACGGTTTTTCACCGACTTCTTTGGATGTTCTCGTGGTTTCCATGGCCAAAGGGAAAAAGGCGGGGTTCAGCCCCCACCTCACGATGCCCGTGACCCGGCGGAGGACGAGCCGGTTCGAGTGCGGCGGGGTCCCGGGTTGGTATGTACTTGGGTGGTGGACGACATATGGGACCGTCAATCCAGGTTTTCGAGAGAAGCCATACTCCGAGAGTCCCTCTTTGCCTTGGAGTTAACCGTGGACAAGGCTCGAGACGACGAGTTCGAGGTTGTGTGTCCGAACTGGAACGAGAGAGTATGTTCCTGCCGGGAAGAGGGTTCGCATTTCATGTTCCTGTACGAGTCGTTCTTCCTTAAGTTAGGACTGAGGATGCCGTTCTCTGACTTTCAAATGGACATACTCCGTACTCTCCAAGTGGCCCCTTCACAGATCCATCCTAACGGTTGGGGCTATATGATATCGTTTGAGAGGTTTTGTCGGTTGATGGGCCTCAAGTGCTCGACGAATACCTTTTTTTATTTTTATACAAGAATAAACACCCAGGGGACGGTAAGGCAAACGAGCTGGCTTGTCATCCGATCCCGGCTCGGTCGCAAGTCCTTTGACGTTTTCGAAGAAAGCTTCAAGGGGTTTAAGACTGCGTTTTTCAAGATAAAAGCCAAGGAGGGGTGTCATCCCTTTTTCCTTAAGCCGGACGGGGAACCAGAGTTTCCTCTTTATTGGACGCCGAGGTCTTGGGACGTGCCTCTCGGCATGATTGAAAAAAGAAGAGGAGATCTCGACCCCGAAAAACTTAGGACCGCGAAATTCATAACCCGATATCCTGAGAAGCATGGGAACATCAACATTAGAGATGTCCTTTGTGTTCCTGGTGATGATCTTCTTTACTCTTTGTTAGGTAGGAATTAGGGCGTTTATACCTCTAGTGCGTCCCTAGGAGTTTGCTTTTTCTTCATATATCAATGTTTCGAGATGTACTGACTGAATTCGTTTACTTTCTTTTTTCAGTTAGCAACATGACTTCCGGATCTTCCATGGTTACACTGCGGTCTTCAAGAAACCGGAGGAAAGGGAAGAAAACCGCAGCTTCTTCCTCCACAGCCATTCCGGACTCATCCGACCGGGGTGTTGCCATTGGGGAGCAGGATGAGCCGGGATCCCCCGTCCTCCTTCTCAGGTCCCGAAAAAGGCAGGCTGTCGACGAGCCTTCTGAGCATGATGGCCGGTCGTCGGAGGGCGGCGAGAGGGAAATGGCAGACTTCTTGCCGATCATCACGGGGAACTCTGAGCCTGGGCCCTTCATAGATGGCCGACTTTTGAGTGGCGAGGTGAGGCAACATATTGCCGAGCAGGGTCTGGGCCAAACCTTAGCCGCGCTCCAGAGACAGGCTCTCCGGGCGGCAGCCGAGATCCGTGTTATCGAGGTCACTATCGAGAATGCTGATCGCCAGGCGTCGGCAGAGCTGAGGACCTTGAAGAAAGAAAAAGAGGAGACCGAGCAGAGGTTGGCCGCATCCCTAAAGGCCAGTGAGGACAATAGAGTGAGAGCCGTCGAACTGGAGAGTAAAGTCACTGAGCTGGAAAAGGCGCTGGCGGACTCTGAAGCTGCTAGGAAGGTCGAGAAGCTAGAAGCCGACCGAAGCATTGGCGCTCTTAGGGCCGAGGTGGCGGAGCTTGATAAGGAGGTGGAAGAACTGGACGGAGTGGCTGGAAACGTTGGGGAGGAGCAGTTCCAAAATGCTGTGAAGCAAATCCAGCACTTTAACCCCGGGGTCGACCTTATCTTGGAGGGTGTGTCTTCGCAGAAAGATGTTTCATGAGGGCTGACTTGTAGGCATGTCGAGGCTTTAGCCGCGAAGGCTCTGGTGGCAACCCGCAGGTTATTCGGTCCCTGGAGGAGGAAGAAGCGGCGTTTGAACTTCCCCTTTATCGTTATTATTATTATTATTATTATTATTATTATTTTTTTGCCCCCTGCGTGGGGGTTTTTACTGTTTGTAAGGACAATTACCCCGTGTTCGGGGTTTTATAATTAATTACTTTGTTTGATCATTCATTTTTGTTTTTCATGGTCCGACCTGGGTCCAACGCCCATTTTCGTAGTTGTTATGCCGGGCTTAGAAAACTGCGCTGTGAAAACCATGGTCCGGGATCCTTCACTCATGTCATTAATTGAGTGGTATTCCCTGGGACTTAGGTAAGAAAGAGGCCTTGGTCTTTAATCTAACGCTTATAGAAATTTTAGACTTAGGCGAAATGAAACCTTAATCCGTATTCCAGTGCTTGCTACGGGAAGCGTTTGGAATTTGAACATAGGTGAGAGTGGCGCCTGGTTAGGGCATTTTACGCGAAGGCCCTTTTGTCCAGGGCGCTAGCATTGCTTTCAACCTCGCCCGGGGTAAGTATCCTAATAATCGTACAGATTTTAGGACCCCTTCTTGGCTTAGGTATAAGGAAGGAGTGTGTACATATGATTCGTACTGTCTCCTGTCGACTTTTTAGAGCAACGCGTTAGATTGAAACTGGTTTCCGGAATAGTAACTTTATTACTGAACTTGGGAGGACAGGAGTCTATACACAGCGTGCTTATTTAAAACAAGAACGGATCAAAGATAATTCCTCTGAAGGGCTGAGCCGCTATGGGCTTTTAGCTATAGTATTTCCTTAGTTTGTCCGTATTTCAGTTCTTGACCGGGTCCCGGATAACGTTTCCAATGTGTGGGCTCCTTTACCCGTCTTGGTGACGACACGATAGGGCCTTCCCGGTTGGGGGCCGCTTTCCCCGGGAGGCATTTTTCCCTCCTATGTCGGCTCTTCGAGGACTAGGTCGTCAGTGGGAATTTTCTCGGGATCACTTTCTTGTTGTACCTGGCAGCTGTCTTCTGCTTGAGGGCGACATCCCGTATGTGGGCTACGTTTCTTCTTTCTTCGAGCAAGTCCAGGTCCTCTCTGATTAGACCGGGGTTCTTTGTCGGATGAGAACTTTGGTATCGCCAGCTAGGTTCCCCTATTTCCACCGGGATCATGGCTTCGCGCCCATAAGTCGCCTTCAAAGGGGTTTCTCCCGTCGTGGAATTGGTCCGATATGCCCGAGAGAACATGGTCAAGTTGCTCGACCCGCTCCCTTTGGCTTCGTCTAACCTCTTTTTAAGCCTCGCATGATGATTCTATTAGCAGCCTCTGCCTGTCCGTTCGTCCTGGGGTTCTCGACGGAGCTGCAGTGGTGTTTTATTTTCAGACCGGCTAGTAGCTCCTCAAAAGCTTTGTCTTTGAACTAGGTTCCGTTGTCTGTGACTACAGATTCCCAGTATCTGCCGAACCTGGTGATGATGTGGCGCCAGGTAAACTTCTGAATTCGGGCCGAGGTAATGGTGATCAGGGGTTCGGCCTCAATCCATTTAGTAAAATAGTCTACTGCTACCACCAAGTATTTAAACTGCCTTGGGGCCTGGGGGAACGGACCTAGGATGTCCATACCCCACCGGTAAAAGGGTCATGGAACCGACGTCGTGGACAGTTCTTCAGAAGGGGCTTGAAAATGATCTGCATGACGTTGACACTTGTCGCAAGTTCGTACATGCGCATGAGAGTCAGCTTCCATCGTCGGCCAATAGAATCCTGCCCTTAATACTTTTTGGGCTAGGGCTTTGGCTCCTAAGTGGTGGCCGCAACTTCCTTCGTGCACTTCGGCTAGGGCGTACTCTGCTTCTTCTGGGTTAAGCACTTTAGAAGAGGGAAGAGAAGCCGCGCCGTATAGTCGACCGTTGTAAATGGTGTATCGGCCGACGTCTTTACTAACTTGGAAGCCTCCTTCGGGTCCGTCGGCGGCTTTTCCATGCTTCGTATAGCCCAAGATATGAGTGATCTAAGATGGCTGATGATCCTCCACTTGGGATATGCTATGATCCGTGATTGAGGGTTGGGAAAGGGTTTCTTGAATGACAGACCGGTTGTTGCTAGGGCTTTTTGTGCTTGGCGCGCCTTAGATAAGAGATCGGCTCTGGAGTTCTGTTCCCTTGGGATGTGCTCTATCCCGACTTCTTCAAAACATTTTAAAAGTTCTCGACCTTGCTCAAGTATCTCTGTGTAGGAGGGGCTCTTTAGCTTGATAGTCACCTCGGATTTGAGAGGTTACTAGCTGGGAGTCACTGCAGAGTTTGATCCGTGTTGCCTCCAAATCCTTTGCCATTAGCGGTCCGGCGATACAGCCTCATACTCGGCCCGATTGTTTGAAGTTGGGAATTCAAACTTCAGGGAGTGCTCCAAAGTCAAACCCTCCGAATTTTCGACTATCACCCCGGCCCCACTTCCTTTGGGGTTCGACGATCCGTCAACAAAAATGGTCCAGGAGGCTTTCTTTGGGTCGCCGTTATCTGTATTGTGAGTTCGCCAGGAAGTCGACAACGCCTGGGCTTTTATTGCAAGTCGTGGTTCGTATGTAATCCCAAATTCTGAGAGCTCAATCGACCACGCAATTATTCGCCCGGTCAGATTCGGTTTGTGTAGTACTTGTCGGATAGGCTGGTCGGTTCTTACTACCACAGGGTGGCACTGAAAGTATTGCCGAAGTCTTCTTGCAGTAATGAGGAGTGCGAAGGCGACTTTCTCAACCTTTTGGTATCGGAGCTCAGGCCCCTGGAGGACCTTGCTCACGAAATAGACAGACTTATGTCCCTTGTCGGTTTCTCTGATCAAAACTGAGCTTATAGCTTCGTCGTGGACGGATAGATACAAGTAAAGTGTCTCCCCGCTGTCGGGCTTTGTCAAGATAGGGGGGAGGACAAAAGGTTTTTCAAAGATGTGAAGGCGTCCTCGCACTCTTGAGTCCATTCAAAACTTCTTCCCTTCTTGAGCAATTTGAAGAGGGGGAGAGACTTGTGAGCAGCTTTGGCTAAGAACCTTGTGAGGGCCGCTATGCGCTCCGTAAGCTGCTGTACTTCTTTGACGTTGCGGGGACTCCTCATGTTGAGGACGACCTGACATTTATCCGGATTGGCCTCAATTCCTCTATGCGTTAGCATGAAACCCAAAAACTTACCGGCCTGGACCCCGAAAGCGCATTTCTCCGGGTTTAACCTCATATTGTATTTCCGGATTTGTGCAAATACTTCTTCAAGATCCGCCGTGTGAGATCCGCCGTGTGGGGTCTTGACTATCATGTCATCTATGTAGACTTCTAGCATTTTTCCCACTTGGTTTTCGAAAACCTTGTTCATCATCCTCTGGTAGGTGGTTCCTGCGTTCTTCAGGCCGAAAGACATGACCTTGTAGCAGTAGCTCACCATATCAGTAATGAAGGCGGTTTTATCTTCATTTCCGGGCTACCTTGGAATCTGGGTTTTACCGGAAATTTCCTCCATAAATGATAACCATCCGGAACCCGGAGGATCCGTCCACTAATTTGTCCACATTGGGGAGTGGATATGGGTCCTTGGGACAAGCTTTATTCAGGTCGGTATAGTCTATGCACATCCTCCATTTTCCGTTGGACTTCTTTACCAGGACCACGTTGGAAAGCCAAGTGGTATAGGAAATTTCTCTGATGAAGTTGCCATTTAGTAATTCTTTAACCTGGTCGTCGACGACTTGTTGTCTCTCGGGTCCGACCTTTCTCTTTTTTTGTGCGATCGGCTTGGCCCCTTCTTTAATCGCCAGCCGGTGGCAAATAAAGCCGGGATCGAGTCCGGGCATGTCGGAGGAAGTCCAAGCGAAAAGGTCTTTGTTTTTCAACAAGAGTTCCGAGAGCTGTTGCTTTTCTCCTTCGCCCAGACGAGCTCCGATTTTAGTTACCTGTCCAGGGTCGTTCCCGAGTTGAAGGGATTCTAGTTCCCCTTCGGGTTGCGGTCGGGTATCCCGGATTTCTTCTTTGACGTCCAACTCGGTCATCAGAATATTGACTTGGTCAATAATCGGGGTAGACATAGGGCGGTTTGATGTCCGGGGTACTTTGCAAATCTTCAAACTCTCGTTATAACATTTTCTGGCTGAAATCTGGTCGCCTTTAATAGTGACGACGTCATCATTCTTATTGAGGAACTTCATCACGAGGTGAGTGGTGGATATTACCGCCCCGAGAGCTTTGAGAGACGGACGGCCCAGGATAATGTTATAGGCCGAGGGGCAGTCCACGACCAGGAATTTTACCTTCACAGTCCTGAAGAGCATAGATGATCCCAGAGTTAGATGGGTTTCGTAATATCCTACCGGAGTGATCTTCTCACCGGTGAAGCCCGTCAATTCACCAGCGTGGGGAGTCAAGTCGGATTGCGAAAGTTCCAATTTTTGATAAAGGTCCAGGAACATAATATCGGCTGAGCTCCCTTGATCGACAAAAATCCGGCGGACTTCGGCGTTAGAGATTACTCCGGAGATGACGAGTGGGTCGTCGTGATCCGGGATTATTCCGCCGTAGTCTTTGTCTGAGAAGGTGATGAGAGACATCTTCCTCTTTTCGGCCTGTGTTCTTGATCCTGAGTGGGCTATGCTAAAGACTGTCATTCTGAGGGCTTTCTTTCGGGCTCCGTTGGAGGATCCTCCTCCGGCGAAACCACCGGCAATGGTATGGATCGTCCTGTTGGGCTCGGCGCGGTGATCATCATTACCGGCGGGGGGAGCGTTTCGTCCCCCGCCCGTCGGTCGCCGTTATTACGTTGAGGCGGAGTCCGGGATCTTCTCCTCGGGCTTCTTGTCTTTCTTCTACGCGGAGGGGACGGACTCCGTCTTTTACTGTCTCTGCGTCTGTCACTACCTTCGTTGTTTTGGGCACGGAGGATATACTGCTGCAGGCGCCCGACCTTGATTAGAAATTCAATGGCATCACGCAGCTGATGGCAATCCTCTGTATCGTGGTCATAGGCTTTGTGCCATGTGCAATGCTTGGAGTGAACCTTCTGCCTCTGCCTTCTGATAGGGGGTGGTCTCGGGATGTTCTGGAACTCCGTGTTCATTACTTCCCTTAAGATCGTTTCCCGGGGTGTGTTTAAAGGAGTATAGTCTGCATAGTTTCTCCGGGGTGGGCTACCCTTTGGGGGTCGTGACCTTGAGGGATTTTGGCCGGGCTTTTGGTGAGAAAGTTCACTTTTGTTGTCCCACCTCCTGTGGTCTTCTGTTGCCTCTTCCAAATAAACGTACTTCTCGGAACGTTTTTGGAAGTCGGTCAGATTGTCTGGTTTCTTCTTTGCCAGGGACTTGCAGAAGTCGGAGCCTATCCGGAGACCGCTTCTGGCGTAATGCAAGGCTATTATGTCTTCAAAGTTTTCTACGTTGGCGCAAGCAGCCATAAAACGTCTGACATAGTCCCGGAGGCTTTCATCCTTTCCCTGGCGGATCTTGGCCAAGGATTCGATAGATTTTGGTTGTTCCTTGCTCGTGGTGTACTGCAGCAGAAAACGCTGCTTGAGGTCGGACCAATCCACGATGGTCCCCCGTGGCTGACTGGTGAACCATTTGAGGGCCCCCTTTTTGAGGGAGAGAGGGAAGGCTCGGCACAACAGTTCCATGGATCCGCCGTAGAAGCATAGGGATTGCTCATAGGCATTGATGTGTTCCTGAGGGTCCGTGGTCCCATCGTAAATTTCGAGGTTTGGGGGAAACTTGAAGTTTCTCGGAACCCGGAATTCCATGAGCTGGTCAGAGAAAGGTTGTTCCACGGTTCCTTGGTTCCGGTTGTTGTCCCTATTATGAGGAATTTCCTCATCGTCATGGGCCCTCGTCCTATTATTTTCCGCGTCGGTTCGTCTGTCGCGTCGGTGTGGCTCTGGTTGACCTTCATGCATGGCGCGCTGCAAGTCTTCCAATCTTCTGAACTGGTCATTGAGTAGATCCATATGCTGTTGCAACATATCTTGGAGTTGGCGTTGAGAAGCCCGAGATTGGTGCGTGTGTTCGGAGTGTGATGCACGATCGTCGAATTCGTTGCTCGGGTTTCCTAGTCGTTGGTGTACAGGAATTCTGCGTCCTTGAAGGCTCGGCGCCTTTCCGGGCCGGGAATTCAAGTCTATCACGACGGAATCTGCGCGATGGGTTAGGAGACTCCTCGAAAAAGGAGGTGGAGTGCCCATCACGTCGGCTTCCCGGGTCGGGCGTTTGGTTTCTCACAGCGGAGGTTTGAGCCCAAGCGGAGGTAATGGTGGTGGTGGACGTTGCATGTCAGGATCTTGTCTTTGGTTGACTGAGACTTGAGCAACGTCTCTTCTGGAGTTTTGCCTCGTATTCACCATGGTTGGGTGGGATTAGAATTTTATGGATTTCCCACAGACGGCGCCAATGTTCTGAAGTAAGTTCAGAGGGGTACTTGAGGTAGGCACTATACGGTGGATTCCTCCGTTACACGGCAGCAGTGACGATGGTGCGAGTGGGTGGGTACTGCAAAGGCACTCCGACGCTCAGTTAGGCCGGTGCACGAGGAATAGTTTGTATATCGGAGGAGATGCCTACCTTTGATGCTTGGCCTGGTATTTATAGGAGCATACGCAGAATCCTAAAGGGATTCATCTTGGATGCGGATAAATCTGGATTGATATCTTAATGATGATTATCTTTCTTTTATTGTAGGATATATCCCTATAAATCTGGGATTAATATAAGGAAGGTATCTAGCCATCTGAGATATCTATAAATCCTATAATATCGTGAGTTGACGATTGGCAGTTACGCATATTTAGGGATTTATCCTTAGCATAAATTAGTCAGCCGTGGTCACCTGCTTATGTGTCTTGGTCCGTGATCCGAAGCGTGTCGTGAGTCTTCCTCCACGACGGCTGGGGGGAGAATCCGTGTGCGCGCATGGGGTTGATCCCATGGGTCGGGATCCCGGATCTCGGTCCAGAACAAGACCTCGAATATTGTTGGTGGTATATTTTAGACAAAATAAAAAAGAAAGACACTATAAAGTTATTATAAAACTTTTACATTAGTGATAAGTTTAGTATAACTTTTAAAAGAAGGTAAAAATTTAAAGATGATTAATTTATTTTTGTGACAGTATATGTTTCTTGTTTATGGGTGTATATATATTTTTTATATATGTACTTTAATTACTACATAATTCTTTTCTTATCATTGAAATTAGAGATGTCAAAACAGTTAGATCTAACCAGTCAACTCATTTAACTTGTAAAAAATGACTGTGTAACCCGTTTTTTTAGGCGAAAAATTTTAATTTGACCCTTATAATCTGCAGGTTATGGCAGGGCTGAACAAGTTGATTCATCGGGTCACTTTTCTTTCTTTTTTTCCTTTTTCTTTTGTTTTTGGTAATGGATTAGGTGAGTCAACCCATGTTTTGATCTGTCTAAACCATCTTTTTATTCACTTTTTAACATGTTGACCCACCTAACTTGTTAGTTTTTTTATTTAATTTTTACCAGATAAAATAGGGAGGGAACAAAAATTGTTAAAACATATTATCCTATATTTTTTCTAAAATGGTAAAAAATAATGTTATTACTTAAATGGTACTAATTCTAGAGTTGATAATATTTTTTTATTTTATTTTTCAAAGAAAAAATGATTATTACTAATTTAAAGAAATATGTGATGTATACTTTTTGATTTTGTAAATTAAATAACTAATTGAATTTAAAAAGTTCAAATTGAATAAAACTTCGTTAGTGTTGTCTTTTATTCTTTAATGTTGGATAAATGTTAAATTATGTCTTTATATTTTTTGTTTAGAGTTTTTTTTTTCAAAAATGAATGAAGCTAAATTAGACACTTATTGAATATTTAAATCTTGAATAAATAATTTATAATTATTGTTATAAATTTTAAAACAACCATTGGAATGCATAGGAAAGAGATTTTGAGTAATATATACTATAATTGTTATATACATTTTTTAAATTTCGTTTCATTAATTTTTTATAATTTATTAGTTTTTATTTAATAGTTATACTCTTTGAAATTTTAATATTAAAATTTTAATATTATTATATATTAATTAATTAATCTAAAGGTTAGTTTGGATAAATTTTAAATAAAAGTAATTTTACGATTTCATAAAAAGTAATTTATTTTGTTAGGTTTTTATGAAAATCCACATTTTATAGTTAGATACAATTACATAAATTACTTTTTGAAATATATCAACGATAACATTTGTTACTTTAAAATGATGTCAGAATATTTTTGTTCAAAGAAAACTTTTCCACTTCCTTAAATGACTGTTCTCGCTCTTTTATATATTCAATATTTTTTAGAAGCTACTCATTGTAGCTTCTCAAAATAATTGAAAATCTAATTTATTTTGATTACTTTAAAAAAGTTTAAAATACTTAAAAAACACAACCTAATTATTTATATAATAATTTAGGCACCTAATTAAATTTTGTATTTTTGGGTAAAGTAACAAATGTATATGAAAATAAATAAATTTATATGATGAACTTAAGTTAAATTGTTGTATATAAAAATAATAGTTTGGTAGAAATTATTACCCGTGTATAGCAGCACGAGTAAAAAATGCTAGTTAACATTAACATACATTTCAATCCTCTTTTCAAGGAAATTTTTGCTACATGTCACGTTTACATGTACTCTACATTCCCTTAATTTCACAACATTTCCTTTAATAGTAAGTTTTCTAATACTTCAAATTTGAAAAGCATCAATTATTCAAAAAAATTAATTGAAAAAATATTTTATGCATTGTTTTTATACAATTCAAAACTCACGGTATCAAAGTAGTTAATTAATTAACCGTAAAACACTGATTTAAATAACCATAACGCAGTTACCAAATAAAAAAAAAATTGATTAACCATAATGCATTTATTCAATAATTCAAACTCAACAATTATTATTTAAATAAATTTATCAAAAAATATTTTATGCATTGATTATTATACAATTCAAAACTCACAGTATGAATGTAATTACTTAACAACAAAGCATTGATTTAAATTATGCAGTTAACAAATAAAAAATTAAAAATTAAAGTGATATGCACTGTAATTGTCAGTGTAAATAGAAAAACATTGACATTTACTAATATTTTGATACTTTTACTTTTATTTTAATTAATAAGAGAGAAAGAGAGTTAGCAATGAATATTAATTTGTCAAAATATTAATAGATGTCAGTATGGATGAATTATCGACAAGTATATTAAGTCGATCAAGTAATAAAGTGAGTAAAAGAATATCATCCGTAAAGATTGATTAGTATCAAGTACCAATTTTACTAGTTGTGTCATTTTCTAGACTACCAATTTGTCTGAGAAATGTGTAATTAGCATGAAAATAACAAAACAAGCAATTAAAATAAATATCAGTATTTTTGGAGAGTTTTAACAAAAGAAATAGGAAAAAGAGTATCAAGTCCCCTTGAACTTTGATCCTTTTTCAAATCACTACTATGAACTTTAGAATCTTCTCAATTAGTCCTTAAATTTTAATTAATATCTCAATAGATTCTTATGTTTAATTTAGATCCATTAATTCACTAACAAAAAAATTACATGGTATCATTTTATTTGTATTAACATTAATTAAAAAATATTTATTAATTTATTTATTAAAGTTTAATTTTAAATATATTTTCTTTCTTACAAAATAAATTAAAAAATTTATTTTAAAACAAAATTTGTTTTTATTTATTGTGTAAGGAAGAAAATATATTTAAAATTAAATTTTAATAAAGAAATTAATAAAAAGTTGTTAATTAATGTTAATACAAACAAAATGATACAATACAATATTATCATTAGTGAATTAATGGATCTAAATTAAATATAAGGATCTATTGAAATATTAATTAAAGTTAAAAAACTAATTGAGAAGATTTTAAAGTTCGTGGTAGTAATTTATAAAATAGTCAAAGTTCAGAGAAACTACATACTATTTTTCCAAAGAAATATGTGAAGGAATCAATGGTTGAATATGCTAAAGGTTAATTTTCACTTGATCCTTACTTAATTTCAATGAATCCCAATTAATTACACTTATTTCCCTTAATTGATGACAAGAATATACAAAATTAGCTAAGACCTAATCTCTTGGTAAATTAGCCCTTTTCTAATTGTCCTAAAATTACTAATTTCTTAATCAATTTCATGCAATTGGAAGGTTCAAGCACAAAATTCTCATATTCACCACATAATCATCAATATTTATTCCTAAATATTGATAGATCATGGTGTCAAACTCAAGAAGCATACTATATTAAAAAATTTCTCAATTCACAAAATACCCAACGCATCGATTTATAATTGATCAAGTTATAAAAATATTAAGAACAGAGATTAATACTTAATTAAGAGAAGTAAACATAGATTAATTCCAGAATATGTTTACATCAAGTTATGGGTAAGTTAGATCTCCTCTTAGTTACGGAGATTTACTTACTCATATAGAAAAATAGAAATAAAAAAAGAGAAAGAGAGTGAATCCATAGAACTAAGAAAGTAGAGAGGAAAGATATTGACTTCTTAAGCTTTGGGCTGAAGTTCCAAGCCCTCAACAATGGATGAGAATTAGAAAGAAGAGGAAGATGAGAGATAAACTAGATCTCGAAAGTGCCACCAGTACAGAAAACAGTTGTTGAAAATCTTTTCTGGTGAGGTCACGTAACAATCACACTCTCCAAGCCACGCACCTATGTAGAAATTCCACGCACAAGCGTGGAATTCCATGTTTTCATGCAACATTAGTTAAAATTTCCCCATGTAAAGGCGTACAAGTCCGACGCATGTGCGTGGGACTCTCAGGTCTGGCGTATTCTTTTAGTTTCTCCTTCCATGTCTATACGTGGATTTCTACATGGATGCATAGGATTCTTTGCCAACTAAATGGCATGGCTGCAAGTCATTCACGCCTATATGTAGATTCCCACGCACCTCCGTTAGAATTTAGTCAAATTGGCCAACTTTAGCTGAGTTCTAAATGCACCCACATTCCCATGCTTATATGTGGACTTTTACATATAGGCGTGGTTCTTTTGGCCAAAGTAGCCAAATTTTGCAAAACTGTTGCCACGAATTGGTGTGGCCTTTCTTCCAAAAATGTGGTCATGCATTGGCGTGACATTTCCACTTGCGTGCTTTGATTTTTTTTTTTTTCCAGTGCTTCCTTTTGAGTCATTTCATGCCTAGTTCCATGGTTGTTCTTGCATTGCTCCTCTCCAAAGTCCTCTTTGACATCTACAAATTTACATCAATCCATGAGTCTTAGCTCAAAATATCAAAATGAATACATTAACTTCATGGAATGCAATTAAACAAGTTAGAAATTGGTCTATATTCAAGTATGAACCAGTTCATGATTTTTAAGCATAATTCTCATCAAAACTAGGAGCAAAGTGGACTTAACTTTCTCATTTTAATTCAATTTAAAGCTATAATAACTCTATTTTGTAGAGTTATCAAATATAAAATTTCTTTATACTAACAGTGCATATCAATTAAACTTAAAAATTAAATAACCATAATGCATTGATTTAATAATTCAAATTTGACAAGCACCATTATGAAATTGATTTAATTATAAATCAAATAATAAAATACATTGATTAATTTAAATGTGAACAAACACGTTATCACCAAGGGAAAAAAAGAGCACATTCATTATTTTATTGTATCAGATTGGTCATTTTTTTATGGTAATTTTTTAGTTGACTTCTTCACTTATGTGTTGACATCAAGTCCAAAATGTTCCTCTAAATAAAAATCATTAAATTCTAAGTGAAATTAAAACGTTGATAATTTTTCAGCATCAGTGACAGGCTTTGATTGATTTTAATTTATATACATTTATTTCTTAATTAACGTTACATCAAAATTCCTCCTCAATATGAGCTATCAAAGATGTTTGCCTGAGCTTCGTGCTCCTCAGAATCATGAGAAGCTTCAAGTGAAGGTCATATTTCTTCTTTTTTTTGCTTATGGGTGGTTTAACTCATTTTTGTCTATTTTAAACCAATTTCTTGCTTCTTTACCATTGCTTCTGGTTTTGATCCTATAATGAAAATCAATTCTTAGAAAGCATCCTTGAAGATTATGGTTAGAGTCATCCGACTGTGGAGCTTGCAGAGCTTCAACAGCTCTCAAGTCACAAACTTGCCAAAACTGATTTTACATGATGAAATTGTGAGTTCTTTATTTTTTAGTTCTTTATTTCTAGAAAAAAGTAACAAGATTATAGTAAGCAGGAACAACATCAAGCATTGGCAGAATCAAGTTTAAAAAGCAGCTAAAATGCCTGACTTGACGCCAAGAAATCCTATCATAAACTCTTGATTGATTGTCAGCGTCAATTAGCTTATATCCCCCACTTAAATCTCTACACACCCTCCATGATTAGAACTAAACATAACATTCAACAATTTGAACTAGCAAGGGGAGTTACCATAAACACAAGATGTTGATCAACCACAATTCACAGCAGCCTGCACCAATGCGGAACCTCCACACCAACAGATTGAAACTAAGACTCATTTTTTATGTATTCAAAATTGCCAGAATACCAGAATAATCGTACATATAATGACTGATTAAATGACACTCCGCTTAGACCAGACAAATTTCAGGTCCAGCAACTTAAACGGAGAAATGAAACAGCGAGTCCTCCACAAAATATAGCAATACCACCGGATCTCAACCTTGACTAATTTCCTTCTCCTTTGCCTTGCATATATCTTCCGCAGTCTTGATAAATTTTTTGGTCAAATCATCAACCTGTAGGCAGGAAATATCAGAAACCAAACTACCGAAGCTATGGAATCTGGTTATCATCTCAGCTGCAATAAGCACATATAACTTACTTCTTTTTCCAATCTTTTTATGTCATCCTTGGGGAGACTTGAATACAATTTCTTAATTGCATCCATTGCCTGTAAAATTGACGATATCCTTAATCACAATATGCAGCGAATTATGGTATAGCATTACCAAAAAATAATGGCAAAAGGACCACCTTTTTACTTGGAAATAGATAGATAACCCAAAACCTTAGGTCCAGGCCGTACCCTGCTATGATTTTTTTTTCAACTTTGAAATATTTTATCTGCTCTAATAATAATGAAAAAGTTCATGCATTATAAATAAGGACATAAACAGGTTGGGCTTCAAGGGTTAATGGACTAAAAAAAAAACACTAAGTGCATATTTGGAAACTCATCAGAATGCTGCAAATGAAAATTTTAAGCATGAAAAAAAATGGTGTTAGTCAATGCCTAACAAAAATTGAATTCAAGTTAAAAATGGCTGAAAAGATACAGCACGGGAGAACTCTCAATTCTTTCAACAATAACCCTTTGTCCTTAAATTATTAAAAGGCAAATCTACCAAAAAAAAGTCAGGAAATAGAAAAGCTTTCCACCACACCTTTTGCCGAGCTCTTCTAATACTTTGTCGAGCATCTTCACAAGATTTAGTAACCAACTTACTCATGGCCTGAAATAAATGTCGAACCAACAGGATATAGCAGCAATTAGGTTATGTGATGAGGAGTGTTTAAGTGTAAACCATAAATAACTGGAATATGTATAATGAGCTTACCTGCATATGCTCTTTGGTCAATCTGGTCATTTCATGATGGAGAAGTAAATTAGTCAATTGACTATGAGCATAAAAGTCAAGTTCTTTAATAGCCACTATATCCAAAAAAACTTCACTCTGGCATGAGTAACTGAATATAAATGGAGCAAGTGCTTACGGTGGAATAACAGCAACCAATCTATCACCATCTGCTTTAGGATTTAACCCCAATGGAGATGAAACAATGGCATTCTCTAATTGTTTAAGTGTCTGCAGAAGTTAGTAATATGCAAAAGTAATACTAGTTTAGTACTTAGCACTCTACAAAAAAATAAAACTCATCTCCTAAGATAAAGTACCTGTGGATCATAAGGATTAACAGATAAGGTTTTTGGATCTATGACTGAAACAACTGCAACCCGATTCAAAGGCATCTTCACACCACCAGTTTCTACAATAATATGATCAAGCATTCCTGTAGAGACATTTCCATCATTAGTGTGTTGACTGTTGAGTATCAACTATCACAGACACAGAGAATATTTATAAACAATTATGACAACCAGTAATATACCCGGAGAAGCCCTTCCTGTACGTAGCTTGCTTAGCTCTGCTGATAATGCAGCCATTGCAGCCTCCATCTGTGAGACAGCATTTGCCTTAATATTAGGTCCAACATTTGGTGGAACTTCAATCGTACTGACACCCACTTCATCCTCTAAAATGTATGAACCAAAGACCATTAAATAAGAACATTTATTATGAGTATTAAATTCTCTTTGGCATTATATGTTTGGCACACTGAATATTCAGCAGAGGAAACTTGTTGAGGCAAGCTATCAACATGTTTTAATCAAAACAATCTAATATCAGCTTTAAAAAGTAACAGCTTGGAGTTAACTGATTGCAATTGGAAAAGAAGATTTTGCCTACCCTACCCACTTACAATTATCTAAGATCTACAAACCTTTGTTGCTTAAATTTTTATTTTCAGAGTGCAGACTCACACAAGTCAATAAGCTCACTCCATATAACAACCAGCCTAGAAAATGAACTGAACAGTATAAGAAATGGTTTGTCAAGGTGCCCAAGTTGAAGCAGAGATGCTAAGACTTACTTGACTTTCTTCCTTTGGCAAAGGCTCTGCGACTTTCTATGATAAAATTAGCTGCTGGAACAGTGAAAACCCTATTGCTATCGAACATAGAAATGTTGATGGAAGTTCTCATAATGTGAGAGCTGTCATAACCATGAAGGGCAGAGCTTTGGAGCAGAAAGAAGTTCCGGCAGGACAATGCACGTCTAATGTAGGCAGACATCAGTCTTCTTCCTCTTCCACCTCGTGAGAATTTGAGTTCTTTGATTTACTAGGTTTTAGTCTGGCAATAACTAACATATTAGTACAGGAACTTATACAAACATTTTTATTGAAAGAACTATACAAATATTATGACCCTACCCTAAAAGAATTTCCATGGGAGCCTAAGCTACTCATGTAGTAACTTTTGTTCAAAGATAAAATCAAACCACTAAAATCTCAATGTTGATATCAGCATCTTATAACAGAAAAAATAGTAAGGAATTACAACATCCCTTCCACACCATGTGTTCCACCTTAAATAAGGCTATTTAATTACCCAAATAAACTGTCCATATTCATAAATAACAATTTCAAAACATCAAATGAGGAAAAAAGAAAAAATCAGAAGCATGGAGGCAACAAGTAAGCATCTCACATAACATTATAATGTCACAAGGTATTAGTTCAACAGCTCCAATGCAAAGATGTTCTAAGTCCTCCAGAAAAAGAACTATATAAACTGGACCATGGATTTCAGCAGTAACAGGTATCAATCATTAAGTAACTTCAAGAATGAAAAGCCACACAAGACAAGCATGTGATAACATTTACCTATATGCAATTTTCGTTCTTGGAAAAATAATTTGAAATGAAAATATTCATTGTTGTAGACCATTATTCAAACTTGCAATTGACAAGCCCAGATACGCTGAACAGCACTATCATTGGAATGATACATCAAAATTCCATTCCCCATAGATGAATAAAGTTATTGATAACATGATAATTAAATTGGTTCCATGTTTTCATTGACAGATTCTATGGCTTGACAGCAGTTGATATGGTGTTCCTCTTATGAGAGCCCAATGGAAAGCTCACAGATGAATAAGGCTCAAAGGCTAAATTTAAGATTCAAATGTGCAAACTACCCAAATGCAGCAAAAACACAAAAGCACAAGATCAATATTTCTATTATGTACCAAAAATAATAAGACTTTATTATAGAACTATTTCAACCCAAAATAATAAGCTCAAATGCAATTGATCCAAAATTGGGCTTACTCCTATATGTATAATATGCGTGTGCGAAATCACATGACAGCAATCTAATCATGTTTTGTCTGCAAAGTTCTGGACAAGGATCATACAATTGACACAGTACTATAATCCTGTTACTTAATATTATATGATAACAAATCATAATAAAGCTTGATCTGAATCTCAATTTAACTAAACGTCCCTCCAATTATAACCAAATGAAGGCGACACAGAGCTCTGTGAAACTAGGTCGCGAATAATACTACATTATATATACACATACAACTGAATGTAGCATCAAATTAGTGATATATTCCCTTAACTAAGTTAAGCACGCTCTTTCAGTTATTATAGTCTACTTTCAAATTCGGTGTTCAGCTCCCTCGTAGTCCGAAAGATTATTTGCCTAATTTTGGATTCGAACAAAAACAAGAACTGAGATATTATGCTTGTGCAGAGAACCAAAATTATTGCCTCTAAAAAAAAAGAGAAAAACAAAAAACAAAAGCATCGAGTCGAAGGAGGCGCAGAAGCAGAGCAAGATAAAAGAGTCAGTAGAAACCAGTAAGTTTCAGATCTGAATCAGCTATGGAGATTTTGATGACTAAGAAAACAAGGTGCACCCATCACATAATAATAAAGAGAAAGAGAAAGAGAAAGAGAGAGTACCCAGAATGAAGTTATTGAATGTCAAAATGGTTGAGTTTATGAGCAAAGACCCCAAAGGAGAAGGAGAAGGAGTTGATGCCGTTACATACAATACAAGGTGAAAATGAAAGCCAAGCTCCTCTGTCAGTGGCACCTCCGCTTCAGGGGTTTTCTTTTCTGCTTTCTCTCTTGTTTTTAGGGTTTAGGGGTTTTAGTTTTAGGTTCTTTAATGATATTAAATGGCATAAAAAAAAACAAAGAAAATTATTGCTTATCGGGCAACTTGCGCACATCGATCAATCTAATTATTTATTCTTTTAAAGATATTAAATGGCATCAGCTCTTAAGAATTAATATCATTTTAAGAATTAATTAGATGAAAAAATATGATATTTAAGGACGGATGGGCTCATTTAAATATATTTCTATAAAAAACATTTTTTTATACTTTTTATTTTAATAGTGTTTATTTTTAAAAAATAAGTTATTTTACATGTAGATGTAATATTTAAGAAGTATTTATTTTAGTAGAATTTTTATAAAATTATATTTACAATTTACTTCTCTTTGCACTTTTTTAGAAGCAAGAAATTATTAGTTTTAGAATTAAACAATTTTAATGCTTTTTTCTGCTTTTATTTTTTTTTAAATGATATCCAAACATGTTAAAATGCCTTTTTTAAAAAATAAATAAGTGTTTTTATACAAAAGTTTATCTAAACGGGCTCTAAATATTGTTAAAGATGGAAAAAAATTATACATCCATATATATTTGTAGTAATTACTCGAGATGAAGCATACGTATTTAACAAATAAGAGTAGAGGCAAATATCTTAATACTTGTTATCCGAGTATACGTGAGATATCTTTTTAATCTTAACATTTTATACAGATTATGATTTTTGTCTCTTTTTCTTTAAGATGAGTTAAGAATCAATATTTATTATTATTTTACAATTTTTTTAGTGAATGAGTTAATAATGGTAAAAAAAATTATTGAAAAAACATATTATTTAAATAATAGTTATTTGTATGGATTGATTATTACAAAATATAATTAAATTTGATATAAAAATTTGTAATATTATTTTAATTTTATATATGTATTTTTAAATTTTTAGGCAATATTGTGATATATGATATTAATTTTTATTATTATTAGTATTTTTATAATTTTATAAAAGTTCATTTTGAGTTACTATATACCCACGAACACCAATGAATATTCATATCTCTAGTGCGAAATATAAATAGATATTTTTGACGGGATGTAACAGGAAAAACATTACTCGCCTAATCTTATTCCCATGTTGACATTCCTAAATGTTGCATATATATTAGAAGTAATGTTTTAAAAATTGGTTCAACAACTGAAAAAGATAATGGTTCATAGTTCAACTAATTTAATTACTTAAATTAATGATTGAACCAAATAATATTATTATATATAATTGTTATTATAAAAAATATGTTATTCAAAATAATAATAATAATATAAAACAAACAAATGATAATGGTGTTATTAAATAGAATAATGTTATTTACACATATATATCATCTCACATCTACATAATTTTTATTATCTGATTACAGTTGATCTTATCTCGTTTTTGCATGTATACATTCCGATTTTGCCATATATATTCAAATATGATAGATGTGAATCATGGTGATGTGCAACTACATTTTTCTATTAAATATGGACTGTATAATTATTAATTAGTGAATTTGTCTTTTCATATAAAAGGGTATTAGTAAATATTTAAAATATATTATTATCATTATGAAATAAAAAGTAACTCAAACTTAGAGATGGTAAAATGGGTTTTAACAAATTAATTAAATCTCGTCTCGAAAATCGTTATTGTTAATCACAGTTATAATGAAAAATTGGAACAAATTCACTTGTGTTTCTGTGTAGTTTTCGTTTGCCTGCATCCTTTGTATTTATTCTTTTTCTGATTGTATATATATAAATCATTTCACCACTGTTTTCTTACAATAATAGCTCTTTTCCATCGTATGAAATATTCATTTAGCGGCTGCT
Source organism: Ormosia emarginata (assembly GCA_029884605.1). Classification (NCBI taxonomy): domain Eukaryota; kingdom Viridiplantae; phylum Streptophyta; class Magnoliopsida; order Fabales; family Fabaceae; genus Ormosia; species Ormosia emarginata. The sequence continues at coordinate 45,330,485 of JAQQTP010000089.1, read as the reverse complement.
GCTATATATAATCATGTAATACAAATTTCAAAAGTTGAAGTCCATAAGACACCTTGTCATACATTGACCATGAATCTCCTTGCCGTAATGCTCCTTGCACAAATCTGTGCAAAGTGACTGTATTTCTACTATCTTGCAAACTATAAAACATCCCTTTCGATAAGCTTGAGATGCATTCGGATCAAGAACCTTCGTTCTAACCTGTTTATCACAATGACGATGACATCTTTCAGTAATTTCTCTTTTCTTAGCTGCAATTAAAGTAGGAGGCCATGAGGGAAACACGTCAACTTGCACAATTTGAAAAGCAGGCACAAGCACAACCAACAATACCATCACAGCTATTGCAATTTGTGTGATCGTGTTATAATTTCCTCCCACGGCTTGCCTCTTTTTTTCCGATATATATATATATATATATATATATATATATGATCTCTTCGCTAAATGTGAAATGAGTGTTTATTGTAAGAGGTGAGATGAATACATATTGACCATTGGATCTTATATATATATATAGGATCTTACTCATGTGAGATGAGTGTTTATTGTAAGAGGTGAGAGTGTTAGGATTCTAAGAGAATTAACGGAAAGTGATATTGCTGAATAATATCTGTGTATTAATCATCACAAAAGAGTGCTTTTATAGAGCTACAAAGACAGAGCCAGCAAGGCTAGTAACTAACTAACAAAACAGAAAAACTACCGAAACGCAGAAAGCTAAGCCGACTTTCTATTAAAAGCAAGACTTATCATAACATTCCTCTCCTTAAATGCTCATTGCATTTATAAGCAACTAGTTTAACTCGAAATTTCACAAACTCCCACCGCTTGCTCTAAGCTTTAGAAAAGAGTCGACTTGAGTGGTTTTGTCGAACAAAACAATTTGCTCCTTTGTTCCACAATGAACCAATTCTATGTCACCATTTTTAGATAGGTTCCTCAAAAATGAAATCGAACATCGATGTGTTTACTTAAATTTCCATGCATGGAAAGGATTCCTTGAAAGTTTGATAGTATCATTAGTTGTCACACATTAAGGTAGTGCAACCTTTTCTATGTCCAACTTAAATATTCTTCTCATCCATTTACAAAAAAGCAGCAAATGCGAGAAAAAAGCACAAATATAAGGGACATGGTGGAGAGAGTCACAATTTTTTTCTTGGATGACCAAGCTTGCTCCATTACTCATACAAATACATAACCAGAGGTGCTTTTTCCGTCTTCCAAGTCACTCGCGCATAGTCACTATGATCTGTGTGTAGGCTAACAATTCCTCATTTCCTCCCTTCTTATACAAAATGCCAAAATTCACAAGTACCTTGAAGATACACGAGAACTCTCTTTATATATATGCATTTAGTAGGTTGACTCATAAACCGATCATCAAACTAATCGAGAACATCATATCGAATAAATACTTGTAATGTACATGAGACTTCCCACCAATTGCTTATATTGAGTCTCATTTACCTTTATTCTTTTCATCTTTGCATAGTTTGTAACCTACTATAGGAACTCCAAAGTTACTATCATATGCCAAATCTCTTCAACACTTCTAAGGCATACTTTCTCGATAGATGTAGATTCCGTGTTCTCTTTGATCGAATATTTTATTCCAAGGAAAAATCTCATCTTACCAAGGTCGGTATATCAAATTCTTTCTTCATTGAACTCTTGAAGGTACTCATTAAGGATTCATCATTGCCAAGTGTGTATATGAGATCATCAACATACACACCGACAATTAGAAACCTTCCCGTGAAATCTGCTTCAAAAACAATGTCTCATCTTCATGATTGCTTTTCTCGGAAGCTTCACACTAATGAAGTAAGACTCATTCTGACCGAACCAAGCTCTTGGAGCTTGCTTTAATCCATACAAAGCCTTGTGGAGCTTGTACACCTTGTGCTCACTTTTTTCACATAACCTTTTTTAACATGTTCCACATATACATCCTTCGTCTTGTAAGAGTGCCATATAGAAAGGCATGATTTTACATCAAGTTGATACAATTTCCATCCTTTATGTCTTTGCTTTCCAAGTGCTATAATCATTCTCACAAGTATCCATTCTACTTACAGGAGCAAACATTCTTAGTATAATCCACCCCATCTTGTTGAGAGTAGCCTTTAGCCACTAACTCCGGCCTTGTACTTATCTACTTGACCAAGTTCATTCAACTTAGTCTTGTAAATCCACTTGACACCTATCTTCTTTGCTTTCCAGTGGTAAATCGTATTGAGTTCCATCCCATATAGTACCATTCTTCACAATTGAATTAATTTCAGCATCCATAGCTTGTCTCCATTTGACACTTTTTACTGCAATTTCAAAGCTGTCAGGATCTGTACATTCAATGAAGGCCATGTTAATTGCGTCTTCTGGTGGATGATACTTTCAAGCAATATGTGAAGAGTGCTCGAATCATATGTGTGGAAACAGATCTTGGTTCAAGGAGGTGGATGATACTTTCAAGCAATATGTGAAGAGTGCTTCAAAAACAATGTCTGCTCATGATTGCTTTTCTGGAAGCCTGCACTAATGAAGTAAGACTCAATTGATTTTGTGTTACCAAGCTCTTGGAGCTTGTTTTAATCCATAACTAGATATACTTATTTTGATTATATTTGATTTTATATACCTTGTGGAGCTTGTACACCTTGTGCTCACTTCCCTTTTTCACATAACCTTTTGGTTGTTCCACATATACATCCTCTGTAAGAGTGCCATATAGAAAGGCTGATTTTACATCAAGTTGATACAATTTCCATCCTTTATGTGCTGCAAGTGCTATAATCATTCTCACACTGCAATTTCAAAGATGGTCGTTAGATCTCATACATTCAATGAAGGCCATGTTATTGCGTCTTAGGTTCGAGATCTCTTCACCGATTTTATAGTCATTCATCCAGCTAGGTGGATGCCTTCTCCATCCTTCATCTTTAACAACTTCAGTTCTCTCAGTTTGTGTCTGAATTCCATCTTCCTCATCGTTGGACTTACTGTCTGCAATACTTTCTTCTTCAAAATCAGTAATGCTTTCAGTATCCTCACTTTCAGAATCTACAATCAGTTCCTCCTTTTGCTTCTGATCTCAATTCCATTGAGTATCTTCCTCAAAGATCACATCTCTACTTACAACAATCCTTCTTGTAGTTGGATTATAAAGCTGTATCCCTTAGATTCCTCACTTATTCCCAACAAAACACATTTGCAGCTTTTATCCTCCAGTTTAGTCCTTTTGGCATATTAATGTGTACATGAGCTACACAACTAAACACCCTAAAGTGCTCAACCGAGGGCTTCACTCCACTATAGTTTATGTTTGATTCTTCACATGCCGGGGTTGGTGATCTATTCAACACATAAGTCACCCAATTCACGACTTTTTAAAAAGGATTTTGGAATCTTCTTCTTATAATAAATTCTCACCAAGTTCATGATGGTTCTATTCTTCCTCTCGGCCACCCCATTCTCATGTGGGAGTGTATGATGTGGTCAAGATGTCTTTTTTACAGTACTTATTTTTTCTAAGTAACTCATTGAATTCCAATGAAGTAAACTCTCCTCCTCTGTCGGTTCTAAGACAATTTGATCAACAAAATGGAAGCAAATGACAGAGACTATTTTAAAATTTTTTGATTCCTTTTCAACTAATTTCTTAAAACATTGAAAATAGTGAAGGGCTTCTGATTTCTCCATCAAGAAATAAACCCATGCTTTTCTAGAGTAATCATCTATAAAGCACACGAAATACCTCTTTTGGCTATTGGATGATGGAGTGATAGGGCCACAAATATCTGCATGAATTAGTTCCAGCTTCTCAGTTGCTCTCCATTGACTCTTTTTGGAATGGGATCTAATGTGGCTTACCATAATCCATTATAATTTCATACAATCTTCACATACTTTTACTCAAAATTTCTCACATGTACAAGAGGAAGGGAGACCCCGACCATGTCTTTACTCAAGAGTTTTCATTTCCACTTTGTGACTTAGATGAGCATATCTCGCAAAGTATAAATCCAAATAGGACGGAAAGGTCTTGTAATAATGTGGAAGCATGCATCATCCTTGGTTGTAGTACGTGCGACAAAATAAACATCCCGTTTGTTGTCATGCTAGCCTCCAGGATCAACCCTTTGTCGAACATGGATGAAAGAGCTTTTTTCGCATGCGGGTTCTGACCGAAACATTACAAATCAAACCTCTTTCTTGCAAATTTGCCCTATGCTTAAAAGATTGTTTTTGAGTTCTGGCACCAAGAACACATCTCTAATTATATGAGTGACTCCTCTAATGTTCAGTTTCACACTCCCTTTTCCAGTCACCTCCATTCTTGTGTTATTTCCAAGCTTCACATATTGCTTGAAAGTATCATCCACCTCCTTGAACCAAGATCTGTTTCCACATCATATGATTCGAGCACCCAATCCAAGAACCATGCATCTCCTCTTTGCACATCATTCAATTCCTCATGAGCCATCAACAAAGTTCTTCTTCCTCATTGAAAGAAGCATAATTGGCTTCTTTATCCCAGTCAAGACATTCATACTTGTAATGTCCAAGTTTGTGGCATTTGAAACATTCAACGAGGCTCGATTTTGCCTCCTTCCCTCCCCTTCCTCTTCCTCTACCTCTACCTCTTCCTCCATTATAATTCCTCTCATCAGAACTTACTTTGAGAGCCTGCTCCTCTCCATGATTCTTGTGGAATTTCTGCTTAATATATGAACTATCAAAGAACTCTGAAGTTCATCAACAGAAAAGTCGGTATCCTTAGATTCCTCAATTGAACAAACCACATAGTTAAATTTGTCAGTTAAGGATCTAAGGATCTTCTCAACAATGATTACATCCTTCATCTGTTCTCCATAAATTCTCATCTTGTTAGTCACACTCATAACCCGAGAGAAATAGTCAGTTACAGTTTCACCTGTTTTCATCTCCAAAGTCTCAAATTCTTTCCTCAAGGCTTGAAGAATTGATCTTTTTACTCTTGCATTGCCTTCATACTTTCTCTTCATTGAATCCCATATCTCCTTTGATGTGTTCTTTTGCAAGATAGTCTCCAAGATTGTTCTATCTATGGCTTGAAACAAGTAGTTTTTGACCTTCATATCTTTCAGCTTCAGCTCGTCAATTCTCCTCTGCTGAGCCTCTGTCAACACACTTTCTTTGTCTGGTTCTGCAATGCCGGTTTCCACCAAGCTCCAATACTCCTTGGATCTGAGAAAATTCTCCATTAGCATGCTCCAATGATCATAATGACCATCGAAGCGAGGAATTGCAGGTTGCACAAAACCACCATCATTTGCATTTGCCATTTCTCTCCACTCACAAGAATACCAAGACTCACGCTTTCTACTCAAACAAGGGAGCTCGATGCCAAAATGTTAGGATTCTAAGAGAATTAACGGAAAGTGATATTCAATAATATACATAATTAATCATCACAAAGAGTGCTTTTATAGAGCTACAAAGACAGAGCCAGCAAGGCTAGTAACTAACTAACAAAACAGAAAAACTACCGAAACAGAAAGCTAACTGACTTTCTATTAAAAGCAAGACTTATCATAACAGAGAGGAATACATATTGACCATTGGATCTTATATGAATGGTTAAGATTAGAACATAAATACATGTAACTTTTTTAAGTGGTCACATGACCTTTAAGTAATTTTTAATCTTGACCATCCATGTATAGTTGTATGGTCAAGATTTACTCCTCTAACCCTCTCACAATAAAAACTCCTCTCACTAGATATGACCCTTATATATATATATATATATATATGATGTTACTTTGGTGAGAAGAGTAAATGTAGACCATTAGATCTTACATGAATGGTCAAGATTAGAACATAAATGCATGTGACTTTTTTAAGTGGTCACATGACCTTTAAGTAACTTTTAATCTTGACCATCCATGATTTTGCTTTCTGGTCCAATTTATTCCTCTTTGATAAAAATTCATCTCACTTTGATATGTCCCCTATGCAAATAGAAAAAACGACAAAAGAAAAGGGGGTTTATAACTTCAAAGATAAATATTAGTTCGAACAAAACAACTTATAATGCTAAAAGATTAGAATTACAAAAAAATATTTGGCAGATATTACAAAGAAGAAATCTTCGATTAGCCCGTAAATCGCATTCTTTTTTTAAATTTTTCATGGAAAGGATATACATAGATATCTTTCTATGTATCATTAGTATTCCTAGGATTAATGTACAACTTTTTCTTGAATCAACAAAAAAAAATTTAAATAAATCCATTTACAAAAATGAAGCAAATGCAGAAAGAACTGATAAAACAAATATAAGGGACATATCTAGTGAGAGGAATTTTTTCATTTTTTGAGGGTTTCAATTAAATCTTGACCATACTACTATATAATGATTGTCAAGATTAAAAGTTATTTAAAGGTCATGTGACCACTTTCAAAAAGTCACTTGCATTTATATTCTAATCTTGACCATTCATGTAAGATCTAATTGTTAATATTTACTCTAAACCTCTTAAATAAACACTCCTATCATCTGAGTAAATATATATATATATATATATATATATATATATATATATATTCCTAAAGATCACAAATACATACGTCAACAATAATTAACTAATCAATAGAATAAATAAATAATTATATGAAATTAAAAAAATCTAACAGAAACATGACTTTCTTTTCAAGACTTGTATACCAACACGAGTTATACAATTTTACAATATAAAAATAAATTTTAAAAAATATATATTACATTTTAAATGTTTATATATAATAATATTTATTTTTAATTAATCTATATACTTTGAGTTTTAGGGTCTATGTTGATCGAATATTTTTATATAAGCCAATAAATAATTTTAAAAATATAAATATTATAAATTATATTTAATAATGTTAGAGTTCTACATTAGCCGCATCAATCTTCCAAGTGTGATTTATATACTTCTTGGATCACTCCACTTGATGCTAATTGATTTTAGGTTGAAATCTCACATGGTATCAAAGTCAATATCTCATCTTCGTCGCTTATTCTGTTAGGTTCACTTATTTCGTCACCTATTCTACTAGACTCACCTATTCTGTCCAGACATTTGTGGAGGGGGATGTTAGAGTCCCACACTGCCACTCTCTGATATGCAGATAATGTAAACTTCTCTAGACTTTTTCTCGTGTCCATATTTCTCTATTTTTAACATGGTATCAGAGTGATAACATCCTTCGTGACTTGTCATATCACTATTCTACTGCATAGTTCTTGAAAATCTAGAGCTCTGATTAGTGACATCTTATGTCGTGTTCTCTTTCCAACTTCCTCTCCCTATCTCTTTACCGTCACTTTCTCTCTCCTATTCGTAGTTGGCACCATCTCCGTTGCGCTCTTCTGTTGCGCCGTCTTTGCCGCGCTCCCCTGCTCCTCTGTTGTACTCCTAATTAGTTTCGTCTAATTCAACTTGAAAGATTGACTCTGTCTTTGTTGTTTTCAGTCAAATGCATATTGGTTTCATCCCATATATAGTTTGGCTCCATTTTCATTGTAGATTTTTCCAAATGTATATAGTTTCATCCCATATGCAATTTAGCTTCATTCCCATTATAGATTTTCCCAAGTGCATATAGTTTTATCTCAAATGCAGTTTAGGTCTCTTGACTTCTCCAAAATCTCGATATTGTATTTTTAGAATATTTTTAGTTTATTTTATTTTCGTGTGTCTAATTGTAACAAACTAAAGCTTAATAACTTTAACTTGAGAAGAAGTGTTAGAATATCTATAACATGAAATTAAATTAAGCTTGATTTTGTGTTATATATCTTAGGGATATGATTTTTACATAATTAGATATACTATTTTGATTATATTTGATTTTATATACACTCTCTCTTGTATAAATAAGGAATCCTTTTCTACACATTAATTAATTTGGAGATAATTCATATAATATACAAAAACTTTCTCTAGACTTTTTTCGGTACCCTGTTTCTTTATTTCTCACATTGTATCAGAGTCAAGATTCCATCTCCATCACCTATTCCGCTAGGCTCGCCTGTTCCATCCAGACATCTGTGGAGGATGGTGTTAGAGTTTCACATTGCATACCTCAATCTTTCAGGTACGGTTTATATACATGTTAGGTCACAAATAATACATTAATTTTAAAATTAATAAGTAGAGTACATAATAAGTTTTTTTTCATTAAAATCATATTTCAATATTTTCTCTCCTGTTCTTACTAATATATTGCTTGCATGTTTTATGAGTTTAGGAAAATGAAATTTATTTCAAATAACATAATATAAACAAAAATAATAAATTGAAAGTTAACTCAACAAATAGAAATTCTTAGTGTTCTCCCATGAGAACAGTAGTGAGAGTAATACTTTTTTTTAAGTAATGCTAACATATTTATAAATAAAACTTACTAATATATATAAGTATCTTGGAAATGGGTGAAAATCTAAAGATATTAGATTTAAATTGTAGTAACGCTTAAAGATAAAGGTTAAATTAAAGTTTCAGTTATTATAGTTTATACTAATTTTTAATGCAATATTTATATTTTTTTCCTTTTCAAATCAATTTTTATTTATAAAAATTTTTAAAATAATTTTTATTATTAGCTTTTGTTATAATAATATTATAATATCGTCAATTGACTAATAAAATAAATATTTATTTATTTAATAAAGACTTTTTTATATGCTCTTTTTTCTGTCAAATATTGAATAAGATGTTCCTTCATTTTAGTAGTACTTATTTTTTCTAAGTAAGTGCTACTTTATCCAATAAGTGTTCTTTTTTTCTATGTAAAATATTTAGTATGAATTTGAATTTGATTAATGGTGTCAAAATGGAAGCAAATGACAGAGACTATTTTAAAATTTTTTGTAAGTGTAAAAATTGATTTGAAAAGAAAAAACTATGAGAATTGAATTAAAAATGAATGTAAACAAACTATAAGGCCAAAACTTTAATTTAACCAAAGATAAAACATGTATGAAATTCTTAAATAAACCTAGTACACTTATCAATTACATTATTAATTAATAGATACATTTTATAATTAACTAATTATTAATTACCATAATCCATTATAATTAATGATATGATTTGCTTATTGCCACATGTTTACTCAAGAATTTCTCACATGTACATTGGTGTACTTGTCAATTTATTTAATTTCTTTTTGTTTTTCACTAGAAAAAGATTTCATTTCTTTCCACTTTCAACTCATCTAAGCCAATTGAGATTTGCAAAATAAATGCATCAAATAACTGTCAAAATCTCCAAAATTAATAATTTGCTAGTTCATTTGCATCAATTAAGATCATGCAATTGTTAATCAAATACGGTCAACGCAATATAATTTCATAGGCATGATTTTAATTTCCGCTCAACATCCAATAGAAACTCTCCCATAAACATCAATAATCATTAAAGATCCAAATGGGCTAATTTGCGACAGATTTTTCCATCGCTAATTTGCGGCAAATTTTTTCGCCACAAATTTGTGGTGAATTTTTTTGCTGCTAATTTGTGGCTGATTTTGAGGCAGATTTTTCCTCGTCTGATTTGCGGCGGATGTTGTCGCCGCAATTTTGCGGCAGATTTTTCAATTTGCGGAGGATTTTGCTGCGGATTATCCGCTGCAAAATTCTAGGTAAATTTGCGGCTAATATTTTTGCAGCAAAATCCACCGTAATTTTTTTAAATATAAAAAAATAAATTAAATATTCATAATCCACAATATAGCAAAATTCACTCAGACTTCAATTTCAACCTATCAATGCATTTAACCAATCCATAAAACAAACATAACAAATCACATACAACATAACTCATTGTTCAAATTCAACATAACAAAGTTTGTTCAAATACAAAGTTTAATAATCCTCATTATCATTGTTATCTTCATCATGATCATCTTCATTATTCTGATTATCTTCTTCTGTTAGTTGTAGTTATTGGCTTGGTTGAGTGCCAACGGCTTGTACATATAATTTCAGTTCCTTAACCTGATTAATATATGTAAACATAAATTCATCAATTCATTTCACGAAAATGAATTAACCAAAAATACGAAAAATAAAATGATTAACTACATCCATCAAAATACAAAAATCAATTAATAAAAAATATTACAGCTATTACTTAACTTGATTAATAATGTGCTCAGGAACTTGACTCGACATAGGCCTTGAGGATAATAATTGATTTATATGTATCATGAATACACTTTATTAAACACTCTTACTAAGGTCTCATCACACTTATAAAGGTATACAAGAAAGGTCCCCACACTTAGCAAAGCTAGTTTTTCCCAAAACAACATTTTGGCATTTTTCTCAATTTTAACCCTTGATCTTTACTCAATAAAATGAGCATAACTTGAGCTAAGTATGTCGAAATGAGGTAAATTAGGTGTCCTTGGAAAGCTAAGAGAAAGAGCTACAACTTTCATTAAGAGCGTAAAAGCTAATTCTCATTATATATTTCTACACGGGCCGTGTTGTTTTACACGTCCCTCCCCCCGGTGTCCTGCTCTGTCTGCACGTTTCCACTATATTTGAACTGGCAGAGAGGGACACGCCCCCCTCGTGTTTTCGGACACGGGCTGTGTTCTTGGGGCAGAAGTTTTGCAGAATCGTGGTTACGGTTTCATTGGCCAAAATCTTGGATTTTGGCTACTCCAATCCAGTTTCTAAGTGAGTTTAAGTCCCAAACAAGTTCACAAACATGAATGGAACATAAAACACCAAAAGATTTCGCCAAAAATGGATCAAAACACTACAAATCTCATCCTTGGTTATTCAAAACCTAAAACTCCAAATTCTCATTTCAAATGAAAAATCAAGGTATACAAGTAATGAAAAACAGTTCTCATGCCTCTAGCAAACCAAATCATGTTATTCTCAAGTTTTCTAACAAGATTCAAGCAAAAACAAGCAAAAACAACTCAAAATCCCAATTCCCACATCAAGTCACAACTCAAGAACAAGATGAAAGGAATAGGAAACTGAGTTAAGAACAAGGTTTTTCCCCTACCTCAAGGTCTTGAAGATAACGAAGGTTGCTCATGGAAGCTTTTATCTTAAAAGGCAAAGGGAGAAAGGGGAGAGAATTAGAGAAAGAATGTCATCTGAAAAATAAAAATGACAGAAGGAAAAAGATGAAATAGATTTAATTTTGCGGCAAATTTTTTGTGGCGAAAAAATTCACCGCAAATGTATTTTTTGAATACGAAAGAATTTGCGGCAGATTTTTCTGCCACAAATTATTTTAATATTTTATTTAGAATTTTTTATTATACTTATCAAAATTTGCGGCAAATTTGTTCACCGCAAATTTAAATTTAGATTTGCGGTGAATTTTACGGTGGATTGTTTTAATATTTTTTTAGAATTTTTATTTTACTGATCTATTTGCGGCGGATTTTTCCACCACAAAATTTTTTTTTGAATTGCGGCAAAATTTGCGGCAAATTTTTTTCGCTACAAATTTAAATTTAAATTTGCAACAGAATTTGCGGTGAAAAATTTAACATTTATTACGAACTTTTAATTCTAATGTCCATTTTGCGGCGGATTTTGCCGCCGCAATTTTTTTTTTGAATTGTGGCAGAATTTTCGCCGCAAAATTTTTTTAATAAAAAAATATTTTTTGATAGAAAAGTCATCGGAGAATTTTAGTGGCGAAAAATTTACCGCAAAAATCCATTACAATTTAATCCGCCGCAAGATCGGTCGCAAATTTAAACTAATTTTAATCTGTCACAAAATCTGCTGCAATTACGGCGGATTCTAATCCGCCACAAAAAATTTGTCTCAAATTCGTTGTTTTCTTGTAGTGTTTTGATTATCGTCTCAAAAATGCATTATCCTTACTCTTCAAGTCTTCATTGGTGTTGTCAATTTAAAAAAATGCATTTAATTTGGCAGCAATTTACAAAACAGTTTCAATTTATATTATTATATATAATAGCGCTTTCAAATATAAAAAGTGTTTTTCAATACCTAGAATACTAGATTCACCCTTGGAACACCATGTCACATGTGAATATGATTTATTGTTTTCATATATTGTATGTCGAGTTAAAATGTATATTATATATAGATGTAAGTGAGATGTCATCTAAATATCGTATTTTAAATGTTCAAATAATAAAATTATTCAAATATTTTGAAATATGAGTTTAGCAGCTGTTGCAATGATGATGTAATGAAAAATGATAAATATCATAAATAATTTTTTTAGTAAAATTTGTTACGGATGATTTGGAGAACTATATTTCTCTGTGGGTAAGAGAGAAGTTAAGGGACTGAGGTTATTTGTTGTGAAACTTATTTGAGATTTAGAGATTAAAAAACAATGCCACATTATTCATAACATATAATGAAAACATTTTTCGTGTGAACGAAATAGCTTACTCTAATGTAATACACATTTAATTTCAAAAGTAAAACACCCCATGAAAACTTGTCATACATTGACCATGAAACATGTTAAAAATATATATATATATACATTGGCCATGAATCTCCTTGCCATAATGCTCCACAGCTCCATGCACAAAATCTGCGCAGAGTAACTCTATTTCTCCTATGTTGCAAACTTTTAGACATTCACCCCGATAAGCTCGAGATACAATCATCGGATGTAATTCTTATAACCAGTTCATCACATCGAAGATCACACACTTCTTTAATTTCTCTTTAATAAGGAGGCCATGACGGGAAGACATCAACTTGAATAATTTGAGCTGTAGACACAAGCACACCCAACAACGCCATCACGGTTACTGCAATTTTTGTTGTCATATAGCCTTTCCTGCCATGGCTTGCCTCATTTTCTCTATATGTTCCTGATTATCACAAAGCCCATACATATATATATGCATCAATATATAATTTTGTACTTGCTCCAAAAAATCTATATGTCAGGTATTACTTATTAATTAATGCCTAAAACCTATTTATCCACGTAAAAACAAAATCCCGCATTTATATATATTTGGATACCAATATTTTTTGCTTCTTGGGTTCAGTTGTAGTCGCACTACGTTACCCTTAAGTGATAGTGTACACATATATTATAAACTAACTATTAGGGAGTTAGTTAGTTATATGGAGTTAGTTATATGTCAACTGATAGTTTGTTACAGTTAGATTCATCTATAAATACTGAAAGTTGTGTATTGTAATACTCAATCAATGAATTCAATTTTCATCTTTCCATTATGGTATCAGAGAGGGTAAATCCCGCTATGCTTCTGCACTCTGAGTTCTTCTTGATTGTTTTCTTAGTTTTACAATTTCTATCTTCTTCTTTCGCACTCTGAGTTCTTTCTCGCGTTCTTCAATTCGATGGCCATGAATGATACCAGTTCTGAAAATGTTGTGTGGAGCAGTGTCCTCATGGATCAAACATGTAACGCACCTAGATCTAGCCACCGCAGCACAATCGTTATTATACCACAGTCATTAAGTCCAAGCGTGTCACAGTTTCAAAATCCAGTATGTTAAAAAAATAAGATATTTATTTATTTCCATTATGCATAAATAGAAAGTACGAGCCACGATATGAAATATAATTATATTGACTCGCAACACAAAATATCACATTAGCTTAATACAAAGTACAAATCCATCATCCTTATATAAATTGACGTACAACAATATAAAACATAGGTTTTACATAACATAATATAACTACCATATAAAAGTTCGGCCTTCTCCAAAGTCTAACACATGAATGGAATGGTCATGTACCTGATCTTCTTCAGCATTCCCGTTAGATAATACTCGCCCTTGCGACACTTCCAGATGGACGGGAGCACGAACATGCATTATAACCGAAACCTCTCTAGAGAAGAGGCGGCTATTATCCCATATCTTCCTAATAGGTATAAGGAACTGTACACGTATAGGAACATAAGATATGTTCGTACCAGCTCCAGGTTCATTACCGCGCTGAACTAGGGTTACATCCCCAATGTAAGTAACACGTCCCGCTTCATGGTCGAATTGCCAGACTTCTAAGCCACTATGAAACTGTATCCACGTGCGAAACAGAGGAGGTTGTGCAGATGCCATCACAAGGAAACAAAAGTCGATCCTCAAAGATCTAACTAATCGAATTCAACTCGCGCTTTTCACTATCTTTATCCAATACGACATAAAACAAGGTAAGTAAAGAGGTGAAACACCCAACTTTCATTATCATTATAACAGTAAGAAGACAACACGGCGCAAAGCGCCCACATAGCAATACAGTCATATATTTATTAACAGTAATAGTAAAATTTATAGTAAAGCAGTACAATTATAAGCAAATAGTAAGAAATCAATAACACAGACAAGTCACAACAATATCTCAAGCAATCAGTACAATATCCAGATAATTGTTACAGAAATAAAATAGACATTTTCACAGTCACAAGTGTGCATGCTCAACAAACTATGAGACCGACAATGAACAATGCACAATGCATGATGATACCAAAATTCTACTCCATGGAGCTAGACATCAACATTTTTCGGAGAGAATGATTAATAAGTAATGCTAGTATATCATTAGCCTTAAAAATAGTGCGCTCATCTCATAAAAATATTTGTGCAATAATGACTTATACATGGCACCTCAACAATTGATTGTGATATAGGATAACGTCTCGGTCCGGATCGTCGATGCATTTGTATCGGTCTATCCCACGACCCCAGCGGAGCTACCACTGTCTATTGTGAGACACTTGCACCCCAACGCCCCCACGGCCAACCACTATGACTCTACGCTTAGTCTATTCGCACCCGCACATAGGTGTTATTCAACTCCTAGGCATACACCACCTTTACAATAATATCCAACGGACAACACATGTGCATGACGATGCAATGTCCAATCATGTACGTTTATCAATGATGTATTCATCATAAGCATACCACAATAGCATATATATATTTATTCTCAATGTCAATAAATCATATCAATGATACATTTATCAAAAGCAATACCACAATGGTACATAATCATCCTCAATGTCAACATATCATAATCTCATCAAGAAATCCATCAACAACTACTTAGCCCCACCTAGGGACCTACAACAATGTCTAACCATTTCTCAATATCAATATATGTTTATGGTCCATCAATTATCACAATTCCCCATTAAGGGTCCAACATTTCCAATAACTTAAGTCTTGATCAATTATGAAGTTCCCTAGGTTAATTAACCTTTAAAATTCGTAATTCTCTTAAGATTTACTACTCAATTAATTCCTTCCATCTCATTATGGATCACATACTTTTCTAAGTCCTCAATTACCAAAAATGTACCAAGGCATTCTTTGTACACAAATTTTACTCTAAAAACCGTGGCCTCTCAAAGCCTTCAAAGTTCCAATTTCCTTTCATCTTATGCATTAACCATTTAGTAACGAATTACACAAATCTCACTTCACACAAAATTAATTCAATCTCTTAAAACCTAAGGCCAAAACCGTGGCCCCTTATTAGTGTGGTGAACTCCCAAATTTTTCCTTTCATTACATCTAACATTATCATTCAATACTTAACCATTTAAGCTTCCTTTAATTCTTGTACCAAATCAAATTTATATCCTTAGGTTCTCATCAAAACCGTGACCTTCATAGGTGTTAGGAAAAACCTAAACTTTTCATAGTCAACTCCATTATGATCATCAATTCTTTAATGTCCAATCACATAGGTTTCATTACTCACTAATTTAATCCAAATATCCTAAAAATTCAAGCCAAAATTGTGGCCTCATATTAGATTAGAAAACCCTTGAAAATTTCTATCCATTAATTCCAACATCATCATTCAACCTTTAATTACCTAAGCTTCATTTCATTTATGTACAAAAATTAATTTATACCTTGAAATCTTAATCAAAACCGTGTCACCATGTTAGGGTAGGAAACTCTAATTTTTCCATTTAGCAACCCTAACATGATCAAGCATTTTTAACACATCAAATTCATTCAAGATCACCATTTAAGCATTTATCTAATTCAAGAATACATAAACATGTAAAATCACCCACAAGGTAAGCACACAAAGATGGATTTTTCCATCAACAAGCACACAAAGTCTCTTCACCACCAATAATGGTTGAAGTGAGTAATCTCCCTCTTACCTTAAGGAATAACACGAAAATGAGCTCCTACTTCCTCTATGGTGATTTCGGTTTTGGGGTCTCCAAGAACCCTAAAATCTCCAACACAAATAATCAACATCAAGCTTGGTAAATGATAGATCTTTGGTCTCCAATGAGACCATAGAACACGAAAATGAAGAGAAGAAGGAAGAAAAATGAGAACTTTACCTTAAAGTTTGAAGCTTTGCCTTGGATGACAATGGAGGAAAAGTTAGTTTTTGAAGAAAACCCTTCAAATAGGAAGTGCAAAGGAGGTTGAGAGGAGTGTAGAAATGGTGTTTATGAAGAGAAAGAAGAAGAAAAATGGAAGCTTTACCTCAAAGTTGGAAGCTTTGTCTTGGATGGCAATGGAGGTGAAGATGGGTTTTTGAATAAACTTTCAAAAGAGAAAGTGTAGATGAGGTGGAGATGAGTGTGAAAATGGTGTTGATGGAGAGAAAAGATGAAGAATGATGGTCACAAAGGGGGTTGCAATTTCATGGTTGAGAAGGAAGAAGAAGAGAGAAGGAGGAGAGAAATGAATAAGAAGCTTGAAGAGAGAGAAAGTGTTGGTGAAAGTGTGAGATATTTTGGGGTAAGTTAGGCTAAGTGTGGGAAGCAAAATTGCTTCCCCTTGGGCACCAACAAGCCACAACAATGAGAGGGAAGAGAGGGGAGGGAATAGCTTCTCTAACAAGCTAAGGGCATCTTAGTTATTTGGTGGTCAAAGCTTCTTAAAGAAGCTTTGAAGAAAGTACACCAATTTGAATTAAAGTGGATTTGATTTGACATAAAGTAGATTGCATTAGGATAAGGTGATAGAGTTTTTAATACATGTTATTATCCAATGGACAATTATTACAGTTGACAGAAATCAGTATTAATTGTCCAGCGGATAAAATTACGCAGCGATTTATTAGTCCGTCAGATAGAATTTCTCAAAAAACGTAAAATTTCGTAAATCGTGTCCAGCTCAGGGTTTAGTAAAATCTCCCGTAGACATTTCCACAGATCAAGGTTCTCGAAAAAAATATCTCATTTTCTTGGCCCGCTCAGTTTGCACGCAAAATGAAGAATAATATTAAAATATTCTGCATTCTCAGAAAAATCCAAAAAAAATCTCATAATTCCCAAATATTATAAAATGATTATTTATCATGAAATTATCAATTTTTAAGATGTTACAAAACACAAAATCCTTCTTCTCTCTATTATCTACATCCAGGAGAGAATCCTGGTGCTGTTCTTGTTTAGCTACAACTCAATGGATCCAATTATCACTCATAGAGCAGGACAATGAAAAAGGCATTATTGACAAAGAATAAGCTAAAGTTCATCAATGGCGGATTGTCGATTCCAAATGAAAGTGATGTGAATTTCGAAGCATGGGAGTGATGCAATAGAATAGTGGTTTCTTGGATTGGCAGAACCCTCAGCCCTCAAATCGCACTAAGTGTTATCTACATTGACAATGCAAATACTCTTTGGGAAGATTTGAAAGAAAGATTCACCAAGGAAGATCATTTTTGAGTTTTAGATCTTCTTCAAGAAGTTCATTCCATCAAGCAAGGAGAAAGGTCATTATTGGATTTCTTTACTGAATTAAAGACTGTGTGGGAGGATTTGGAGGCTCTCAGACCCATTCCAGATTGTTCTTGTACTGTGAAATGCAAATGTTGTAGCATTATTAAAACAGTTAAACAACAAAGGGAATATGAATATGTGATATGTTTCTTGAAAGGTCTTGAAGAAGTATATGGCACAGTTAAATCATAGATATTGTTGATGGAACCATTGCCATCAATCAACAAAGTGTTTTCCTTTGTCTTGTAACAAGAAAGACAACTTACTGCTAGTCCTTTGGACAACCCAAAAATTTTGTTTAATTCTGCTGAAAATCAAAAGTATTAAGGAAGAGGCAATGGAGGATTTGGAGGAAGAAGGAGAGGTAGATATCAAGGTCGTGGACCTATGAAACAATGTATACACTATAATAAATTTGGCCATACAGTAGAGCAGTGTTACTTCAAACATGGATTTCCTCCTGGATACAAGTCAAAGACTCATACTGTCAAAAATTTTGCTACTGATGAAGGTTCAAACTCACAGGCAGCTGAAAGGAATTTGTTTTCAGTATTTCAGAATGATGCCAAGCAAAACCAACTCAGTCCCGAGCAAGTGCAATAATTGCTAAATTTATTGCAACAATCTTAAGTAACTCAGCATCACAGTGTTAACAACATGAATCAAATCAGTCCTTCTTTTGTTGGTGAGTCATTTACTCAACAACAACAAGCAACAAATAACTCAGGTAACTCCAAATCAAGTCCAAATTTGTGGATTCTTGATACGGGTGCCACTGATCGTGTCACATATACCAAGTCTTACTTTGTTAGTTTTCATAGTATAAAACTAATTAGTGTGTTTCTACCAAATGGATCCATGGTCACTGCCAAATACTCAGGAACAATTTGTTTTTCCAATCAGTTTCAGCTCTTTAATGTTCTATATATACCATAATTTAGTTTTTAATATCATATCTATCCAACAGTTGATACTTAGTTTAAATTGCAAATTAACCTTTCTTGATTCTGTTTGTCACATCTAGGATGTACGTACATTGAGGATGATTAGGCTTACTGATTTACACAATGGATTATATCATCTTAAAGAACCAAAAGCTCCCCTTGTCCCTTCACATTTTTCTGTAAATATTGCTTATTTCAAAACTATAAACTCTTCTTTTAATCTTTGGCATTTCAGACTTGGTCACCCTTCTAATAAGGTGATGGATCACATTTGTACTAGTTTTCCCTATGTCAAATACATCAATAATAGAGTTTGTGATTCTTATCACTTTGCAAAACAACATAAATTGTCATTTCTATCTAGCACATCTGTCACACAGCATGCCTTTGATTTAATTCATATTGATAATTGGCGGCCACTTGCCACTCCTTCTTTGCATGGCCATAAGTATTTTCTCACTATTGTTGATGATCATACACGGCATACATGGTTGTTTCTTATGAAAACAAAATCTGAGACCAAAAAATTAATGCATGATTTTGTTGTTTTTGTTAAAACATAGTTTCAAGTCTGCATTAAAACAATCAGATCCAATAATGGCACAGAATTCCAATACACTAATTTTATGCACAATTTGGTATTATGCATCAAACTTCATGTGTTGAAACTCCTCAACAAAATTACGTGGTTGAAAGGAAACATGGTCATACTAAGTGTTGCAAGAGGCTTGTTTTTTCATGCTCATCTGCCAAAATGTTTTTGGTCATTTGCTGTTGCACATACTATACACATTATTAATAGACTTCCATCATCAACTCTTCAACACAAATCACCATTTGAACTACTTCATGCCACACCCCCCACATTATTAGACTTAAAGGATTTTGGTTCACTTTGTTTTGCTTCAACATTGGAACAACACAGAACCAAACTTGATCCTAGATCAAGAAAATGCATATTCCTTGGCTTTCAAAATAGAACCAAAGGATACATGGTCTTTGATATGCACACCAAAGAAATTATAATTTCTCGACATGTCATCTTTCATGAAAATATATTTCCTTATTCTCAACCTCACCATTCCCATCATTCTGAAACTAATCACATAGATTCTGATGGGTTTCATTTTCTGCTTGAACCATTAACCCAATTTTCCCACTCTTAAAATCCCAACACTACCAATCATTCATCTTTTGCACAATTGTCTCATGACTCACATCTTCCTAACCAAACATCACAACAACTACATGAAATTGTGGATCCAAGTGTTAGGAAATCCACCAGAATCCACCAGGCTCCTGCCTATCTCAAAGAATTCCATTGTCATTGTTCTCAATCAGCAAGTTCCAACTCATCTTCACATGCAGGTACTGTCACATATCCTTTATCTTCTGTTCTTTCATATCATTCTCTTTCCCTTTCTCATCTCAAGTATACATTGGCCATATCAAATAATGTTGAACCAAAATCCTATAGTCAAGCTGTTAATTTTGTCGATTGGGTAAATGCTATGAAGGCTGAGTTGCAGGCTCTAGAAGCTAATCACACTTGGTATCTAACTGATTTACCACAAGACAAAACTCTTATTGGTTGCAGGTGGATTACCGGATCAAGTACAAAGCTAATGACACAATTGAAAGATACAAGGCCTATCTAGTTACAAAGGGTTATACCCAACAAGAGGGCGTTGATTTCATTGATACTTTTTCACCAGTGGCCAAATTAACCACTGTGAGGCTTCTTCTTGCAGTAGCAGCTTCTCAAGGGTGGTTTTTAAAGCAACTTGATGTTGATAATGCTTTCCTTCATGGTGACCTTAATGAGGAAGTATATATGAAGCTCCATCCGGGCCTTACTCCCACCAAACCTAATCAAGTTTGTCATCTCACCAAGTCTTTATATGATTTACGACAAGCTAACAGACAATGGTTCTCAAAATTATCTACTGCTCTGGTGTCACTTGGCTCCAAACACTCCCAATATGATCATTCTCTATTCATTCAGCGACAAAACTCATCTTTCACGGCTTTACTAGTTTATGTGGATGATGTGATTCTTACTGGAAATTCTATTGATGCTATCAATTCAGTGAAACAATTCTTGCTCTCCACATTTAAAATAAAAAATCGTGGTGATCTTAAGTATTTTCTCGGTTTAGAGGTTTCTCGCATAGCCAAAGGGATTCATGTTTGCCAAAGAAAATATGCATTGGACATACTTTCTGATTCTGGTCTCCTTGCTGCCAAACCCTGCAGCACCCCAATGATTAAGGATTCAAAGTTGCTGTTTGATACAAATGCTCCACCTCATGATCCCTCTGCATATCGTCATCTCATTAGTCGCTTACTTTATCTCACTACTATGTGTGACATTAGCTTTGCTGTTTAGCAGTTAAGTCAGTTTATACAAGCCCTCACTACTCATCATTTTGCAGCTGCTAATCGTATAATTCGATACATCAAAGGTGCTCCAACACAGGGATTATTTTTTCCCTCTAATTCTGTTCTTCAACTTAAAGGATTCAGTGATTCTGATTAGGCCTCATGTCCTTCTACCCGACGATTCATTACGGGTTTCTGCATTTTCCTTGGCTCCTCCCTTATTTCATGGCGTTCAAAGAAACAAAATACAGTATCTCGTTCCTCATCTGAAGCTGAATATAGAGCTTTAGCCTCCACCACTTGCGAACTTCAATGGCTGACATTCCTTCTTCAAGATCTTGTCATTCCCTTTACTACTCCTGCACTTTTATACTATGATAGTCAATCTGCTCGGCATATTGCATCCAATGTCAGCTTTCATGAACGTACTAAGCACATAGACATTGACTGTCATATTGTGCGTGAAAAGCTAAATTCAGGCTTATTTCATTTGCTATCTATCTCTTCTTCCAACCAACTAACTGACTTCTTTACTAAACCATTGGAACCCTCAGCCTTCTCCTCTTTTCACTCCAAGCTGGGCGTGCTTAACATCCACTCTCCAACTTGAGAGGGGTATTAGGGAGCTAGTTAGTTAGTTATATGGAGTTAGTTATATCTCAGTTGTTTATTTGTTACAGTTGGATTCATCTATAAATACTAAAACTCGTGTATTGTAATACTCAATCAATGAATTCAGTTTCATCTTCTCATTATTAACTGTCAAATTGAATTAATTATTTATTTACGTATCGTTAATTAATAATTTGTTCAATTGATTTGATAACTTATATGAAATGATATGATTAATTATTTATTTAACTAATTTTTTTTAGATACATATCTAATTAAATTAATTTATTTCATGTCACATTACTTACTGATGTCAAAATCCCTTTGGCGATTGGTTAGAATATCCTCTTTCTAAAACTGACCACCCGTGGCTGCCAAGTGGTTTGTTACATTGAACGAAAACCGCAATCAAAGGGTGTCACAAGATATACAGATAGGGCATTTAACATAATGTAAGTCTTGACCAAATTTTCTTTTTATTTTCATTCAACATCCCATTTGATGAGTCAAACTCATTATCCATTTCCCTTTCTGTTTTCAAATCTGATGACTCTTCTAGTCATCCCTTTGACTAACACAGTCTAACACTAACCCTGTATAATACATATAAAAAAAATTTTAACTCTTATATTCTTACATTAAATAATATATAAATTTATTTTTATATTATATTTAATATTATTTATTATATATTTTTTTTTATTATTTTTCTCATTTATTTATATCTATTAAAAATAATATAAATAATATTTATATCTCTAAAAGAGATGTAAAATGATTATTTTTCAAAAAACTTTCACAACACTTGACCTCTCGTAGTTACTTATATGGTGGTGGTTTTAGTTTGTTTAACTGATCGCCTACTAGCATGGAAGGAAGTGTTTTTTTTTTTGCAAGTCTTAACAACTCTAGGACAAACATGATTTCAAGGTTTGTTTTGACGAACAGAAATTGGAAAGTGATAATTATTTTAAAAATTAGGCTTAGTTTATTGCTTAGTAGGAAAGTAAACTAATGTCTAATTCACAATTAAAATACATGTCTATTGGAATCGGTACCATGAACCATTCAAAATATCCGTCATATATCTTTGACCAAAAGAAAGGTGGGGATTGGTTAAACTTTGGGGATTAGGCTTTCTAGTTGATTAAAATTTGGATATTTATGCCTATGCTGAAATAGTAAAGGTACAAAGGATTCGAGAGTCTTAATAAGGTGTATCCAGGCTAGCGCGGGCACGTATACATATTGATATTTGTAGTTAGTATTTTATAAATTAAATTTCTAAATTTTATTATAATAGTAGATTAGATGATAAATTAAAATTAAGAGCAATAAGTTGAAGCATAGACATCAAGTCTCACAAGTTACATTCAAACGATAATAAAGATTTAAATGACATGAAATTGATAAAATTATTAAAAATAGTTCAAGCTGATCTTACAAAAATTAAAATTTATATGGGTTGGTGCATGATCAACTCCTCTAAACCAAAACTTACTTTAAAGATTAATTATATAAAGACGCACATATTTCTGATTCTGTTGCATAAGAAAAAATAAGAAATTCTATAGAAAAGAATTATGCAATTATCTTCTATTATTTTATTATTAATTATAGTGCTCACCAAATCACTTAGCTAGCGCTTGTTGCTATATAAGTGTAAAAGTAAATACCAATAGTGAACTTATTACAGTTCATTGATATTAATTTCATGCAAATGGAACTGTAATATGAACAATAATTAACAAAACATTGAATTCATCCCGTAGTTGGAATTAGGGGTTTATACAAGTCAATTTGGTTTGATTTTGAGTAAAAAAAAATCTAAATTAATTAAAATTAATTGATGTGATTTGATTTCATTTTTCAGTTTTTATTTTTTTTAAAACAAAAACCAAACAAGATCAATTTGGTTTAATTTGGGTCACCGAGTTTTTAAAAAAAAAATTAAAAAGCTATGATCAAAATCAACAAAGGATTATAGCACTAAAAAATCACCACCCAAATTTTTAATTTCAGTTTAAACCTAAATTAAATATCAACCAAGAAAAATCATTACAACAAAACTCCATTATTGTACAGTATCAACATTGGAAGACAATTTCAAGAAATCATTACAACAATGGGTGAGGTTGCAAGCTTTGCTATTGTGAGTCATCGGACCATGATAATATCATCATAGATTGCTGCCTTGCAAGCACGCTATTGTTGCTTGCATCACAGGTCTCGCACATGTGGCTTATTATAGGTCATCACAGATCGATGTAGCCTTGTAGCTCATCCTACTCCCAAATTGCTTGTGGTGTTGTCTCATCTCATCTCAGTCGTTGGCCGTTGACAACACAGCTCGTGACATCGCATTTATTCTAGTAGCGGCAACACAATGCATCTATGGCACAAGTGTGGGACGAACGAATGGAGAAATAAGGGTTGAGGAAGATTTTAGAATAAAATATATAGCTCTAGGCATTATAAAGAAAATTTTAAAAAACAATAATTGAGTCTATAGGTTGGGTGATCGAGTTTTGGGTTCAAAAATTCCATAATTAAGAATCAAAACAATTAAGGTTGGTTTTGATTAGATTTTACTCTATTGGACTCAATTATCTAAACTAAACCCAAACTAATTAAATTAATTTGGATTGAATTTTCAAATTAGTCGGGTAGATCCAATCCATTTATCACCCTTAGTTGAAATGCTAGCAAACATGGACTAGGAGTGAAAAAAGTAGTAGATGATGAGATTGTTTGAAAAGACAACATGGCAAGTGAGAAATGTTGCAAAAGTCCTTGTCAGCACTTTGAGAGACCCATGTCATCATTTGAGAGATCCACTTCTCCCACACTAGAAACTAAGGCAATTTATTTGCAAGTGCCACTTCAGCATTTTAGATTAGCATTTGGTTCAAAAATCCTACTTTAATAATTTAAAAATAAATAATAATATGTAATAATAATAGACAGATTCCTTTTCATTAAAAAAAAAAGTTTACATATAGTTTATGGCAAGTAGTGATATTCGCACAAATTTACTAGCACAAACTCCACAAGCATATATTGTGATTGTCCGAGAAAATGTGTGACTATTCATTTTCATTATCCACTTTTTACACTCCCATGTCAGTTTTATTCTTTTCCATTTCCATTGTGCAAATGCATATTTAATCTTATGAGTAGGTCATTGTTTCAATAAAAATATTACAAGATTAATTAATCTTGTAATATTAGATTATTGACTTTTGCAGTTCAAAAAAAAAAAAGATTCTTGACTTTTGAATTTAGAAGTTTAACCATAAGTTAGTTTGATTGATAATATTAGAGAATTTTGGATCTGTTTTATATTTTTTCCTTTATTAAAAATGAAATGAAATATTTCCTTTCATCTATTTTATTATTAAAAAAATGGAATCTGAAAATCCTTTTGAATTATTGTTTTTGGTACAAACCTTTGATTTACTTCAGCAAGGGATGGAGACTTATAACACATTTAGATTATAGTTTGTAAACTGTGGTTTAACCTAATAGAAAAAACGTTTTTTTTTTTAAATTTTACTTCCACTTCAACTATGATTTGAGACTCAACATTATGTTTAACACAACTTAACCATGATTTTGTCAAATATAATTTGTGCTCAGTTTGCACAACCCAAACTAAGAGTGTGGAATTGAGTCATTGACAGGGGATGTTTGTCATTAGTATTTGTTATTCATCCTTTTGTTGAAGATGAGCTTTTGAATTACCCGAAAAGAACAAAGAGAAAAGAGATTTTGAGTTAAATCTCACTTTTGTTGTCGATTTTCTGAATTCTTTTACTAGAGTTGTTCCATAAAACATTTTAACGTACCTTTGAGAAAATAAAAATGATTACTAACTAAACTAAAAATCTTCCAATCAAGAATTAATCTTTTAATCAGGCAATTATTCAGTTACTCATCCTAGGGATTGATGTAATTTACATAACTATTATAATTACATAAATATGAGCAATATTTAAATAAGGCAACTTAAATTTTGTATAAAGTTAATATAAGTTTTATGAAAGTAGCATTTTTTTTCCATGTGGCAATGATTTATAACAGTGTTGCTTGTTTTTATAATAATAGTATTCTCAAGTCTCAAATAATAATAAAAAAATATATTATCGATTGAATTTTTGCGTCAAGTCAATTGAGAGGACGCATCAACGCATTAACTTGGTGGAATATTTAAGAAAATTAATTCTTCCAAATATTTGCTTAAGGTTTACTTAATACTTGTGCAAAACAAAGAATCAAATGTAAATCCATAATGTTTATCAAAATAAATTTAAATCCATAATAGAATCTTTTTGTTTTTTTTTTTAGGGAAATAGTCCTCAACCGTTGGATTTAATAAAGACAACTCCTATGTTTTACTGGATTTAAATTTTAATTTATTCTAAGGGCTGAGGGACGTGAGCGCTTGACCGAGACTCGAGCATTCCTCATCATCATCCTTCACACAACAAAAAAACGTCACCATCCTTGTGATTTTAACCGCCGAAAAGTTTCCTTGAATCCCAGTCATCTATGGCTGCGCACATGCCAGAAATATTCATTGAACACAAACAATTATGATAAAAAAATAATAATAATAATATAGGCGGTGTAACAAAATATCTATAGTGCTTAATTACGGGTCACTTAAGCATCCCCTTTCTCACCCTCTAGTTTAATTACTCATTATACCCTCCATTTCCGTAGTCAAATACCTCTCTTTTCCCCTTCCTTTTATTCAAACCATAGCCACTTTCCAAGAAGTTCACCATTTGACCAACACCAAACGCCCTTATATATAAAGGCTCAAGAGAAAGTTGAGCATTTTATACCAATTGTCTATTATTACTTAATCATCAGCCACAGCGATACAACACTGCTTTTGATTTCTTGTTGCTGCAATAGTGTCAACAATTAATATTAAGCAGGTCATGAAGAACAAAAGGCAGATCAGAAGGGACAAAAAGGAGATCAAAGTTACATATATTTCAAGCCCCATGAAGGTTAAGACTAGTGCTTCAAACTTCAGAGCTCTTGTGCAGGAGCTCACTGGACAAGACTCCAATGTTGCAGATACATTCATGCCCATGGAAGCAAATGGTACTGATGAGAGAGTTCACAAGGGTTCAACTCAACAATGGAGGGTCGTGGATGTCGCCCAGGGCTATTTGCCTGAGCCTGCGTTGTTGAAACCTAATGAAAGTGAGTTTATTTCAAGATCATTGATGGAGCCATTAACAACCACCTTCAATATGAGTTGTTGAGCTTTGATATGTTCATAGGTGTTGATTATTCTATATAAATATAAATGAAATTTCGTGATTGCTTTTGTTCTGCTTTTGCTTCTTTGTTCTTACCGTACTAAACTATTATTGAATGGTGATGTCTGATGTGAATAAGAAAGGTATTCATGCATGTATGTGATTAATTAATATATCCAAGAGGAGGTGTACGATGAACTGATGATGAAGCACACACAAGGATAAGGATAAGACTTTTGCTTCACATGTTTCCTGTCCGAGGAGGAAATCGCAAGCTTATTTTTTATTAAAAAATCGCAATCAACTTTCACAATAGGTCATTAGCCACAACTGCACGCATATATGTATGTCACTTGAGAAATTGATGTGAATAAAGACATAAATATAAAGATTTTAATTAGATATTTTTTATGAGGGCCTTGTCAAAATTTATGAGATTTTGTATTTTTGTTTGGAGTCTTTGTCTATTTTTCTTTTTACAAGACGGTGTTATGTGAAAAGCTCACATATCAAAGAATCCAATATAGATTTTAGACCATTTGCATCAAATATAGATGTATAAAATTGTAAACTTGTAATCATTTGTGATCCTATCATTCTCATTTTGCTTGTATACATTATACATTTTAGATATTTAAGGTAATAATTATTGACCCCAATGAGAGATATAATTTGTATAGGACATATCCTTTTATGTCTTCCAGCATTTGTGTGTGTAATTATGATATTTTTATCATTGTATATATCTCTTTTCATATTTTATTTAATATTATTTATCATATTTATTTTTTCTTTTCAATCACACACTCTTAAAAATAGTATATACAGTACTTACATTTTTAAAAGAGATATAAGATTATTTTTTTTTCTTTATGTGTGTGTGTTTTTTTAATTAATCTCAGTTTGATAGTTTTTAGAGCTTGTTTGGTATGTTATATTAAAATAATATATTATGATTTTATTAATTATTTGATGTAAGTATTGTATTATATAAATTCATTTATCAAGTATTTTTTTAAGACTTTTATACATTATAATAATAAATAATTTAATCAAATATTAAGAGATAAGATTATACTTGATTAAATTTTGATATATAAGTTCTTGTAAAAAATTTTCTATTATAACCCTACACTTTTAATCCCCTCAAACCAACAGATCTGAGCTTAATTCCACCATTACGCTTCTCCACCTGCCACCACCCAGGCAGCCTCTGCCTCAACTCCGAGCTGTCATCTTCTTCCAAGCCCAAATGCACCAAGCCTCCACCACCATAGCCATCAACAGTAGCTCATTGCAACCGCCGACCATCATTGGTGCTGCTGTGGACCACCACTACAAAAAAAAGGGCAAAAATGGTTATTGGATATACTTATTAGATTTTTGTGTACAGACTTGAGTTGTTTTTTGTTTTTTTTTATTGAATGTACATAGTGGTCATGAGTTTTTTTTTCCATAAAGCTTGTGCCTTGGGACTTTTATTGTTTTTAAAATTAGTATAATAAATAAAATAAAATAAATATAATATATTTTTAAGTAAAGAGTATTTTTATCAAAAGTATTAATTTTGGTCATATCCATTGTTATACATCAGTGCATCACTAAACATAAGATAATATTATCTTACCAAACATAAGATAATATTAAATTTTTATTAAATCTTATACTAGCGTTATCCTTTCTGGCAAAACAAAGAGACCCTAATCCATTCACTTTTAGCAAGAGTAAAGCAATAAAAATAACTCGTTACACATCCACACGAATTTACATATCTTTTGCAGAAATTCACATCTCGGCCGAGCATTTTATTAATTTTATTGTCTTTTTTTTGTGGTAAACTTTATGTATTTTTTGGTAGTAAAATTTATTGTTTTAGTTAAACCTTATGAGTTAATAATCTATTTTAATTTTTGTTTGTTTGGTACAATCTACTTTAAATTTTAGATATATGATGATGATATTTATTCTTGGGTTGTACATTAAGGGTATCTCGTAAGGGGGCGTATCCTTCGCATGTGCCACGTGCATTAGGGATTAATTTTCTTATGTGCTAACTCAAGATTCAGACCCAAATAGTTAACGCAGGGAGCAGACTTCTTTAACCAGTAGACTAATTCCTTTGCTAGTTTATCTACGTTTTGGTAATTAACTTTGACTTCCTCTAAATTTAATTGATCGCTGATTAACAAAAAAATAAAATCCATAGTGCGTTATTCATCAATCAATGTAGACAAAGTTGTTTTTGTGTGAAGAAAAATTAAATTAGACAAATAACTACAACAAAAAGGCTTTTTACCGACAATTATTTGGCAGCCAAAATGTTATTGCCGATAATTTATTCTCTAAAGCGAGACTCTCTAAACGAATACACATTAGCCACTAATAATTCCTCTTACAATGACAAATAAAATAAATTGTCGGTAAAATGATATGAATCTCCTGGGAACTCAATTTCATTAATTTCAATTCCCATCATTTCTCATATCTTTTCATAAGCCAAACTTTGAATTAACAAGCCTTAAGCACACCCAACATAGATCCACTGTGCTAGGATTGGATGCAGGGATCATTCTTTTTTTTTTTTTAATTTTTTCCCCTACAAAGATGATGCCTCTCTAGGTGTTTCATAGTTGTATGCAAATCCACTATGCCTCTGTGGGTGTTTCATAGTCGTATGCTAGAGGATACTGATTTGTGGATTAATCTAATTTCATAGTGGAAGTTCTGTCATTTCCATTTGGGGCAGTTTTGTGCTTAGGCAGGTAATTCTTGATACTCCATGTCTAGTATGGTGGTGTTTATCTTTCTGGGTTTCTAGAGGGCTTTGTTCCTGACTTTATTGGTGCAACTATTGGTGCTGGAGTTGCCTTTCTTCTTGGTACAACAGTAAGTTTTTCAAGTTTTACATTTATTTGTAGTTGTCACTTTTAAAAAATAAAATGTTTGACCACTTATTGTTATTTAATAGTTAATTAATATGCTATTGAATACTCCATATTGCTTCTAAATTCAGGCTATTTATTTATATATTTGTCCACTTATTCAGATTGGGAAATTACTTGTTTCTAGGTTGAAGGATTTTCCACAGTTTGGATTAGTGTTGATTGCAATTCAGAGATATAGCTTTAAGGTTTATAGGCTTCATATTAATTAATGATGTTTTTAAGTTAATTAATAATTACAACTCAGAGCTCAGAGTAAAGTGAGTGGGTCATCAAATTATGTATACTTTAACATGATTGTCATTGTGATGTATTAAGTATGATTGTTGGTTAAAACAAGCAAGAAATATACTTTCTTATTGCTGCATTTGATCTGTACTCATGGTCAGTTCTGTTTTGGTCATGGTTAAGGACTAGTTCAAGTTTTTCTTTGGTCATGGTCAGTTCTGATGTGAGGTCATGATGAGTGTGCATTTCTACTGCTGCATTTGATTTATGCTCAAGGTCAGTTCTGGTTTGGTCATTTAGGTCATTACAATGGTCAATGCCTTCCTTTGTGTAGGCTTAACATACTTCTGTGGATGTAATATATGACACTACTTTGTGACTTGTTTTTAAATACTTGTTTTTAATTTGATTTGGTTTCTTAGTATTAGTAGTTAGTAGTTTCCCTTAATAGTTGTGTGGTGGTACATAGTATTCTTTTTGACACATTTCAGAGACTTTAAGTAGACTCTGTGCTTGCCTTTAAGGCAGTTTTGTACCTTATTTGTTATTTCTTTTGAACCTTATAGGCACTCTCCACACATATATTTTTGTAAATAAAAAGGTAAACTTTTAAATTTGCTCATAGATTAAAAATGAGTTGATAAATGAATGCTAAATGTATGTGCAAATAATATTATTTATGTTAACGTGTGCTGTTGAGGGCAAAACATAGAAGACCAGAATTATATTATATTCATGATCATAATGACTAACTAAAACCTGGATAGTATGAAGAGAAAAAGGTTGAGTTCTTATCTCCTTTTATTTCTCATAGTATGAGCATAAGACTAGAATTATATTATATTCAAATCTGCAAGTGACTTATGAACTTTGGCAGAAGTAGACAGAGAAAAGGTTGTCTTATGTGAAGGCATGGGAAGAAAGTGAAAAAACCAAAGCAGAGAACAGGTAAGACTTTATTCAGGTCTCCAATCATGAATTTAATTCTTTTCTTTATGTATGTGCTGGTGGTCTTTCTAGCACAAAGCTTTAGGAGCACCACTTCTGCCATAATTTTTGTTATGAACCCAAAACTAGTATCTTTGTTGTTTTGGTATAACCGAAAACTAGTGTATATTTCCTTGATTTGGAGTCGAACAGATATTGCCTTAATGTTTATTGGTCATAATAGCTTCCAAGTTAAACTTCATTTTTTACGCTTTCATACACCTGCAAAGTGAAATTGCAATTGCAATTGCAATCTGGTTTTGGTTTAGGAGGCCCTGTACTGATGTCTACCTTGAACTTCACATGCTTGTGGCTGTAGCATCAACCAATTTAATGAGAATAGATGTTGAGAAGGTTCTCAACTCTTTAAGAATTAAAGCTTATGCCATATATTTTTTTTCCTCTTAATTGGGTTACTTAAGTACACAAGTGTCTCATATTAGGTGCTGTAAACACATTTATTTTAGCTTCAGCTCCTTGCATCATTCCTTTGCTTTCATCAGTTTTTATTTTCCGTTCTCTTTTTGTGTTTGAGGTTAGAGATAAGAATAACCTGCATTTCTTTACAATACATTATTATCTTTTAAATGAACATGTTTTTTCCTACAAAGTATATGTAGAAGCATTATATGGAGAGCATCTGTGGTTGTCATTTTTCCAAATAGATTTTATTCTTATCAGTAATATTTATTTGTCAAGGGAGTGTTTTACATTGATTTCATGAAGATATTGCACACTACATATGCCTAATTTGAGTTATGTATGTTTAAATTCCTCTAAAGCATATATGCATGATTAACTTACTTTTTCTATATATATATATCCTATCCATATGGTTAATGTTGCAAAATTGATCTTTCACCTTGCTGATATGGTGGGAATATATCGTGGCTCTTGAGTCATGAATATATCATAGTTTAACTTTGCTCTATGCACTATGTTGATCGAATGCATCAATTGAAGGTCATTCCACCTCCATAATTGGGCCTGCTTAGGCTATATGATCAGTTTTCTTTCATTATTAAAAGTATTAGTGGTTAGGAAGCCGGCGACCTCATTCCAACATACATTGATTAAGTTGAACCAAATATAGACACAAATATATGTTATGTATACACGATGAAGTTTGGAGTCAAGTCATCAATCTCTTAAATAATGAATTCTTGGCATTGAATTAATTACTTACAGCCTTGGCGCACGCTAGAATTAAGGAAAGCCGCATGGTATAATTAAGCTCTTATTAGCTAGGAGTTAACTTATTGGCTCTGTGAGACTCTGCATGGACATGCTATGCTAGCTTTGCAGGGGTACTAATAAATATATGAACTATTAATTTTAGTTGATTTTGTGGCTTAGATGTTAGCAGCGACTCTCTAACCAATAATGCCTCTTATATTAAATAAAGAAGCACGTCTCCTTTTATAAGTGGCCACACATGGATTTCGAACTTAAGACACATAGTTTTACTTTGCTCTTTCACCTTGCTGATATGTTGGGAATATATCGTGGCTCCTGAGTCATGAATATATCATAGTTTAACTTTGCTCTATGCATTATGTTGATAGAATGCATCAATTGAAGATCATTTCGCCTCCATAATTGGGCATGCTCAGGCTATATGACCAGTTCTCTGGATTAGAAGCTCCTTTAATTGGTTTCCAGTGTCTATTATCATAATGAAACTAAATTCTTTCATGAGATATACTTATGATTATGATGTTGATGTATGTAAATAAAGATCTTTTATATTTTCTAATTAAGGTTGAACTATATCTGAATGAAACATTTTTTTTTTATTTTATCATTGCATGTCATATACTATGATTTTGAGAAATTTCGCGTGTGAAAGATTTCATTATGATCAAGAGTTAAAGATTTGTTTATAGACTACCTACTATCTTGTACTTTGACTATTTGATAACATTAGTTATTAGACTCAATGACATTAGTTATTAGATGATGTATTTTTTATGTTTTGTTGTTGACACTGTAAAGTTATGGATGTTCTTTTTTATTATAGATTTAATGAAATATATTTTACTTTTTAGAATGAATTCTAGTATATTGTATTTAGGAATATTTGCATGTTACGATTTAAGTTCTTTATAGGCAAATATTATTATTACTAATTTTTTTTGTTAATGACATTGAAATCTCACCTTGAATAGCAAATAGGCATAACATTTTTAGTAGCCATAATAATTGTCAATAGAAGGCATATTTTTTATTGGTAATAAAATCAATCTTTACCGACAATAACAAATGCCGTTAAAGACATGGAAAAAAGACAAACTTAGAGTTGTTTTAGCGGCTATTACAATTGTTGATAAAAGACTTATTTTTTACCTACAATAAAATTAGTTTTTACCGACAATAATAAAAGTCATTAAAGACATAAAAAAAAGGCAAATTTGGGATTATTTTAGTGGCTATTACAATTGTTGATAAAATGTATACTTTTTACCGACAATAAAATAAGTCTTTATCGACAATACAAACGCCGCTAAAGAAGCGCAAAGTCAAACGCAAGATTGTTTTAGCGGTTATTACAATATCATTAAAAGGTATCACTTTTATCGGTCATAAAAGTGATCTTTACTGACATTATATATAATGGTCGAAAATAAATTTATCGACATTGAATACAATAATAAATAATTAATTATCAATAAAAAGTATATTTATCGCCGTTAAAAGTCTTTTTTATTGTAGTCATATATTACAATAAAGTTCAGTTTGGATTTGGATTTTTTTTTCTTAAGACTAATAATGTAACTTATTTGTATAACTTTCGTATAAGAAATGAAAATCATGCAAAAGGATTTTTTTTTAATGTCTATCTACGAAAATAATAAAATATTGCTCATAGAGAAAATGAGAGGATATATAATAGTGTGAGACGAAATAGACAAAAACATAATAGTTGAATTACCTTTCAGCAGAAGCCAAGGAGAAAATGAGAAAATAAGAAAATAAGAGAGACATAAAAGTTACATGATCTACTAGCCTACCCCGACGCACTAACCTTACAATAAATAGCCAACATAGCATGCAAGTGCAGACATTATACTATTATAGTTTGACTCTAGCTGGGATTGTGCTGTCTTTGTTGACATCAGAGGGTCATGCTCCACAGGGCAGAATCGAAAGCACTAAAATGTGTGCACAAGTCAAAAATATCAAACTATCAAAACGGTTCCGTACTGCAAACCTTCATCAATTCTTCTCTAGTTCTCCCGTTAGATATGACAGACATTAGCTAGTTATGATTTGTCAGGGAGCCAAATGAAAAAATCATACGTGTGGCCAAATGAAGAATGTTTCAAGATTTTTTTTTTATAAAAAAAACATTACATTGTAAAATTAAATTTCTAATTTTTTTTTTTGGGGCGTAATGATGCTTTGCCTTGAAGACATACTTAAGAAAACTAGGCCATGAATAACCTTCCTTCAAGTAGAGAGTTGTAGGGGACGGAGGAGTTTAAAACATCGTTGAAATTTCTTACCAATTAACTTAAAAATGAATAATAATAGTAGATTTGGCATTACCTCTTATCTTAAAATCTTAAGATAGTAAATAGAAAAATCATAATAGTAAACTTGTTATCACATTTTAATTTAAAATCTTAAGACAATAAATTTATGGATCATTATATTTATAAAGTCTTTTTTTATCCATTTTTTTTAATATAGAACTTTTTTTATTTGCATATCTATTTAAAACTTACATTTGAATTCTAAACAAAAACCATGTCAATAGGAACCATGTAGGTTGTGTTGGTAAGTAACTCAAACGGAATAATAAGATTGATTTCCATCTCGTGGAAAGATTTGTAGGCAATGCCTATATAACGCACCCGAAACTTTGCTCGAAGGTATATAAAAACTATTTCAATTTTAAGAAGAGTTTATTCTTTTAGAGTAGTCTTTGTAATTAACCAAGTGGTATTAAAATTACTTTTTTACATATAGTTGAATTATAATTCTGCCATAAAATTTAGGGAAAAGTCTAAAAAATCCTTCAACTTTGTTTAATATACACTTTAATCTTGTTACTTACATACATACTTTCAAAATGTGCATCAATGCTCCACAACTATCAATCGTGTGCAATTTAGTCCAAGATGTCTGTTATTTTTTAGACAAAATTCATCACGTGAGAGACATGTGATGTTAAAAATGTTCATCACGAGATTCATCATGTGTCTCTCACGTAATGAGTTTCATCCAAAGTTTACAAACATCAAGATTTTGGACTCAATTGTACACGATTAAAAGTTGTGGGACATTTATGTACATTTTGAAAGTAAGAGGATTGAAATGTATATTAGATAAAGTTAAAAGAGATATTTTTTTAATTTTTTAAATTTAAAATTAATTGAAATAAAACACATGTATAAAACTTTACTCAATCCATTTTAAAATATCTTTTGTTTCAAGAAAATTATTTTGTTTCAATTTATTTATAGTTTTAGAAAATTAAGGAAGTATTAATTTTAAGATAAAACATTAGTGAAATGATACTATTATGAGTATTGTAATAAAAAGTAATTTAATTAAATGTAATTAAATTTTCTTATAATTACTGTACCAAATTTTTTTCTATAATTAAGACTATTTAATAATTTTTTTAATACTTATAAATTTGGTAATTTTTTTAATATATAAAAAAGAGTTTTTTAATATGTAAATTTTACTTTGAGATCTTAATTCTCTTTTAGGTTGAGAGTCAAATAGTATAACTCTCTCCTTATAAAGTATATCCAAGAATTAAACACGTTTTCTCTATAAGAGGTACAACTTAGTTCCACCATGTTATTCAATATGGTTAATACTTGTATAATTATTGACAAATATTTTAGAACATATAGAGTATATACAAATTATAAATAGTTTTTTTTTTCCTCAAGCTATGCCGATATGAATTAATATGGTTATGTTTGTCCTTTCCTTAAACAAAAAGCGCACTTGTTTGTCAATGCGCATAGCCGCTTTGAGTTTATAAATAACTCTCTTACAAGAAATTACATGAGAAAATGCCATAAGGGCATACATAATAATGATCACTTATTCGTGGCACAACAAGTGCATAATAGAAATTGTGATTGACTGTGGAGGATCATGGCTTTCGCACTGAAAGTAAGCTGTAATGGAAAGAAATATGGGCTGCGTGTTGTTACAGTGTCAGTATGTCTCCTATCTCTGACGCAGCAGAACAGCAGAGATAAAAATTTGAAAATAAAAAAATAAAAAGTTAAATTAAACAGCACATAAGAGTACAAATACAAAAAGGTGATTTCTCTTTTACCCGCTAGCAAGCAAAAAAAAAAATAACAAATTATAACTGTGTCAAAAGAAATTGAATTAATGTATAAAGAATAAAGAGATATATTAGATGAAATTAATAAAAAATATGATGTTATTAATCGAAAATACTAATAGAATTGTAAATTATAATTGTGATAGAATTCAAAAGGGAAAAGATGAAATAAAAAATATTTAAAAAACCCTTAATAGTATTAATAAAAACAAATAAATTGATTAGAATAAAAATATTCAAAAAATGGAAGAAATTTTACAACAACTAGAAGATCTCTTAGAAAAGAAAAAGTAGCAATTATGTAACGAAAAAGATTTAGAAGAAATAGTAGAAACATAACCATTAAAATTCCAAGTAACTTTATGGAGGGGTTAAAAAATAAATATACAGATTTATTAAAGAGATCAACTGATGTAGAAGAAATTCAATAACTATTAGAACAATTAAAAATAATTGAAGAAGAAAATAAACAGATACAAAATATAAAACAGATAGAAACAAATAATAAAAATGAAGAAATAATATTAAACTATAGTACTTCTGAAACAGAATTAGATTATGATGAACTATTTATGGAAAAAGAGGAAATAAATAATACGAAACTCAAAAGAAAATGAGAAGAATATTGGTGATATCTGAAAGAATTATGAGATAAATATGAATAAAAAATTATGTATATTCAATGATATGCTCGAAAAGATGGAAGATGGACTAAAGTACAAGAATAATTCAATCCTCATTATGAAAATATTAGAACAGGAACTATATTAAATATTGATTGTGCAAAAAATAAGGAAGTAGTACTTTTGCAATGGACAAATGAAATAACTTTACTAATTGTAACTGATGAAAGATTTAATGGAGTAAATCAAATAGATGTTAAGAATATAATAGTTTATAAAACTGAAGGAAATGTACAAAAGTATCTTATGAGTATTACTGACGAAACTTGAACACAATATGATAGATCTGTAAGAAATAATCAAGAATTTGTTAGAAGGATTATGAGATTAATTTATTAAGAATTTGTAGGATATAATACTTTTGAACACAGAGAAGAAGTAAATAGATTTTTACATGAAAAAGTAAAAGCACATCTTAATAAAATGCAAATATATAATATGTGTGAAATTAAAAGCTTTATTTGTGAATATCAAAAGTATTATTATCAATTTACTTCTGAAACTAAGCAAACATATATGAATATCTTTATAAATAAACTTCTATATCCACTTAATACAAAAATAAGAACTATTTAGCAAATTCAGTTAAAAGAAACAGCTAATACTCTTGGAAGAATTATATAAATACTTTATCATGACTTAATAGAACAATGTATACAAAGAGAAACAATTAGATAACTAAATAGAAGAAAGAATGTAATCTATTGTGATTTACCAAAAATAGAATATTTGGGAAAATATAGATGTAATCAAACAATAAAGAAAAGGAAATATTATAATAAAAGACCAAGATTAAGGAAAACTTATCCTAGGAAAAAAACCTATAAATATACTAAGAAAAAATATTGTAGAAGAAAAAGAAATACATCTAGAAAATACTGTCCAAAAGGAAAAAAGAAATGTGTATGTTGGATATGTAATGTTTAGGGTCACTATGCAAATGAATGTCCCCAAAAGAAAGAAAAAGATTTTAAGGAAAAATCAAAATTAATAAAACAAGTATATAAGATATCTAACTTGGAACCATTAGAAGACGAATTAAGTAGTTCTGAAAATAGTATATATGAATACTCTGAAAATGAATTATTTACAGAAGAAACAGAATCCGAATAGTACTTATATTAAGATTAACATTGAAAAAAGTAATAAAGAAACTGAAACATATATCGATACTTGTGCAAGTATTTGTATTGCAACCAAAGCATTATTTGAAAAATGAAAAAAAAAATAGAAAAACCATTAAAAATTCAAATAGCAGATGATTCAATACATCCTCTATATTTAGTAGCAAAAAGAATCACATTACAAATCCAAACCAAATTATTTATTGTACCAACTATATATCAACAAGAAACTGGTCTAGATATGATAATAGGAAATAATTTTCTACGGCTATATTCCCCCCTTTTGTCAATATTTAAACCATATATCCCTTAAAACATCATATATTAAAGGAAAACACTTAAAAGAAATAATTGAGATTCCAATTCTCTACTCTTCTGAGTGTATATTTTCCAAAAAGCAATCAGAGTCTAGCAATCTAAAATGTGGTGAGATTGTAGAAGTGGTATGCTGAAAAATTCGCCATGTACTCATTAATTTAGAACTAGGTAGGCAAATTCCAACATATATTGAAGAACTTTTAGAAAAAAACATGTAGTGAAAATCTTTTAGATCCAAAAAATAATAAAAGTATAGAATTAATTGAATTAAAATTAAAAGATCCAACAAAATAAATAAAATAAAAACCTATGATTTACACAAAATAAGATAGAGATGAATCTACAAAAGACATTAAAGAAATGGAAGATAAAAGATTAATAAGACCATCAAAAAGTAAACATTCTTCATCAGTATTTTATGTTAAAAATCATAATAAAATAAAAAGAAGAAAAAGACGAATGATAATTAATTATAAACAAATGAATGATGCAATAGAAGGAGATGCATATTATCTTCCAAGAAAATATTTAATCATTGAACAAGTAAGAAATATGATTTGGTTCAGTACTTTTGATTGTAAGTCAGGATTTTATCAAATAAGGCTTATGGAAGAATCTAAGGCATTAACAACATTTAGTTATTCGCAAGGTCAATATGAATAGAATGTACTTCCAATGGGACTTAAACAATCACCATGTATTTTTCAGCGAATAATGGATTCAATACTTAAAGAATTTAAAGACTTTTGTCTTATTTATATTGATGATATATTAATTTTTACTAATAAAGATATAAACGATCATTTTAGTAAAATTAAATCAGTACTTAGTCAATGTTTAGAGTATGGAGTAGTTCTAAGTAAGAAAAAAGTTGTTTTAGCCCAAAATTAAATAAATTATTTAGGATTAGAAATTGAAAATAGAAAAATAATAATGCAGAAGCATATATTAGAAAAACTTCTGAATTTTTCAGCAAAATTAAAAGATAAGAAAGAATTACAAAAATTTCTTAGATTACTAACATATATTTTCGATGAAGGTTTTATAAAAAAATTTGCTGCAGAAAGGAAAATACTTTAGCAAAAGCTAAAGAAGGATGCCCTCTGGTCTTGGACTGAGGAAGATGAAACAATTATTACTAAATTAAAGTATTTATGTCAAGATCTTCTTGAACTATATCATCCTTTAGATGATGACTTAATTATTATCGAAACTAGCGCATAAAATGAATACTGGGGAGGTGTAATGAAAGCAAAACCTCATGGACAAAAGAAAGAATTACTATGCTGATACATGTCTGGAACTTTTTCAGATAATGAAATTAATTATCCTACTCACGAAAAAGAAACATTGGCACTCATTCATATGTTGAAAATACATCGAATTTATGTGCTCGATAAAGAATTTATTATTAGAACAGATTCTATTTATGTTACAAGTTTTAAAAATATTAATTATAAAGGAACTTATAAATAAGGAAGATTAATTAGATGACAAATGAAGCTTACCGAATATAATTATTCAATTTCACATATCAAAGGCGAAAAGAATGTCTTTGCAGATATATTATCCAGATAATGGAGCGAAGCACAGCTGAAATAATTAAACAACAAATGGAGCTAAAAGAAGCATTAAAAGGCCAAAAGTTGAAAGAATTAGAACTTATTGAAGCAGACATCAAAGTTCTAAAACTGCAGCTCAAAGCTGAAGGATTTCTTGAAGAAACATTTCAACAGGAAGAAAATAAAATTAACAAATGGTATGTAGTTTTTAATGGACCATTCCCAAGTGTCTATTATGATTGGTTCAAGGCAGCACTACATTGTCAAAAGATTTCAAGAGTTTTACACAAATCTTACACAATAAAGGAAGAAGCAGAAAAAACACTCAAAGAATACTCAACCAAAGGAAAAGAGATTTATCTTAGACCAAGAACTTTTTCAGAAGCAACAGAAAGTCTGTCGGTAACACAATCTTCACTTAAAGTTCTAAGAAGAATTCCTTCTTCTCTAGATAATTTTCAAATCACTACAAGAAAAGAGCATGAATTACAAGTGCAATTCTCATAGGAACATTTCTAGGAAAATTTTAAAAGACTTGTTAACTGGAATTAAAAGAAAAAAGGTTAACTGTTTCTATATGGTTGACCAAAAACTCTTTGGAATCAAAGCAATTATCCTTCCTGAAGAACTTATAATATTGGCATTCAATATGTTTCAATTTGGAATGATTGATTGTCTCTATTTAAGTCTAAATTTAGAAGAAATTAACCTTTTTCCTTACAGTTTTAAAGAAGCAGTTCATATGTTTAAAAGAAATGTGACAAAAGATCGAAGCATTTTCTTGAAGTTCTACTCCGTATATCCAGATTTTATCTTAAGCAGCCAGTCAAGGATCTAATTTTCATCGGAGTAAGCAATAATAATTTTTCATTAAAAGAAAAACTACTGGAGTAGTCTATGATGAAGATCAGATCACTCAGATATTATCCAATCAACTTGCAAGTATCTACTCACAATGTCAAAACATTGGAAAAGAATCATTTATCAAGGCTCTGTACAAAGGACCAAACACTTTGTTGCTCAACAAGACAAGTGGTAAAGTAATAAAGGAGAAAAATATAAATCTCTTGACAAATTTTGAATTACCTTTTTACGCACTACAAGGACCACAAATGGAGTACAAACTAGCTGTTCTCAATAATTCATGTGCAATGATAAAGCAAAGTGGAAACCAGGCATGTGAAAGGTGTATATTAGAAAAATAATAATCGACAAAGCAAAAGATGATGAATTAGATGAAACAATAATAGAAGAGTGATGTAAGCCCTTACGTCACTATGTAAATTATTTAGACCGATGTAAGCACTTACGTCTATAGGATATTTCTGTAAATTTATAGTTAATCTTTATGCTTATAAATAAGTCTTCTTATGTTGAGGCAGAGCAGATTTTGGGAAAAAACCTTCAAAAATCTCAGTTGAGAGAGAGAGAGAGAGAGTTTTTTTAGGAAAACGATGCTAATCTCTTTGAAAAGCTAGTCGAGCATTTGAGAGTATGTCCATTTATCTTGTACTTATTAAAACTTATTATCAATAAATACTTCCAAATTACTTAAGCCCTTCAATCTTCCACTTTAATCAATCCATTACAAATAATCAATCAAGCACGGATGCAGTAGTGGGCAAGAAGAATAACTAACTATCAGATTTTTAGAACTTATACCAGGTATGTTTATCCAACTCTTATCAAATAATTATTATCAATACCATGTGTTAGGAATAGTTAGTGAAAATATTATGCCTATACTTGTTGACACTGGATCATGTCTTAGTTATGTAAGTAGAGATTTAACCAGCAAGGTAGAAGAAATAACACCAAGAACAATATTAAAATATAAGCAAAAAGAACAAAATTTTAATAAAAAAGCAATCATAGAATTTTGTTTTAATTCTGAAATTAACATTCAGACTGAGATATACATTGAAGAGAAAACCAATGTTAAATTACTATTAGGAAATAGATTTTCTTGAAGTAGTAAAGCCATGTGAAATTAATACTGAGGAATTAGTTATAACGGTCGAAGGAAGAAAAATAAAAATACCAAGAATTAATCTACTTATCTATGCCATAAAAGACTATTTAACCAAAATAATATAAATGGAAATAGAAAAGGTAGAAGATATTGATTATTTACAAACTACTAAGAAGAGAGGAATTATGAAAAAAAATATTTTAATAAATAGATCTCTATTCAAGAAAATACAGAAGGAAGATTTAGATCTAACTAAAAATGCAAACATGAAAGGAAAAGAAAGATTAAGTGAAATATTAAAAAGATTTAATCAAAGGAAAAATATTATATACTATGGAAAATTAATTAGTGAAAATCCGATAGATATATCGATACACAAGGAAATATTTGGATACAATTACTTAATAAAAAGAAAATAGTGGAATTAAAAAGAAATATAAAGAGAGAAGAAGACAAAAGGAAAATAGGATATATTCATATAGGAGCGGTATAAGTATTAATAAAATTAATTTTTCAAGAAGAAATAAATTCACCAATAGAATTAGTATTGAAAGATAATAGAATTATTGATCCAAAAGATAAAATACTTGTAGTAATAAAAGGAAATCTAGCTTATGAAAAATTAAAATTTGAAGTAGAACCTAATATTGGGATACTTTTAAACACACAAAGAATAGAGCAATCATTAACATTAGAAGATAATTTTTTTAAAAAAAATTTAATGAGAACTGGAGATAAAATATACCTATTGAGATATGGAAGTGCCTAGGAGATAAAGGTATAAGCTGGCTTAGAAAGCTGTTTAACGAGATATTGAGGTTTAAGAAAATGCCAAATGAATGGAGGAGAAACACTTTAATCCCTATTTATAAGAATAAGGGAGATATACAAAACTGTGCAAATTACATAGGGATTAAGCTCATGAGTCATACCATGAAGTTATAGGAAAGAGTCATTGAAAGGAGACTAAGACAAGAGACTCATATTTCAGAGAATCAATTTAGTTTTATGCCTGGGAGGTCAACCATAGAAGCAATCTATCTTCTACGAAAATTGACAGAGCGGTATCGGAGGAAGCAAAAAGACCTACACATGGTTTTCATTGATCTGGAAAAAGCCTACGATAAGGTACAGAGAGAAGTCTTGTGGAAGGCTTTGAAGAAGAAAAGAGTTCGTATTACCTATATTCGAGCAATCCAAGATATGTATGATGAGGTTAAAACTAGTGTGAGAACACCGAGTGTGGTCACAGAAGAGTTCCCTATAACTATAGGACTGCACCAAGGGTCAGCTTTGAGTCCTTATCTTTTTACCTTGGTCTTGGATGTGCTTACTGCGCATATCCAAGAGTCAGTGCCACAATGCATACTTTTTGCAGATGATATAGTCTTAGTTGAAGAGTCGAGAGAGGAAATAAACAGGAAGCTAGAGTTATGGAGACGGGTTTTGGAAGAACATGACTTTCGTCTAAGCAGGAGTAAGACGGAGTATATGGAATGTATGTTCAGTAAGAAACATGTTAATGCTAGCTTAGCGGTAAAAATTGGAGATCATACCATACCACAAGTTACACAGTTTAAATATCTTGGATCCATCATACAAAATGACGGAGAGATAGAAGGAGATGTAAATCATAAGATTCAAGCTGGATGGATGAAATGGAGGAGTGTTTCAGGAGTTATTTGTGATAGGAAAGTGCCTTTCAAGCTTAAGGGTAAATTTTACCACACAACTATAAAGCCCGCAATGTTGTATGGTACTAAATGTTGGACGGTTAAAAGCCAACAAGAGCACAAGATCAGTGTTGCGGAGATGAGGATGTTGCGTTGGATGTGTGGCCATACTAGACAAGATATGATTAGGAATGAATGTATTAGAGAGAAAGTAGGGGTAGCAACTATTGTGGAAAAGATGGGAGAATCTCACCTTAGGTGGTTTGGACATGTAAGGAGAAGACCCTTACAAGCCCCCTCAGTAAAAGTAGAGATCGGATGGAGAATAGCCCAATAGCTAGAGGTAGAGGAAGACCAAGAAAGACTCTAGGTGAAACGGTTAAAAAAGATCTAAATTTGAATGACTTTTTTGAAGACTTAGTTCATGATAGAACACAATGGCGTCGTCTGATCCATGTAGCCGACCCTACCTAGTGGGAAAAGACTTGGTTGTTGTTGTTGTACTCATTATATTAGTTATGTATTAACAAACTCACATCATAATATAACTTTTAAAAATAATGATAAAATAGATATTTCATGTTTATTTACTAATACAGGAAAAAATTTTTTATAAAAAAATGAAATTATAGAAATTATAACTTTTACAAGTAAACCAAAACTATTAGAATTAAAAGAAAAACAAATACCAAAACCAATTAGATTTAATGAACTAGAAAAAATAAGTGAAGAAAATAAAATTAATAAATTAGCAATTCAAGTAAAAGATTTAACACAATATTTAAAACAAAAAATATGAGAAAATTTGATATCAGAGAACTAAAGATCAATGAATGAACTACCAAGAATGTTAAGACAAAAAGAAGTACAAGTAAATCATACAACAAGTATATTAATTAAATTAGGAGAAAGATTAAATTATTTTGTGAAAACTAAAAATATAAATTCAGAAAAAAATAGAGAAATAAAAAGAATAAATTATTATTTAGAATGAATTAATAATTTGT
Source organism: Ormosia emarginata (assembly GCA_029884605.1). Lineage (NCBI taxonomy): Eukaryota > Viridiplantae > Streptophyta > Magnoliopsida > Fabales > Fabaceae > Ormosia > Ormosia emarginata. The sequence continues at coordinate 45,285,692 of JAQQTP010000089.1, read as the reverse complement.
TAAAAAAACAAAAAAAATGAGTTAAAAAAGATGAAACCCCTCAAATAGCCAGGGCACCATAGCAGGAACCATACAAAAAATACATGTAGGAAAATGTTTTTTTACACTCCTAATGTAACATCTTTGTGGGACATTGTAACTTGAGTTTGAGTGTATATTGTGTTATACCGGATGAAAAATTAGAATAAATATATTATATATAGATATAAGTATGCTATTATCTAGATGTCAAAATAACAAATCTCATACATGTCAAAGCACTGAAACATTACTATAAAAAAATGTAATTAAAAAATCATTACTCCTCGGAAAGTGGAAGATTTGTGCACAAGAAGACATCTAGAGATTGGAATCATCCATGTCTTTCTCTCTCTCCTCTTTCTCTCTCTTTCCTCATTCCTTTACTTTAATCCACTCCAATAATCCCAATAAATAACATTATACAGAGTTGAACAAGTACCATCATCACTCATCATCATCAGAATTCCAAGGTGGGTTTGGTTCACTGTTTGCCATAGTTTATGGTACATGAGTAAAAACCATCATGTTCATGGTGAATTTTACTGCAACTGGGGCTAGGTGATTTACAATTTTTGATCTTGTTGAGCTTGGATGTTGTGTCTTTTTTTATTCATTTGGGCATCTGGGGGTAACTGGGTTGGTGTCAAATTAGTCTTTTTATTGTCAAACTGTGCTGCTTTGACTTTCTAGCACTTCCTTGGTGGGGTGTTACTCTCGTTTTCTGTGAGTTGGGCTTGTGGGGTACACACGGATGTGCCAAAGTTTGCTCTTTTGTGACTGATGGTGGTGTATTTTGCTTACAGGAGTTACTGCAATTAAGGGTTTTGGTTTTGGTTTTGCACCAGTTTCTGATTTTGTTTTTCTGTCTCTACGGTACTCCCTGTGTTCTCGTGATTTGAATTCATTTCATGCTTTCCAAGGTTGCAATTTATGTTTTGTTTAGGATTAGTTTGTACCCTGTTTGTTTGTGATGCTATTTTACTCTCTATTAGTTCTGAGAGTTAAAGAGTTGTTGTTTCTAATTTTACCGAAGCAACTATTTTGCTCTTGAATTTGTTATGTTTTGGGTTTCCAGGTTTTGTTGGGCAGCAGGGGAATTGAGGATATGAAGGTGGCTATGATGTATGGGGAGTAGAACCAGGGTTGGTGTTGAAGATGAGAAGGGAGCAGAAAGAGGGATGCCGAGCTTCGATTCTCAGTTACCCATTTCCACTGCATGGTATATTTCCTCTTTGCAGTTGTTCTCTCAGTGTAGAATTTGAATATGTAGGGAGAATCTTTTGGTTTATCATTCTTAATTTTTTGTTTTTTTGCTGAATTTTTGTTGTGAATGTTGGTTTTGCTTCATGGTTATAAATATCTTATGTTGCTTACTCCATTGGTGCACCAGGAGTTTCTTGCCTTTTTAGATATGTTTCTTAGGGATGATACAAGGAATATCTAGAACATTGTGATTTTCATTGTTGCTTGGGTCTCTTTTGTTTTGAATAAGGAATAGATACTAAAGGGTTATGTTATATTTTCCAGTTTGCTTGAATAAATCTATATAAACTAATGGTGCTCAAAATGAACTTATGCCCTTCTAATTGGAGATAAGTGCCTCTCTTCTCCTTGAGTCCCCTATCCCTTGTGAAGGTGGGTTTCAATTCAAGATTCTAGGGGCTATGCCTAGAGATAATTTCAGCAAACCACCTAGCAACTGCATTAACAGATGTAGCACAGTTGCCCTAGATTTATTGTGAAAGCCTTCTGCTTCGGTTGGGCAGGCTGAACCATGCTAATTACTGTTTCGTTTCCAATTTTCTTTAAGTTATGGGTCACTATGACAGGTTCATTAGTTAACATAAGTATATTACATTTTGATAGACTAAATGTACTGTGTCATGAGTACATGAGAACCTCGTACTTATCTGTACTTTGTTGTTTATATTTATAAGAATGTCCAGGATGGCCCCTTTCATAAAGTCAGTATTAGATAGCTTCTAAAGCTAGATAGGCCTTCTATGAGGCAAGATGAGTTTTAATAGAAACAGTAGAGAAATGCTGGATATATATTTTTAATTTTGGTGCGTTATTTAGTGGCTAAAAGAACTGATGATATGACAAAATTTCTTCTTAACTACTTTGTCAAGCCTCCTAACAATACCTGTTATGCATTTCTAGAGCATGGGGCATCCATCATTTTCCCTTGTACTAGTAGTCTAGTACTACCACCAAATGTATAATCTTTTTCTTCAACTTCCGTTTGCTTCTCAAGTGTTAATGTCTTCCCTTGGGTGGTTGGAGTCAGGCTTTACACTTCAAGTTTTCCATTCTAGGTTAAACCTTATTATGTCGAAAATTGTATATGGTATCTTAAGAAAGTTTGTCCTAGTACAGTATGTAATATAGCACTTGATTGCAATTAAAATGAGTATTTTTAAATAAGCTATTTCACATAGAGGAGAATGTTTTGTTTTGAGGATTAGGTGAATCAAAATATGATATAATTGGGTTGGAGAGCAACCAAAATTAGTAGAACTTATGCAGCTATTCTTTGAAAATGCATTTGAGCTAGTTGTAAGATCGTAACAATAGTTTTGTGTGATATAGAGAATTTGATTTGTGGATAGAAATTTAGCATGCTGTATCTTGTTTACTGGTTACTTAGACATGTTTTCTTGTGGTTAAGGGGCCTCATTTGTTAGCCTTGAGCCAATTATTGGCCAGTCATTATCTTGCAGACTCAGAGGTAGATGATTTGTTCTCTCTTTTGATGTGTAGGCCTAGGATAAAGGGAAACTTTGTCAGGATCCTTTTAAGGTCAAACGAGTGTAATAGACAGATTTTAGGTATATCTGTCAATTTAAGGAGTCCAAAAGTCATTTTGGGCTTTGGCTTCAGTTTTGGTTGAGGAGCTGTGTTGTTATGATATAAAGTGTCTGATGGTTTTTTGTCTTGGGTTCTATGTTGTGTGGTAGTGTTAAAGAAAAGAATTTGGGGGATTGCATTTAATGGATTTCTTATTTGATTTTCTTTATTGCGTTAAAGTTGATATAAAGAACTGGATATTCTTAAATAAGTTATATCATTATGATTTTAGAAAATACTTTCACAATGCTTTGATCATGTCTTTATAATAGTATTTTGAATGCCAAGGATCTCCTAGCTCACTTATGTTTCCCTTTCCATTATGTCTAAAACTGCTCTCGAGTTACTCCTTTTAATGGAAATTTGGATTTTGTTTTAGCAATAATAGAATATGCACCGTGAAAAGAAAAATCATAAATTTGGATTGGCAAACCTGATTCTATGTTCTACTTTTTATTTTTGCATTCATCAACTTATAGATGACTTCTGTTTTTATGTGATTTTTCTCCAAAACGAAACATATAGACTGATTTGTGTTAACCTAATTCTGATAAAGTATGGTTTTCAGCTATACAGTGGGGAGCACAATTGATTCTTTTCATGTTTCTGACTTTGGAGCATTTGATCAATCATATCGCTTAGAGAATGCTGTTGACCTGAGTGGAAGTAAGTATTCCTGTGATCCAACATCGTGAAGTTTACATGTAACAAGCATATACAGGGTATGTTGTATTATCACATGTCACAATGCATCAAATTATCTTTATAGGACTTTTTCTTTTTTGTTTGTCTAAATGATGTTTAATTATCATTTATTCAAAAAAAAATTATGGAACTATGCAATGGTTGCTCTTTGCAATCTGTCAGTGCATAACTACTTATTCACTACTTGGCAAAGATAGCATTAAGAAAAAGGAATAATTGCACTCACACAGACACACATGCACAAATGTACACATGATGTTACTGTTGGCTAAACACCTAGATATCGATGTCTATAACCTGATTAATTTTTTTTTTAATTCTTGTTTACAAACATAGGCTTTTTTTCCAGCCTGTCCTTCTCTAATGATTTTTCCTGATATATAATTCAGACTCAGTTTTTAACTCACTAAAAGTAAGTAGCCAAACAATTTCTCTGGGTCCTGTTCACATTGGTACTCTTGATAAGGTGAGTTTTTATAGTTCTTTTCATCTAATGAATTTCCAAGTTTGGTAAATAAGGTGAATTTTAGCTGGCTATAATATGTCTTATTTCCAACTCTTCTTTCCTTTTCTCTTTGATTTAGTTGCCAACTTCACTTGATAAAAGCTCATTGACGAACCAAACAGAGTCGCATAGGTTGCAATTACAAAAGGAAAAGGTTCAATCATCAAATCCTGTCACCATATTAGTTGGTAATACTGAAAGCCGGGAAGAGTCTGCCATGGCTGATGCCAGTCCTAGGACTGATATTTCTACAGATGTTGACACTGATGACAAGAATCAGCGGGTGATGTTTCTTTACCTTTCATGCTATTTTCTCCCTTATTGTTCAATTGATAACATCTAAAGTCTCTATCCAACATTTGCACATTTGGTGACCAGTTTAGGATGAACTTGTCAACAAGGATCCAACTGCTTGATTGATCTAAATCTAAATAGTATTCAAACATAATGCATGAGCAGAAGTCTTTTTGGGTGTTCCTTTAATCAGAGTAGAAGCTTTGATAGTAGATATTCTTGATAATCTAACATTTGATGCATGCCATATTTGCAGTTTGATAGAAGTCAATCTCTTGTTGCTGTGGCTTCTGACTCCAGTGATAGATCAAAGGATAAAACAGATCAGAAGGTTAAATATATTTTAAATTTTATCGTGTGGATAATATCTAAAATTCTAAATGGTTTTCGATACGTGATGATAATTTTTTTTATATTATTGCAGAGTCTCCGCAGGCTTGCTCAGAATCGTGAGGCGGCAAGGAAAAGTCGGTTGAGAAAGAAAGTAGGAATTATTTTTACTTATTTTTTGTTTAAATATATTCTAAGTGTGTATATTTTTCATGTTTCCCATATAAATATTTCTATCATATCATAATAACTCAAAGACAGGAGTTGATTTTTTGTTGGAATATGGAAAACTTATAGAGGATGTCTAATTCTAATTTTCACTGTACCATATATTCTCATCTATGTGGTTATATGTATTTGGATGATAGTTTGGCTACAGATTATGTGGGCCTGCCTGACTGTGCACTGGACCCTGATTCAGCTCTAGTATATAATTTTTAGTATTAGAAGGGGAGGATAAGACAATTCTAGATACAAGAAGGAACATGAAAATACTCAAGATTGCAGCAAGGCTGCCCAGCCCCTAGTATAACAATATCAGCTGGTCCTGGCTGTATGTTTTAGGACCTTATTACCAGTATGTGCCAAATGCCAATTTCCTGTTTTAATTGTTTACTTTTCTTTCTGGAGGCTAAAGAGCAAAGAAGGTCCATTATTCTCATTCTGAGGATTAGTTATATCTTAATTTGAAGCTTAACATAATCTTATGCATGGGTAAAATGTTTAATGAGATTTTTCAGATCATTTTTTGGTTGCTTGTTCTAATGTAAATACTATTAGACATTTTTTGTTATTTGAATCCTTTCATTATGGTTCCTTTTTCGTTCCTTTATATTTTCATTCTTTTAAAACCAGTTTGATGATATTCTTTACCTAGTGCTTGCAGAAGTTGACATTTCAACCCTTAATAAGAGTCAATGATCAAAGTAGGTGACACCCAATGTCATGTTAGGACTTTGATTCGTTAATAAAATTACTCTTTAAAAATTAGATAATTCTATCCATGTGATGTGATGTAATTATCTACCTAGCTCTTACACTATATACAATTTACTATTTTTGAATATACAAACTTTCTTCTCTCTCTCATGTGTATATATATTTGCCTTCTGAATCCACTAACTCAGACTCATTTAACACTGATATTTCCTTCCTACCTAGCTGGATTTGTAGATCAATGTTCTCTATGTACCATGCTCCATGATTCTTGAGGATTTCATGAAAATTGTTCTGAGAAACTGGTTAAGGCATATTTTGTCATGTCCTTTGTTTCCATACTTTTATCTGGCCCATGACAGCATGATTACATGTGTGTGCTATCAACAATACTTTCTAGAATCTAGAGTACTGGAAATTTGTTTTCCTTCGTTTCTGTAAGTTGAAAAAGGGCATATTGATCGGAGAGGAATTCTGTAGAGAAAACCGAGGTCAGGCTTTCCTCATTTATGGTTTTGTTGCTATCTTTGTTTGCTAGAAAGTTATTCTTACTTTAATCTTCCTTCAGTTAAATTGGCCATCAGATAATTTGAAGGGGGGGTGGAATGCTTAGGTTGTCACTTGGTGTTTCATGGAAAAAGAATTGTAAATTGATGAATTACTTTCTTCTTCAGCATTGTGCTGCTAGAGAACTGTTTTACATGTGTTTTCTCTCATGGATAATAGTTATATAGTGGAATCCAATGGTTCCCTTAGAATATTTTAACTTCTTTGGCCTCTATGATAGTTGTAAGAAATAATTATGTTTACATTCCCCACTTGGCCATTTAAATGCAAGACATGATAGGTAAGCTCATTTTCTTATTGCATCTGTGACTTTTTTACGTAGGCCTATGTCCAACAGTTGGAAAGTAGTCGTTTGAAGCTGACCCAACTAGAGCAAGAGCTTCAGCGAGCTAGGCAGCAGGTGAGATTTAGTTAGTCCTTGCAATTAGAATTCCTCAATTGTCTGCCCTCTCTTTCTCTTTTGTTTTTAGTATGATACATTTCCTTGGCAGTCATGTTCAATTTTAAACCAAAATTCTTGTTTCTTTCTGTAGGGAATCTTCATATCAAACTCGGGTGATCAAGCACATTCAATGAGTGGAAATGGTATCTTGTTTCTAAAACGTTACTCATTCCAATAGTTTGATTTTAGAAATATTTCTAAAAATAGTTTTACGTTAGGTTGTCCATAATCATCATTACATTGTTTTACAGGGGCAATGCAATTTGATGCTGAATATGCAAGATGGCTGGAAGAGCAGAATCGACAAATTAATGAGCTAAGAGCAGCTGTAAATTCTCATGCAAGTGATACCGAACTTCGCATGATTGTTGATGATATATTGGCACATTATGATGAGATTTTTAGGCTCAAAGGTGTCGCAGCTAAAGCTGATGTTTTCCATTTGTTGTCTGGTATGTGGAAAACACCTGCTGAGAGGTGTTTTTTGTGGCTTGGTGGTTTTCGGTCATCTGAACTCCTCAAGGTGAGCTTATGCTGTCCCTTTTCTTTCTGGTTCTCATGGTTTACTGAAAGATATAATGGGTTTTCCTGAGCAGTAGGATTTCCTGGCAACATAAAGAGTAAATCTCTCTTGTAGGTTTTTGGGATTATTATAAATAGATGCTATAGCCTGAGAATTTTGAGAAAGAGAAGTAATTATATACACTGCTAGGTTGGCTTGTTGCATCTGTATTCGTAGTTGCTGCTTCATATTGCTGGTTGATCAAGAATCTAAATGAATTATGTCAGAGTATTACATCGGACTTTGTTTTGTAAGACTTACTGGTGGGATGTGGGAATGCTGCTTTTGATGCCACTGGTGGTGTAGCTATGAGGTTTGACTTTTGCTTGGAACAAGGATGGAGTTAGGTTTACTTGTGACCCGCACGCAAAGGATAAGATAAGGCTTAGGTGGTAGAAAATATGATAAGGGATAGGCTGCATTTATTTTTCTTTTCTCTCCCTAGAATCTGGCATTCCTTTTTATTTCTCAAGTTCAATGAAAATGAACATGCATGGTTTGAACTTTTTATTATTGGTGCTCTGCTTGTTCTTCTCATCTATATCTTTTTCTTGCTTTCATCAATTTTAAGTTTATAACCTATTTTTTAATAATCTTTTGCTGTTGCCCATATATATCTATGTTATTTTTAAGATATAACCACAATTTGAACTCTCTTTTTTTTTATTATTATTATTACTATAACACTTACATCCTGCATGTTTTTAAAAAATGGGTAAATTCCGCTTTCTGCTAGTACTTGGCTAATGTTCTAGTGCTTCAAAATAAATTGAACCCTAAATCTGACTTAATTTGAGGATTTATAAATAAAGTAAGAATAAGAATCTGCTTGGGTGATGGGAGCTAAGTGTAAAAAAAAAAAAGAAAATAATAATTTACATGGGACATATGTAAAAGGCCGAGTCACAGAGGTCAAACCTTAATTATCCCTACTATTAAAGTGCTTCATTCTCAATTTACACATGATAATGCTTATACTTGATTCATAAGTTTGTCTTGAACTTCTTATATACATGTTTCTCATAACTGTGACAACCGAGTTTTTATTTCCGAAGTCTGGAGTCATTTTATAATTTCCTTACCTTTGACTTGAGTGCCACAAATTTGGTTGCAGCTCCTGGTAAATCAATTGGAACCTCTCACGGAGCAGCAGCTGGTGGGTATTACCAACTTGCAGCAATCCTCCCAACAAGCAGAAGATGCATTATCTCAGGGCATGGATGCATTGCAACAGTCCCTTGCTGAGACATTGTCCACTGGATCAGTTAGTTCATCAGGTTCATCAGGGAATGTGGCAAATTACATGGGTCAAATGGCAATGGCCATGGGTAAGCTAGGGACACTTGAGGGCTTTATTCGACAGGTAAAATTTTCTTACTCGCACTTGTGTGCATATTCCGTACACTTTTTCGTGAATAATTGAAGAATCATTTAGAGTTCATTTGGATAAGCTTTGAATAAAAGTGATTTTAAGATAGCACAACAAAGTAATTTTTTTGTAGAGATTTTTATGAAAAACCATAAACTATTTTATTGTTTGGATACGACTACAAAAATCACTTTCTGAAATATATGAAGGATAATATTTGTTATTTTGAAATGATGCAAGGATATTTTTGTCCAGAGAAAACTTCTCCGCCTCCTTAAATGATTTTTCTCTCTCTAGAAATTCTCTATTTTTCAGAAGCTACTCATTATAGCTTCTTAAAATAATCAGAAATCTGATTTTTTTTTTTTTGGATTCTGATTTTTTTAGAAAGGTTACCCAAAAATTAAAATTTTTCAGAAATGAATTTTTTAATAAAAAAAATGCTGAAACAAACCTACCCTTAGTCCAACGTTGGTTTCCTAATATTATTTACAGTTGAAAATAATCTTCTTGCTCCAACCAAATAGAAATGCCCCCCTTCCACAAGATTTTTTGGGGTGGAAGAAGGGATGAGATCTTGAATTGTTAAAACTGTTTGGATTGGGACTAGTCTACATTAGAATTTTCATCTGCATGTGTCATGTGCGACCGGATTTGACATCCATAGTGCCAGTCATTGCTTTTATCTAAACTCATGGTAATTTAGCTTCATTGCTACTGCTGCAAGGATCATTTGCATGCCATGTCCAACTTATTTTGGTTCAATTTAGTTACCTATCATCCATGTCTTACCCCTCCCCCCTAAAAAACAGACCAAGAAAAGTTCTCGTAAACAGCATTTCATGTCATATTATTTACAATACATGGCCCTTTTAAAATATCTTACTATGTACTCCTTTTCTGTGGTGGTTATGATTATAAGGCTGACAATCTACGCCAGCAAACTCTGCAACAAATGCACCGTATACTGACAACTCGCCAATCAGCTCGTGCACTCCTTGCGATACATGACTATTTTTCACGGCTGCGTGCTCTCAGTTCGCTCTGGCTGGCCCGCCCAAGAGATTGATGGGTGTGGTAAATAGTCTGTCAAAAATTAATTTAATGGATCCTTCATCAGCAATACTTGATCATCATAGGTTTTACTCTTAACAAGTTTTCTTGTGTTGTATTGTAGTCTTTGCATTACTGATATTAGTGTTTCATTGAGTCACAGTCTAGAAACGGAATTGGTGACAAGCAGTACCAGTATGTATTTTGTTTATTAATAATATTGTCCATTGTAATTGTTGCTGAAGGGCTTTATTATTATTACTTTTTTCATACAAAAATAGTTGGGATATATGATAAATTTTAACGGTTGGTTCTGTCCATAGTTTTCCCATTGATCTGAATCTATGGAACTTTGTGGTTCACAAAATTTGGTGAGTTTGTTCTTTTTTTTTTCCCTCCCAATTTGACATTTTTCTTTTCCGACTTAGTTAGCCTCTGCTCGTTCATTGTGTTACTCTTTCATTGTTTCACTGTTGTCATTTATAGGTGAAACTTGTCCTTAAGGCTATCTTTGAGAGTTTTAAAGAGGATGGAAGGGAGTGGCTCATGGTGGAATGAAATAGAAAGGTAAAGAATGGAATGAAAAGATGTATGTCACTCTCTTGTTTGAGAGTTTAATGAAGGAATGGAGAGGAGTTAAGCCACTCCCTCCTAAACTTCCCAATTTGAAGGGACAACAAATTGACCTTTCCAATGACAAGGAGGGGTCTTGGAGTCCCTCCCTGGCCATTCCATTTCTTCTTATAAAGTAACTTCCAAACATACATTTTATGACATTTATCATGCCATTCTGTGACATTCTCTTGCCATTCATCTAAACATAATGTAAGGTTTATGAATGTTATTGAGGGAATGCTCTAAGTTGGGACGGTAAAATGTTAAATGTAACGCACTACGATTTTATGTTTGATCTAACCGTGCACAGATGTCCAGATATGTCTCATGATATAAAAAGAATTATTGTTATAAATATAAGGTTACCTTAATTATAATATTGGGAAATCAAGGGATAACTCATTCTTATACTAGAACCATAGAAGAGTGGAAAGATGGAGCTGCATTTCTTGTAGGAGGGTCAAAGCCCCGATGAGGGGGTCTAATTATCATTAGAAAAAAGATAATTGCTGTAGGGTGCCTCTTTTGTGGCATCCTTTTTCGTGTGGTACCTCGAGTAATTGCTATATTTCCTTTTTTATTTAAATGAATAATATAACAAAATAATGACTCTAGAAATAAGGCCAAAAATAATGAAGCTGTTGATAAATAGCTCTTAGGTTTTTCGTGTTTCAATTTTTTTAGGCAGATAGAGATAACAGTATAACTAGAAGACAAAAGTGAAACTACTACTTTAATTAGGACATATATCCTAGAAAATTTGACTACTTTTTTAGCCAGGGTAAGATAGAACTCCCCATCAAACATAGGTCTTCTGGTTTTGTCCCAATCGGAAATAGCATTGTCAAATGAACAGCAAACTTATACCTATCGTCGTCTTGGCAGAGGACCCTCTGTTCCAAGGCTGTCATCCAATGAATTACGTGCATATATAGAAGGCAAAACTATAAGGAAATGTAATGCCAGAATGTTCAATAGACAACTAATAGTACATGCTTATTGTAGTGACCTATGAAGTACATACGAATATAGACACGAGATACGATACATATATGAATATAAAAATATACTAAATTCAAAAATTTATAAAACACAAACACAATATATATATATAAATTAATATCAAAGTAAATTAAAGAATTTTATTTATATTAAAGAACTTGGTTTTTATATATATATATATATATATATATATATATATATATATATATATATATATATATATATATATATATATATATAGTGAGAGGAATTTTTATTGTGAGAGGATGAAAGAAGAGTAAATTTTGACCATACAACCATACATGGATGGTTAAGATTAAAAGTTACTTAAAAGCTTATGTGATCACTTAAAAAAGTCACATACATTTATGTTTTAATCATAACCATTCATGTAAGATCCAAATGGTCAATATTTACTCCTCTCACCTCTTACAATAAACACTTCTCTCACCAGTAGCAAAATATATATATATATATATATATATATATATTAAATTTTAAAAAAAAAAAATTATAATTCATTAATATCATTTTTATAAATTTGAAAATTTACAATATATTAATATATGTCATATGTACTTGCAATATTTGTTACTTAATAAATCCCTCTTAAAAAATATGAAATATAATTTCTATTGATATATTCTAAAAAATTTCTTAAACCAATTTCTCCTAATAGAACTTGTGTACAAGTACATGTGTATCAAAAAAAAAAATAACTAGAGAAAATATTAGTGTGAAAAAAGTTTCAAATGACGAAAATGAATGGACTTTAGTACAAGTAGAAGTAGAAAGAACAGATAAAAATAATAGTGTGTGAAAAGATAAAATTTAAAAATCTAATAATAACATGTGAAGATAAAACTTAAAATACTGATATGTAAAAATAATGACTTAAGACATCAATCATATTATTAGACTTAGGTTAGTTACATATTTATTAATTGAAAATTAGTCATGAAAACTAATTTTTTTTTAAAAAAAATATTAATAAATCTTGTCTAAGTGTGTCCGAAATATATCTAAACATGTCCGAAATGTATCTAAATTAAAAAAATAATCTTTTTAATCAGACACATTTAAACACGTAAGACACATATATCGTACAAGTACCCCTATGTGTACGAGACACGCAGACACATGTCCGTGCTTCATAGGTAGTGACCTAATATCATGGCATTACTCAAAATACATTATCCTTTCTCAACATGCTGTGCCAATACATTCATTTGGGACAATTTTTACCGTTTGCAATGACGTCAAATAGTAATACATGACAATATTTTCAGCAGCATGCACAAGTGCACAACAATCAGCAAAACAACACTTTCTTAAATTAAGCCAGGAATAATGAATACAGCAGTTTGATCTGAAACCAAGTGACTTCACCAATAGTATTATCTTTATCAGTATTGACATACAATACTGTCAGATGACTCTTTATTTGAGAAAATAGAGAACAGCTCATGATCAAACTTCAAAAGTAATTGCTGTTGTAGAAATTCTTTAGAAAAGTAGAGACGCCCTGGTCTTTTGTGCCCAAATCCTGCACAAGCCCTTGACGACCAACTACGTACTGACCAATGATATGGTGCCTCTGCTTTGAATGGTTCACAATGTTCATCAGCTCTTCCGTCCCCTTGAAGAGAAGCATATCAATCACCTGGATGTCCACAAATATTAGTGTATAAAACCGTGTTTCATAGCTAAAATTCTTTTGCTTTTACAGAAGCATCATATTAATACATCATTTTCAAAGTATTTGAATGTATTTACTGGCCTTGATGCATTAAATCCATGACATACTGAACCACATTAAAATGAATACTACACATGCAAGTTGAATATAAGGCTTCTTTTGCATGGAAGGGAAGAGGCATCGAGCCCAAGCACAAAAAACCATGAATTCATGCTAGGAAGTTTCATCATGTCTAGGGACCAAAGGAAGAACCAGACAAGTCTTCAGACAACTCCGGACAGCAACTTAAACATTACAGAAAAAGTAGACTTAAAAATTTGAAAAGATATATGGTGACATACAAAAAGACAATAACTTCAATTGGTAGAAGTATAGCAAAATTCAGTATGCCATGAAACATGTGAAAACACTGGAAAATAATAATTGATTATTTTCCAACAATCAAAATACCCCTGGTTGACACGGGTTTGCAAATATCTAATACAATTGAATCAACTTATTCCTTGGTTGCCAACTAGGAACACCAAAATTTGGTCCAGCATTGCAAAACTTAGAACAACAACAACAACAACAACAACCAAACCTTTTCCCACTAGGTGGAGTCGGCTATATAGATCAAATGACGTCATTGTGCCCTATCATAAACCAAGTCTTCAGACATTGCAAAACTTGGAAACTTCAATTAAATTAGAGATCAGCAAAACACAGCCTATCTTTTTCATATCATTCTATCATGACATGGATAAATTTGAAATCATAATACATCTCCACCTTTTTGAAGTTTGACAAGATGACATCAGATTAAAGAATTGCAAGCTAAATGATACTGTATATTATGTAAGTTATATTTATCCTCTTAAAAATTATGCCACTAAATTCTAAGATTAGTAAATCCTAAATACCAATTGATGAATTGTTACACAAAAACTATTAGAAAGGGAATTTCATAAGATTAACTACTCATAGGAAACTGCCAGAAATTTTCAAGTGTTTAATCATGCGATATGCCAATATTTAAGAAGTAAAAACCATTGCCACTATACAAAATCTATTGGCTTCAAATACCTGCTGATACTATGCCCAAAAATATTCATAGTTCAACTCACTCTCGCAAAACAAATTCAATGACTGAAGAACACTAGATAACCTACACAAGAATATTCATACAGTATATTTCAACCTCCAGAAGCGAAGACATAGCTTCAAGGTACTCCATTAACAAAAGTTGCTTCCTTCAATAGGTAACTAAAATCTTTAGCAAAATATCCATTCAAACCACTGAATAAACTTCCTTCTATTCGAATAGCTATTTGTTCCAAAGCATTTGCTCTTGAAACTTTAATCAAGTATGTCAGTTCCAAACCCAATTTGAAAGTATCAAATGGATTCTCCATTTAATTTGCACCACAAACCTTGAGTTGAATCTTGTGTTAAATCCCCAAAAAACTAGGCATGTATTTAACCTAATATGTTTGGAAATACATTTATGTGGAATGAACAGGCTATAATCAACAATTGCAATGGTCCCAAATATGAAAAGATATTTAAAAATGTATCTGAAGAAACAGAATGTTAGAGAACAGAAACATCTCTCTTATTTAGGAGCATGCCAATCATAAAATTTTATAACTAAGTCTAATCTAAGGCACCAACAAAAATGTATAAGAAAGCTCCATAGAGCTAACAAGTTTGAGTCCCTAGGTGAAATCCAGCACTGAGATAGTTTATTTCAGATCCATGCTCACTGGTTATCAAAGTGATGCTTAATAGTAAATTAGTAAAAGTCATATCCTAACTAGTTGTTCTAGACAGCCAAAAAAATTAAAATTTTCTAGAAAAGTGCGAACACACGTACAGGTAACAGAAGATTTCCCTATAAATGGATTTATTGAAAATTTGATTTCTGGTAGAACCCAATGGTGTCATTAGATTCATGGTTATTGTTTGTCTTTATGCCTTAAATAAACATTCTACATCACAAACTTTATAAGGATGATTAAGTAATGCCACTATGCAAAACACTATACAAGAGCCAGGACACACAAACTGTGATTTTATGTTCTATGAATAAAATGCTCTCGCAAGTTCAGAGCAAAATTTTAAGGACCAATGTCCAAATCATGAAACGGTGTGATGTAAAACTCCTATGCAAAATTTTCTACGACTTGTATTTCAAAGAGTACTGAATTTCTCAGAGAATGGTGCTAAATGTGCAATAGATTTGTAACATGAAACTTCTACAAATAAAATTCATTATCATCAAGCACTCAAGTGGTGGTGAATAAATAACAATCCCCAAACACTGCCTAAGACAATATACAAAACACTTGTTAGGAAAAAAAAAATTGAGTTTTTAGCTCTTCCAAGCTCTAATTAAGAAAATTTTCCAAACAAAATAATATTCAAAAAATTTAAAAAATAAAAAGTTTCAATTTTGAATTTCCCCAACACCCACAAACAAGAATAAAATGAAATTGCGAATGAATAGGGAAAAAAATCCATTTTTTTTTAAAAAAGAAAAGGGGACCTTGGGATTGGTGACGTGGGTGTTCTTGCGGATCTCGGAGGCGATGGTGGAGCGGAGCTGGGAGACGGTAGCGACGTCGTGTAGGTTGTAGATTTCCATGACGGAGGGTAACGATCTGCAAGCTGTTCTGAAGAAATCGAACACTCGTTGCCTCGCTTCCTCCAGACTCGCCGAGTTTGGAGGCACCTTCACGAACCGAAGCGCCTGAGCCATTTCCTAAACTCAACTCAATTCAACTCACTGAGTCACAACGCGCTCGGAAGTGGTATTGTGTTTGTGATGATGATATATTATTCCGTGAGTGAGAAGACAAGAGAAGTAGAATAGAAGAAGTGACTGTGGGGGACACGAGCCGCACGGCGTCGTTTGGAATGTGGGTTTCGTGTTGACGCCACGTACGTCGAGCCAAATAGGTTTTATTGTCCGTCTCTCTAGTGCGAAGTCCAATGTTGCAAACTCGAATAGTTAAGGGTGATAATTTGTGTTAGGAAAATACTTTCCAATTAAATTTTTTTTAGAATTTTCGATAAAATGACTAAATATTATACTTTTTTTATTTGACAGGAGACTAACTATTATTATTGAATCTTAAATAAATGAATAATCTTCATTACTTTAACTTATCTACCAATCATTCTTAAATTTTAACAAATTCTAATTGAATTCTGTTAAATGTTTTTTGATTGTGTAATATTAATCTTTGTATTAATATGGTTTTATAAAAAAATTGTGTTAAAAGGGTCAAATTAGAGTAATACTAAATAATTACCCATGATGATGATGGGTGAGAATTCATATATATATATATAGGTGTAAAAAAATTACAGGTGTCACATTTCTATAAAATATTTTTCTACTCAAAATAAGGGTAACAAAGTAATTATGAACGAAGTCTTGTGACTAATAAAACACAACATCCACAATGCGAAATATTGGATGCTAGTTGTAGTTGTCCATCACTGTCTAATATTAAGTCACGAGCAGTGATGATTACACAAAAGTATGCAACAACGAGTAATGATATGTGAGAATTGGGAAATATGTGAGAAAATGTGTATAAGAATAAGGTGAATTCTTTGGTGCCTTCTAAATTGAAAGAGGTTTTGAAATCCAAGTGAATTAGACTAATCATACCACATTAAGTAGTTATTATAATTAATTAAATTTTAAGAACTTATGCAAAGTTTTAAATCATGGATCGTATCACCTAAAGCAGTCATGATATCTCAGTTACGACAATTGTCATGACTGCATTAATCTTTAACAATCACAAAATAATTATAATCACAATATGACTACAACTATAATTTAAAATCTTGCACTTATGTAAAGATTAACAACAAACAAGTATTTAACAATTCATCAAACATCATTGATTAGAATATATATATATATATATATATATATATATGTTGATAGCAACACTTAAAAGAGAGACATTCTTAGCTATATCTGATATAAAACAATGCTCTTATATCACACTAACCAATATGAGCCACATCAACCATCTTGGTTAGTCATTGAAGACCTACATATGACAGCATGTAATACACTATAATTGATTTTTTTTTTTTCCTTTTGGGTACTTTGGTTGGGAAAGTACCTAAATAAATAGGGAGGTAAATAGGTTAGCTAATAATGGAGGATCAAACCTCCGGCTTCATGTATACACCGAAGTCTTAAAGACTATAACTGGATACCTATTGAACTACAAGCTTATTGGCTACTAAAGTCTATAGCTGATGATATTTGTGAAATTTTTTATTGTGTTAAAAGCCTATCCTTGCTTCAACTCTCCCACAATACAGATTACAGTTAAGCATAGTAAGAAAGAGCAAGTTCTTCAAGCTTCACACTCTTTTCTACACCATTAGATTCACCTCCGAAACTTTCTTTGTTTAGCTCTATTAAGAATTTTAACTCCAATTTTCTCACCACATATTTCTCTCACATCACTTTTCACACTACTTTCTATACCATTGATTACATCATTTTCTTTCACTTAATTATAATCATTAAAAAGTATGATAAAAAGTGATGTGAAATAAAAAATAATGTGAAAACATCATTTTCCTAAGAATTTAAACAGTAATGAAAATACAGCAAATATTATTATTATTATCATCAATAAACTTTGTGTAGCCATATCACCCCCACATAACTCTCCGATATGTCACTGAATTGAAGCATTTCTACTTAGTAGACATTTGCTGAAAAGGATACAAATTTTATCATCATCAGTGGATGATTTTGGATAAAAAAGATGCAACATAGTAAGATCATTCTACTATCCCCAGCCATGATTAGCAGTTCTTTTCAACTGTCGTGATAAAATTATCCAGTCTTACAAAAAAAATCTCATACCAAGAATATTTAGTTTAAGGGGCTACGAAAGAAGATCGTTGTATACAAAGCCCACATCTGTATAGTAATTGACAATTGCTACAGAGGATTCAATCAATTATTGCTTAGAGAACTATTGTTTGTTAGAGAAGTTACATTAAAATTTACATTTCGCCGCATTCAGCAACGACGCAAGCTAATTTTGGCCGGTTATTGGGTCCAGTTGCCACATTCTCAATCTTCCTGACAACCAAAAGACCATCTCCAAGCACTCTCTGCATAAAGGGGAGACAGGTAAATGTACAATACATCCATAGTTTAGGAGGAGAAAGATGCTAGTAAAATTTCAAACAACGCCACAAATTTAAGGATGTGTATGAAATATTTTATGAGGCAAGTGTAATTTCTTTTTAGACAATAACTGAGCAGTGCAGTGAGCAGGGCATGTCAAGGAAAAGAGCACAACTCAAACCAGTCCTCCACTCCAAGGGAACATGACACTTTTCCCATTACAATCATATATGGAGAAAAATATGCAATCTGTACATACCTCAAGAAAAATTTAACCTTTTGACATGCCTAGGTTTAAATTTGATATTGGCTTTGGTTTGTTCAGCTCTTAGGTTTAAGGTATCATTCTAAGTTTCAAGGTCTGCTGAGTCTTACACTCTTGCTACCCAAATACCCAGCATCCTAATTTTAAGGCATGCAGACACAGCTTGAGGAACAACTAAATTTACATATTGGCTGTTTGAAGAATAATAAAAATATGCAACAGAAGATATTAAAGCATACCCCAAAAACGACATGCTTGTTATCAAGCCAGTCACATTTTGCACAAGTTATAAAGAACTGCGAGCAAGAAAAGAATATTCATCAGTAGAAATAGAGCTTTACCAATTTAATGTTACCACTGACAAAAGGGAAGAGGAAGGTAGTGACCATTGAAAAGTTACCTGACAACCATTGGTATTTGGTCCGCTATTTGCCTGCAGATTAGATAAACAGGACTTAAGCCTTCCTTATATTGCAATAAGTAAAAGCGTAATTTAGCCATACAAATTGAATCAATTGATGGCATAATTTGCTTAGCAAAAGAAAACTAACATGATTTCAAAGCATTCAGGAAGCAAGATTATTGTAAGTTAATCCGTAGTGAAATATCTTGTAGATTTGTGTATAGTCAATTAGTGCACTAATTAAGGAACTATTTCAGGAATTTATTACTTTTGAGATTATGACTGTAATTAATACCATACTGGTACAAATCTTCCCATTGTGTGGCCTGGATTAAACACACAATTCCATCAACAGTCTCCCTATTTTCATATAACCCAAAAATGTATGCAGGTTGAAAATAGCAAACACATACCATTGATAGAAGACCAGGGCCAGTGTGTTTAGCAATAAAATTTTCATCATCAAACTTGTGTCCATAGATGGAAACACATCCACTACCATCACCCTGCCAATGAAGAATATATTTGTAAGAATTTCATGTGAAAACAGGATTTAATTCTATTTTTGTTACTGACAACATTTATACAAGCAGTACAAATCCTATGAATTATAAATGGAAGCCAGAACTTCATTCAGAGTAGATTCAGTAGACAGATCAATACATCTACATGTACAGCACATGAATGACTTTATTATATCTCTAACAAATATAAATATCAATTAAATATTAGAAAGAACAAAATGGTTAAATACACTAGAATGCATAAATGAGGTTAAGTAAGATAATTTCCGTAAAATATTGGGCAAGAAACATGGACTATATAACTAAGATAACTATCATGTTATATGCGTCAGATAATATCAAACCATACATATAGACCATATGAGTAATCAGCTTGTTTTATAAATGGATATTTTTCTCCTCATGAATGTTAACACAAATACCCCTGCTCTTGCATAGTATACATAAAACAGATAAAGTTAAAGATTAAACTGACAAGAGCAGTACCTTTACAAAATCACCAGCCTGAATCATAAAATCCTTAATCACCCTATGAAATTGACAACCCTTGTAACCAACAGGCAGTCCTGCTTTCCTGCCAGTAAAATCAGATCATAAAAGGTTTTAGTTAAACTCATCTACCAAAAATTGAAACATATGACGTTATGAACTTTGGCAATTTGGCATTCAATAAGAGAATGAATCAGCACTCAATTAACTAATGAGAAAGAGGAGTGGAAAAGTAAACTCATAAAAATAACAATTTAACACAAACACCCCAACCCTCCACACAAAAAAACAAGGTTGTCAAACTTGCAGATGCTAACTAGGATCAGATCAGATGGGGAAGAAATGTAAAACGTGGGAACTTAACATGGAACAAAAGATCCTACCTATAATATGAAATAATGTTCAAATACATACATAAACACAATTACACAAAAAAAATAACACAAATAAGCATAATACCTTTAAAATCACAACTAACATTTAAAAAAGCTTTAATTCAAAATACATAATAGGTGTCTGGTACTTTGATTTCTTATTTTTCTTGTTATATCTTCAACCTTAGCATATATTTTGTTCTTATATTTAATTAGTACAATAATTATATTTTTCTCTCATCTCTCCCATCCCAGCACAGACGCCAGGGACCGAGGGCAGATGCAAGGGGCCAAGTTGCAGCAGTTACAAACGCAGCAATCACAGATACAAGGGGCCAGAAGCAATGACAGCCACTTGCACCAATCAAAATTGCAACGGGCAAGCAGCAATTTCAGTTGCAAGTAGGTAGAAGCAATAAGATATTTTAGTTGCAGCAAGGGGATGGGTTAGTTTGAGATTCCAATCACAGATTTCAGTCGCAGCAGCAAGGGTTTTTGGCTGGGTTAGTTTCAGGTTCGTATCTTCTGGGTTTGGGCTGGGTATTTTCCCTAGACCATTTGGTGACTAAGGTGGGATTAGTAGGATCTTACAATTGTACAGTCCTACTGGTTTTATGTGCTGGGATTTGGATCACTCCAGCCTTCCCAATTAGCAGAATTTTACTTCTACAAGCAGGATCATGATTTTTACAACTATGGCCCACCATAAAGGAAAAGAAGTTAGAATCCTTTTCATGATTTATATGCTCAACTCTTTATCACCATGTTAACATTAACTTAGAATAATCATCATCAATTCATCATCATGACATTCACGAAAAACAACTACTGATAGCATAGAAAGAACACTAAACACCATAGGGCTGATCCTCATTCAACTTTCAGAATTTGAAAGCAGGAAATCACAAGAATACATTGCAAATTTAAAGATTAAGATTAGGAATCTTATATAGCCATTCAGCAGCATAGATTATTATAGTATAGAGATGATAACGGTGTGATGGTATAAATGGAAAAACAAAACAGTGATAGATCAAAACCACCACACCTATCGTGAATCTAAATGGGAAAAAAAAATCAAGAGGAGAAGAAGAAACCCCAATAGATTGTTAGCCAGATTGGAAAAGATTGTTTCACTACCTGTACTCCCCTGTGCAGAACTGCCTGCCAAATAAGAAAAGTCAAATCCATCAATTTGAAAGATATGAATTTGTCAATAAAGAGGATATCATGTGCAATCATAAACACCCATAAAGAACGTAAAATCCAAAATGTATTTTAAGGAGGACCGAGCAACACACAATAAATTGTCTCTAGAAGTAATCAAATCATCTATAGCATTCTATGAGCACGCATGCTTCAAAACATGCATTGCATTTACAAACATGTTTTTCATGGTCATAATGAAAATGTAAGCTGAAACCAAGTTTCATAAATTATAAAGTGAAACAGATAATATCACATCAATTAAAAAAACTAATGTCAACTCGTTGTAGTATGTTTTCCAATTTCCACTGTTCAGTACCAACAGATAAGTTCATATGAAATATTCTGAAATCCAAATAAAGCTACATCGAGTAACATTTTGAATATCGCTACAAGTGTTTCTACAATCAAACTTAGTGTGACAATGAAGAACTTAGCCAAGATTGATTTCATTTTACTTTCATATAAATTACTTCAATTGAAAGCAGAACTCATTATCTATATCCCCTTCTCTGAGGCAAAATCACTGCCAGCCAGTAGTAGCTTCATAGGTTAATAAGTTATTTTCTATTTCAATGGAATGATCAAGAATCAAGATAATGACCTTTGTTTTATCTTGTACTTGTGACATTTTCCATCTATTATTTATTTACTGGTTTGCTCCAATTCCTGGAAGCTTATTCACAGCAACCCAGCAGCTATGTTTTCACTTGTTCATTGGTTTTTTGTTGTTTTTCTCAACTAAATATACAAAATTTCACAAAATTTCCAAGCAACACTTCACTTATTCAGAGCTATAAATTTCACAAAATTTCCAAGTATCTTTAACTGAAATTTTGCAAAAAAATTAAAAGAAAAAATGAAGAAAATAATAGAAAAGAAAAGGTACCTGAAATTCTCAGCGGTTTTGGGGGCAATATCAGCGAAGAGCTCCATCTTGATTCTACCAGCTGGTATGTTACCGATGGTGACATCGAAGAACACGATTGGGTTCTTAGGGTTTGGAGGACGCACGTGCCACTCCACACCCGTGTTTGTGTTGGCTCCTCCTACTCCAACTGCAGAAGAACCCATTGGAAGCTCACAACACCACAAACGAACCAAGAGAAGCACTGAGAGGGTCTCGCAGCATGCACTGGTTTCTGCTCTTGCTAGTTGCTCTTATAGTTCAATCCGAACCTGGATCAACCGGCCCTTCAGAACCGGAATAAAATGACCGGTTCAATACCCGGTTTGGAAATCTTTCAAAGTTCTTTTTTTTTTTTTACCATTCAAAGTTCAATTTAGGGTGATGTTCAATTTTTTTTTTAATAAATTATTCACACAATTTTAAGTTGGATGGTATAAGTTTTTTTATTACTATATTCAAAATCAATTTGAATTAATCTAATCATATCATATCATTCACATCTAATAAAAATATATTAGATAATTGAATTTAATAACTGATTATTTTTTTAAAAAAGTGATCCATTCATATTAAAGTTTAATTTTAATATATTATTATTGTAAATTTTTTACATTATCATTCAATTATGCTTTTATATGTCATCAAAAGAATAAGAAATCTTTAATTTATCAAAAAAAAAAAATAATGACATGATAATGAATAATTGAGTACATAATTTAGTAAATTCATGAGGTCGAGTTAGTAAGTTTTAAATCACAAGAGATTTTTTATAATTGAAATGTAATTAGAGGAAAGTTATGTGTATTTTATTCTAAATATTAAATGAGGCCTTGATCTTGCTAGGACCTCAAAAATCATATAGAATTCCAAAGATCACCATTTGCCATGTAGTCGGGGAGGCTAATTTTCATCTTCTAAACTTTGTCAAAACATTTTCTTTCAAATAAAAGTTTGAAAAAGAAATTATAAATTATAAATTTTAGTTATAGATTATGGTAATTCACTAATTATGACATCTTCTTGATAAAAAGATGTATAATAATATGTCCATGGAAAATAAATAAATTAAGCAAAAGCAAATATATCTATTCTATTAACAATACAGTCTGAAGCCCTTTTTATTGAGAAACATGTCATCCTCTCCTAAACCCTAAAGGCAACCTAGCTGCCCTAAGTCTTGCATTTCTAAAGCATAATAATACCATTTCATTTCTCCAAATCTAGCTTCTTATCCTGTAGTTTAAATTTGCAATATAAAAAGTTAGTTAAATGATATATTTTTGTATAAAAATATTATATTTGAGATTGATAATTTTTAAATAAAAAACCTTCAAGACAGCAAAAATAAAATATAAGTTTATTAACACTATAATAAGATAAGATCTGTCATTTGTTATTATATAAGATAAGACACTTATGTTACATATTTATTATATATCTTCTTATACATAAATGTTTTCTTAAGCTAATTCTCGGTGAGCCTTGCAGCTGTTGCTAGATTCTAGTTGTGACCCCTGACACTTGTGTGTAGCACTCATCAACAAGATTTTCTGATTCCCTACGTAAGGATTGGGTTGTCTTATACTACCACGTTTACATGGAAGGCAACGGGCATGCTGATCTCTTGGCTAAACGTGCCCACAGCACCCCTCTGGTTTTCATAGATACTCTCCCTTTCCTTCAAACTTTCAGTTGCTAATACTAGTAGTGTAGCTTTCAATCGTAGTTTGGGCTTGTTGCCCAACAGTTCATAAAAAATGAAAAACGAAAACACAAAAGTTTTTTTTTTTTTGTGTGTACATATCTATATAATCAATCCTAAATAAATGCAAATTTAACATTATAAAAAAATCAATTTTTCTGTTAAATTGAAAATAAGTAATTGTATTTGTGCCAACACCAAGATAATATAAAATAAGAGAAAAATCTTATTATAAATAATGTTCTGAAAATTAGATCGGTTATTAAACTGATTAAGATACTAATTTATAGTTCAATGATTAAACTGTGATTGAACCTAATATAATTATATATATAAAATAAAATAAAATCATATTTTATATCATATAATTGAAATTTAAATGTAATATATCATATAATGTATACTTTGTTAGTTAATAACATGTGGCAAAGTGGTATCCAGTTTTCATTCAAAATAATTAGGACTTGAGTTCAAATCCTATCTATGGAACGTTTAACATTTTTCTATCCTAAATGAGATTATAATGAAATATAATATTTAATGTAAGCATTATAAACAAAAAGCACCTTTGGCTTGGTAATTGACCACATCCATTCAAACCTTTTGGGTTGAGTTTGATTCTCATCTATAGAATTTAGAAAAAATAATAATAATTAAGAGTTAAAATATTGTCCAACCATATTCAAACTTCAAAATTGAACTGTTACTCTCGAAGTATCGAAGTATTTTTCCTAAAAAAAACACGACATTAATTCTTACAATTTATCTATCCATATAAAGTTTACATTGGAGCTAGAAAAAATAAAAATAATTAAGAGTTAAAATATTGTCCAACCATATTCAAACTTCAAAATTGAACTGTTACTCTCGAAGTACCGAAGTATTTTTCCTAAAAAAAACACGACATTAATTCTTACAATTTATCTATCCATATAAAGTTTACATTGGTGCTACTTAACCTACAAAACTTTGATGAGTAACAAATATCATAATTTGCCTCCATAACTTTTTTTATTGGTTCAATCTACCCTTAACCATCAGACTGATCCTTGAACTAATAAAGGGAGATGTTCAAAGTTTTAATATTCAACCAGGTTGAATTAGAGTCGAATCAGAATTTTATATATACTTATACATTTAATAAATATATATGACATTATGTTAAAAACTATGACATATATGTTAAAATATATAAATAAAAGATACTGTTAATAATATTTAACATGATTAAATTGATTCATGAATACCATGTTATTATTTTCTAATATATTCTCTATAGTTAAAAGAATAACAAAAAAGAATTACATAATATGATACAATATATACTATTTATTATATATAACAGAAATTTAAAAAAAATATTTATGAATTTAGAATATAAATATATCAAATCCTGTATATTTCTTTATCATATATATCAAAATTATCTATGACTAACCAAACGTGCATAGTGGCTCAAGTGGCCTTGCTTGTCCTTGAACCCAGGTTGGGGATTAAAAATCCTTGTTTGATAATTTTAAGAACTGAACTAAAAAACTCAACCGGTCCAATTACATACTAGTTTTGAAGACTTGATTGGACCGGCCAATAGACCGATTCTCGGTTTAACCAATTGAACCGACGGGTCTGGTCCAGTTTATAAAATAGTGCCCTTAACTATCGACTTATATTATATCATTGATTTTAACACTGATAGATGGGGTAAATTACAGATTCAGATAGATGAGAAAGCAAATTGCATTAATAGAAAGTTTACTGATAAATTGCACATGAATTTGAGGGTTTTTTTTTAATAAATAATTTAACCTGGTAAAAAATTGCAACTTCATTGATCGAATTCTTACAGTATTCACATGAAGGAGATTTTACAAATGAAGATTAACTAACATTGTAGTTACTTACAAAACCAGTTCTGACACCTAGTTAATTATACACCAAATGGCCTATTTTAAAAAACCCCCCAAAAAATATTGGAAAATTAGCAGCAATGAATATTCACAGAAAGCTAGCACCAAAATGAAAATTTTGCTGCTTTCCTTTTGTTGTACACATTACACTAAGCAGAAGACTTGGGTATCTTGAATTGTTTCTTGAGAAATTGGGAGGCTTCTGAGTCACTCCTGTGGCATAATATTCTTAACAGAGTTTTGGAATCAGTACCTAGTTTGCTTTTGCCACCTTGCATTTCCAGGCCACTAGCAGATTTCAAGTCTTCAATCAACTCTCGAGTCTGCAAAATATTACAGATTATAATGTACATTGTAAGGAAAGATTGTTGGAACAAAAATATTTTCTGTGAGTAATAAATTACAAGATATATCACAGAGTGAGCAACTCGTTTGAAAAGATAACGTAAATATAATCATGAATTTGACAACAATACTTGGGCAATCAGAACACAATCATTAATCACAAGCATGTCCATATGATATGGTTAAGGCTATTGGAAACCTCGCTAATCCAATGCCTTTCAGTCTGTCATCTATATAATGCTTATCAGATTATTCATGCAGAGAGAGAAGTAGCTGAACTAACCTCGTAGCCATGCAACTTGATCACATGCCGAACACGTGCGACTTGATTTTCGACAACACCCCGAGGAAGCCCATCACCCCCAGATATAAAGAATTCCTACAAGATGCATCCAAAATGAAGCTAAAAAAGGGGGAATTTTCAGGTATTAAAGGCCCTTGTTGCTAAAATGAACTGACTTTGAACCATTAGCCTACTCAGACTCTTATTTTTGCTAAGGTGCAACAAAATCGCAAGATCTTATTGGCCTGTTGCAAATTATACATACACTTTCATTTTTAAAATGACTAGTAAGATACCTTTAGGACCTCCAGATCTTCCTCTAATAATTTTGCATCACCGGGAAAGAAAACTCTTGATGGACCCCCATCTAAGATCACACGGAGTAACCCATCCTGGTAAGTGGGTAAATGTTAAAATCACAATACTAATAATGAATTTATCAAAAAGCAAGACTAAGGTACCAACCAACGATGCCTGAAGAAGACTTGTCACTATGCGATCCCTGAGAGGCTCCACAACAATATCACAAAGTTGACTAAGTTCCTGCAATAAGTGAAAATTGAAAACCACATGATCAATTGAATTAAGTAAAAGTTTCAGACTTTCAAGTGAATCCACATATAATATGGTTAGTGGTGCTTAAGTTGGATAAATGTTACATTAATAAATACTTCCTAAAACTCATGGAGCTTCCAATATCTACAGGTGCAATTGGTTGAGTAAGAAAGTGATTACAAGCAATAGTGATAAGCCCAAGATTCATGAGCCACTAGGATAAATGCATTTTCTATTTATTTTTTTATCACACTATCATAAAGAATAAACTCCGTCATATTTAACTGATGCTTTACCGCTGGCAGTAGGGAAAACAATTAGACAATGAGTGATATTCAACAATATTATATACCAAAATTTGAATCTGAATATCATCTAATAAACAAGTGGGAGAGTAGCTGAATGAGATTGATGCAATGTGATTTAACTTTTGGCATTATATAATTTTTACACATTGAATTTGCAAATTAAAAGTAATCTAACAAGTACAATATAAAATAATGAATCTTTCTGATGAGAAAAACATTACCATATCTAGTGGTTCTATAAGCGCATCCACCCTAGAGCCTGAGACACTGGGTTTATATAAGTTATCCATAAATGGCACTCTCAGATCCCAGAAAATTATTTTAGTTCCTGCAAGTTGATAATTAACCCAGTACAGCAATAAAAGAAAAGTTTGATTTGCAAGAAGAGAGATGAGGTTCCAGATTCTCACCAGTGTACTCACAAATGCGGTCCATAGCAGCATTTATAGCTTTTCTACTTCCATCAAAGGTATCCTTTTGGGAAAAACTTTTGGACTTCTCATCTATGGATTTCTCTATAGACAAAAGGATTGTAGGAGAAATGTAAAAAAAGAAAAGAATTTTCAGTATTCTGATCAATTAATTTTTTTTTTTGAGAAAGCAAGATACAAAGAGAGAAAACAAATGGAACATCAACAGAAATATTCACATGTATTTGTGTGAATAACAAACTTGTCATGCATAATCAAGATTGCATCAATATATCAGAGAAATCCCATGTTCCATTGATAGGTAGAATCACATATAGCATTGCAATTTTGAATTTTCTTTCTTTTAATAGAGAAATTTTATTAGAGAGACATAACAAAAGAAAAAAATTTAGACATTAGAGGACAAGACCCAATAGAAAAAATGCACAAAAAAGTACTTTATGACTAATGTTCCTCACTGTTCATGCAGAGCCACATGGTTATTTGATTCTACCCAGCGACATAGGTAGGAAATATCAATTTTTCACTTTCTATTTTTTTCTTTTCTGCTTTTGGTAAGAGAAGAAATTTCATTAGAGAAGAGAAAGAAAGAACTACAAGAGCAAACAGTAGAGGATAAGATATCTTCCTAAAGAAAACACCAAAAACAAGCATAATAAAGAAGCGAAGACACAGAGTGAGCAAAGGTTGCCAATCTCTGTACATCCAGCAAAGAGACAAGCTCGAAAATATAGGCATTCCTTTTGAACCAAATACACCATAAAACCGCAAAAATAAATAAATAAACAATAAAATAAAAAATATTCAGCTACATATTTTTTTTTTCCCTTTTTCCCCATTTTGATAAATGAAGGCTTGGACATAATTTTGCAACGGTTTCAAATATATCATGCAACCATACAAAACTAATACAGATATAACAGCACAGCCACGTACTTATGAGTTTTTCCTGGGACCTTTTACTTGTCCATCGCTCCCAAATGCTATCTTCCAATTTATTTAGATGGCTAATCGCATACTGTAGATGCAGAAAAAACTTATATTAGCTTAATGATTCAAGATTTTTTAACATAATTTTGATAAAGGACAAAAGCTAGTAAGAACAATGAAAAAAAACCAAAACCTTTAACGCAGAATGAAATATGCCAATCCAAATATATAATGATAAGAAACAGAAACTCATTAAAAAGGTAGCTTGAAATGAAAAAAGAAGAGATATCCTCGCAACCACTGAAACACAAGTGAAATAATCCAGGTACAATTCAAGTTTGCTTGAACTCACATATAATGTATTTAATTGAACACAAAGTGTTGGAGTTCTTAGGACACTAATTTCGATGGGCCTTGTCTCATCAGGCACACGAGCATCAAATAGTTCCTTCTTTACAAAAGCTTTTATTCCGGCTTCTTTTTTGTATCGCGTGAGAATAGGCACAGGTGGTATTAAATCCTCCTTGCTTGCTGTGTAATTGAAAGGGAACTTCAGGATTCATATAAATACAGCATCTACAGAATATGCATAACTATTACCAGAGGATGAAAAGTTCATATATCAGGAAGTCTTTTGAGAAAAATATGCACTGAAAGCAATATAAGAATTACACCATCTACTAAGGAAGATATAGTTAAGCATTTGACAAAAGTTAAGGATGTAGGGAATACACTGATACTGGGAGTAAACAGAAATTTGAAACTTTACCACCAAGTTTTAGGATGCACCAACCAAAAAACTTCACCACATTAGTCTGATATGGATATTAATTCTTTCTTTTTTTGGTCATTTCATATGGTTATTAATGAGTGACTAAGACTTAACAACAAGTAGCACATTTCACTTTATGTATAAAATAAATTTTACTATAATGAATCTGATACAACCTTAACCCAAGTGTACAGGAGGAGAAAGTTTGGGTCGGTGGGCCTAAGAAAGTGAGTGGGCTGCCTGGAGAAATAGGAATGGAAGGAATGTGTGTCATGAGAGAGAAAATGACAAAAAAGGAGTTTGTTAGGCAGTTAGACAGCTGGCAAGAAGGGAGTGGAAGTGGAATGATTGAGGATCTGCAACAGAATGAGGAATAAGAGGGGAATTGTGGGGGAGAAAAAGGATAGAAAAGAATTAAGATAGGAGAGGCTTGGGATTGGGTGTGCCCTGGTGTTGGGACCCCATTGTTGTCTTTTCATAGTGTCTTTCTTTCTGTTTTGTTCTCTGCTTCTGCTTGTCATACAGAGAACTATCTTTGCATTAAGGAGCTAGTCTCCACAATATACGTATATCTGTTCAGTCCCTATTAATTTGGCATCAGAGCTCCCGATCTAGGGAGCCCTGGTTGCTGCGAACCGAAGATGGACAGGAGAATTAACGACTTGGAGCAGAGGATGGAGGGTATGCACGTGGAGTTTATGGACAGACAACAATGTCTGGCGGACAGGCTGGTGGAATTTATGGAACGTATGGAGAAGAGACACAATGACCGTCACCAGCATGGCTCGGGTACGAGGGAGAATGGAGAACGAGGGGAGGGATACTCTGGAAGCAACATGGACAGCCAAGGTGACGACAGGATACGGAGGTTGGAGGTCCAATATTTTACGGGTGAAGATCCGCATGGCTGGATTTACCGAGTTGAGAGGTATTTCCGCATCAATCGCATTTCCAAACAGGAGAATGTATTGGCGGCAGCCATTTGTCTGGAGGGAAGGGCCCTTAGCTGGTTTCAATGGTGGGAAGCTCGTATCGCCTGGGTCACTTGGGCAGCGTTCCAAAGTGCGTTGTTACAAAGGTTCCAGGTGTCTTCGACGGGAAATCTATATGAAACTCTGATGAGCTTGAGGCAGAGTGGGAAAGTTGAAGAGTATCGAGAGAATTTTGAGCTTCTGTTAGCTCCTTTGAGGCATGCTGAGGAGGACGTCTTGAAGGCAACTTTCATGAATGGACTGAGCGATGAAGTGAAGGCTGAGGTGAGACTACACCAGTCGGAAGATCTAGGAGAGATAATGACGTTGGCTCGGCGGGTAGAAGAAAGGGACCACTTGTTGAGGAAGGTAGGGAACGCGATGGGCAAGTCGGGTCAATGGGTGGGATCCGGCAATTATAATTCGGGTCGACCCGCATTGACCACCCGAACTAATGGGTCAGTGGACTATGGGGGATTTGGGCCTCGTGGGGGGCAACATGGGGAGTCCAACTAGAATGGACAGCGGGGTGGAAGTAATTTCCACTCTCAAACTACAACCCAAGGCTTGAAAGCAGACCCGGTGGCTCCTGGTGGACGTATAGGTGCCAGAGGAACAGGAGCTGAAGGGAGTAATACGACCGACATGGGGGGATTTCAAAGAGGAAGAAGGTTCAAACGTCTGACCCATGAGGAGATGCAGGACAAGATCAAGTAGAATCTCTGTTTCAGATGTGATGCTCGGTACACTCCTGACCATGTGTGCCAAAATCAACACCTGAACATGTTACTACTAAGCCCGAATGAACGGGGTCAAGGAGGACACTCAAAAGGAGGAGGATCGGACGGAGAGGAGCAGGATGCGGCTATGAAGCTCAGTATGAACATTATCGTTGGTTTAACTTCAAAAAAATCACTAAAACTGTGGGGCTCCATCCAGGGGAAGAAGGTTATTGTGTTGATAGACTCAAGAGCGTCCCATAATTTTCTATCCCATGAACTGGTCAACGAGTTACAGCTGCCCAGAGAGGAGACAAGGAGTTATTCTGTGGAGGTGGGAGGTGGGAGATGGGCATAGGGTCCACAACCAGAGAGTTTGCAAGAAGGTTCAGTTGGTGATACCAAACTTAGTCATTGTGCAGGACTTCTTATTTGATCTAGGAGGGGCAGATGTTGTTTTGGGATTCGAATGGCTGGAGGGGTTGGGAGGAGATAAGAGCTAACTTCAAGGAATTGATCATTAAGGTGAGGTGGGAAGGGGAAGAAGTGGAGATCAAAGGGGATCCCTCCCTGTCCCGAACCATGGCTTCCCTTAAAGCCATGGCAAAGGCTCTGAAAAACAATGGTGAAGGATATTATGTGGAGTTAGGAATGATTACACTGGTAGAAAATGATAAGGATATGGAGGATGAGGGAATAAAGGCAGTGTTGGAGGAGTTTCAGGACCTATTTGTAGAACCCACTTCCTTACCACCACAGAGGCAGTGTGATCGTAGGATCACCTTGAAAGAAGGAACCCAAATTCCAAACATCCGTCCATACCGTTATCCCCATTATCAGAAAGGGGAAATCGAAAAATTTGTAAAGGAGATGATGTCCACTGGTATGATTCGGCCCAACACCAGCCCCTACTCAAGTCCCTTAATCTTAGTGAAGAAGAAGGATGGGAGTTGGAGGTTTTGTGTGGATTGCCGCACCTTGAACAGCATTACAGTTCCGGACAAGTTTCCCATACCTGTTATTGATGAATTGTTGAATGAGCTAAGGTGTTCTCAAAATTGGAAGTTAGAATATTTGGGTCACATAATTTCAGGCCAAGGGGTGAAAGCTGACCATTCTAAAATTGAAGTTATGAAGCAGTGGCCAGTTCCTAAGGATGTTGTTGAAAACGTGTAAATATCTTTTGTATTTGATGTAGATTTATTTAGGCCATTCAAATCATAAGATTAATCTTTGTATTTATGATATCTTGGTTATAAACCAAGACAACTCGATCCATGTTAAACTCACTTGATTTTTCAAGTGTCTCTCTCTATGCTTTGTCTTTCAACATAAGGTATCTAGAGCCTTGGTGAATCAACCCTAGAATATTTGGTTCACATAATTTCAGGCCAAGGGGTCCAAAGCCGACCATTCTAAAATTGAAAATTTTTGAACCGTGTTTCCTCTTGTCCCGCAGGGGTTCTTACCTTTCTCCCTTGGTGACGTATTATAGGCCTTTTTGCGCCCAATATGGGCAAATTGCACGCCTTCGACGCCTCTTTTCCGGATGGTTTCCGGCATGCACACCATCGGAACCGCCTCCCGAACCTTAAGGCGACCCCGGTAAACTTGCCCAACGTCTAGCGCGCCACCCTTCAACAAAGCAACTTTGCCAGCGATGCATCCGGGTCGGCGCGGCCGTTTTGCAACATGGCGCGTCCAGCTTTCATCTCAAGCGTTTTTAGAAAAGTCAAGATCTAAGTCGTCTCGTTTATGAACTCTCACGCCGATGGCTATCCTTGTTCTTTGTTGTTTTTCGGTATCTTGTGTTTTCCATTTTGCCCTTTATATTCACTTCATGGCATTTTCTGCACCAAAAAAGTTTGATTTTTAATGGAGCAAAGGCTAAAGATCATCCCAAGGTGGCCTCTGTTTTCTATTGGTTACCTCCATACCCCTCTCTCTCTGCCGATAAACCTAGATGGCGGAACTATGATACTTGGGCTTCTCATCAAGTCATGGACTTGAAAGTCAAATGAAGACCACCTCACCAGTCAGACCTTACCTGTTTTACGGAGGAACAACCCGTTGAAGAAGATTGATATTAGGAAGGCGTTGTCATCAAGTCCACCATTCACTCAATCTCAACATCTTTCGTGCTCGGGTTTACCACTTGTGTTCAATTTGAGAACGTGGACAAGGTTCTTTACACTAATGACAAATCCAACAATATTCCTGGGGTTTGTCAAGAATCTCATTATTATTGCTCCTGGTCGGTTTGAGAGGACCTATGTCTCGCTTAGGTTGGGTATTTTTCATGGTGCTCTCCATGATTTCATGAGTTGTACCCCTATGTGCTTTGCTACCCCCGGAACAAGTATCAAACCCTTCAACCAGCGAACTCGAGCAACGCCTATCCCAAATCGGCACCTATCTTCATGCTTTGGCCTTGTATGGTTTGCCTCAAATAATACTCTTTTGGTTGATCGTTGGGTTTGCCACTATCCCCACTTTATCCCTCTAAGTCACTTTATTCAGCCAAGGAAGCAACCCTTTCATTAAGGAAGTTGATAGGCTTCATGCCCGTCTCCCAAAGTGCCAATCGTGGTAGGATTTTTGTCCCTCACCTGGGTGAAATACTTCAATTGTAACAAAGCTTAAATTTGGCTCATACCGAGGATCATTGTTGGAACAAACATGGCCGTCCTCCACGGTGCCAATCGATTGCCCAGGCCACCGTACATATTTACGATGTTTCGCTACAATGATCCCCATCTCCATAGTTGGGTTTTCAAATGGCTTGAGCAACCTCCGAATTTGTTGCTCAACAGTCCTACAATGCCTCGTTTGTCGTTCACAAGTCCTTTAAAGGTCTCAAACAATCTCCTCGGGCTTGATTTTTCGATTTAATAAGGTTGTGCAAGCGCCCTTTGAGTATGACTGGACGGATGTTGATAACTCTGCTATTCTATCGCCATACGAGTTCAAGAACCAGTATCTATTTGATTATGTATGTGGACGAGAATGTTATCACTCTAAATATAATAAACCTTTACGGTATAACTCGGATAAAAGAAAATGTCAAATCATTTTCGTTACCAAAAAGATCTTGGCAATACTTGTTATTTCTTGAGAATTGAAGTTAGCACAATCCAAGGATGGTGATAGTAATCTCACAAAGGAAGTATGCTATGGACATTCTTAAAATAGACTATTGAATGCAAAGCGGTTTTTGACAATATATCTTTTGTATATCTTTGGGATTTATGTAGTTTCCTTTATAGGGTAATCAAATCATAACCTAATCTTTATATTTATTATCATAATTCATAATAAAAGGAATTCTCTCTGTGTTCTTTTGTCGGAAAGAGTTTTTCTTTGTATGTCTCTCTCTTTTATCTCTTTCAACATGTCAAGGGGCTGCGGGGTTCTTAGGTCTAAATCATCATGGGCTATTATAGAAAGCGTTTTGTGAGCACAATATGGGCGGTGAAGACGATCGACCCGATTTCACTTAAGAAGGATGGTTTCAATGGCATGCAAGGCCCATCCTTTGAGGAGACCTTAAGGCAGAATGGTCAACTTGCCCACTCTAGTGCTACCAGATTTCAACAACAACTTTGTGGTAGAGGCGATGCAACCGGCGAAATGAGGACAATGAGGATCGGGATTGGGGCGATTAATGCAACATGGTTGACCTCTAGCCTTCATCCCAAGCTTTTTAGAAAAGTCAAGAACTAAGTCTGTTTATGAACGGGAATTGATGGCTATAGTATTTGTTGAGGTCGAAAGTTAAAATCCTCGGCGACATTTTCTTATGGGGAGACACTTCATCATTTGCGCGGACCAAAAATTTTGAAGTTTTTAATGGAGCAAAGACTTGATGGCAGAGAGGAACTCAGTAGCAAAGGTGGGTTGTCAAGTTATTGGGTTATGACTTCGAAATTTAGTATAAACTAGGGGTGAAAAACAGAGCAGCAGACGCTCTCTCTAGAGTCATGGACTTTAAGGAAATGACCATGCTTACTAGTCCAGATTTGCAGTATTTATCGGAGGAAGTTTTGAAGGATGATTTTATTAGGAAGGTTCTGAAGGACCTGTTAACCAATCCAGCATCTCATCCTAGGTATACCACAAGAAAAGGGTGTTTGTGGTACATGGACAGGTTGGTGTTGCCCTATAAATCCAACAATATTCCTAGGCTGCTAGAAGAATTTCATTCTACCCCCTGGGGTGGACACTCGGGTGTTGAGAGGACCTACAGAAGGTTGGCTGCGATTTTTTATTGGAATGGAATGCGACGGGATGTTCATGCTTTTGTAACAGCATGTGCTATCTGCCAAAGGAACAAGTATCAAACCCTTCAACCAGTACGATTATTACAGCCCTTGCCTATCCCAAATCAGGTGTGGGAGGATATCTCCATGGATTTCATTGCAAGGTTACCCAAGTCAAAAGGGGCTGATACTCTTTTGGTTGTAGTTGATCGTTTGACCAAGTATGCCCATTTTATCCCTCTAACTCACCTGTATTCAGCCAAGGAAGTGGCCGTTATTTTCATTAAGGAAGTGGTGAGGCTGCATGGATTTCCAGGGTCCATTGTTACTGACAGGGATAGGATTTTTGTGAGTCAATTTTGGGGTGAAATACTTCAGTTGGCAGGAACAAAGCTTAAATTTAGCTCTGCCTATCATCTAGAAACAAATGGCCAAACTAAAGTGGTCAATCGAACAGTGGAGACATATCTGCGATGTTTTGCGAATGATCATCCCCATAGTTGGGTCAAATGGCTTGCATGGGCTGAATTTTGGTTCAACACTTCCTACAATGCCTCCATTCACATGACACCTTTTAAAGCATTGTATGAACGAGATCCTCCCTGCATTTTTTAATAAGGGTCCAACTGCCCTAGAGGCCGTGGACCAGATGTTGATAACCAGAGATGCTATTCTGGATGAGCTCAACCAGAATCTATGCAAGGCTCAAGAGAGAATGAAGTTGCAAGCCAACAGACATCGCAGGGAGTTGGAATTTCAGCCTGGAGATCTAGTATATCTTAAACTACAGCCTTATAGGTTAAAATCTTTAGCAAGAAGGGTCAATCAGAAGCTTAGTCCTCGCTTTTATGGCCCTTTCAAGGTGGTTCGCAGAATTGGGGCAGTAGCTTATGAGCTTGACCTGCCTGCCCATTCCCGTATCCATCCAATCTTTCATGTCTCTCAATTGAAGAAAGCTTTTCATGTTAATGTTCCAAGTCAACAACTTCCAGCTTTTCTCACAGAGGAGTTGGAGCTCCAAGTCCAACCTGAAGCTGTTTTGGCAACCCAAAAACTTCTTAATGGGTCAACTGAAGTACTAATCAAGTGGGCTCATCTTCCTGATCATGAGAACTCATGGGAAGATTATGCCACTATTCTGCAGCAATTTCCGGGTTTCCACCTTGAGGACACGGTGGCTCTCATTTGGGGGGGGGGTATTGATACACCCTTAACCCAAGTGTACAGGAGGAGAAAGTTTGGGTCGAGTGGGCCTAAGAAAGTGAGTGGCTGCCTAGAGAAATAGGAATGGAAGGAATGTGTGTCATGAGAGAGAAAATGACAAAAGAGGAGTTTGTTAGGCAGTTAGACAGCTGGCAAGAAGGGAGTGGAAGTGGAATGATTTAGGATCTGCAACAGAATGAGGAATAAGAGGGGAATCATGGGGGAGAAAAAGGATAGAAAAGAAATAAGAAAATAGGAGAGGCTTGGGATTGGTTGTGCCCTGGTGTTGGGACTCCATTATCTTTTCATAGTGTCTTTCTTTCTGTTTTGTTCCCTGCTTCTGCTTGTCATATAGAGAACTATCTTTGCATTAAGGAGCTAGTCTCCACAATATACGTATATCTGTTTAATCCCTATTAGAATCTTACATATTAAGTAGCTTTATACTTTCATTTTCTATTTCAGAAGTTTCCAAACACAACAGATAATTCCAGACTCGTGTAAGAGGCCTTATATGGTCATCATGCTAAAAAGAAGGTACTTCATCATCAGCTATGAAGCACGGACACGCCGATTTTGAGGCGTGTCCACGTGTCGGACACATGGAGACACCCGTACGACACACGTGTCCTGTGTGTTCGAATGTGTCCGATTAAAAAGATTACTTTTTTCAATTTGGACACGTCTTAGACACATCTAGGACAAGACTTAGGCACGACCCATTAATATTTTTTTAAAAAAATTAATTTCTATGACTAACGTTCAATTAGTAAGTTCATAACCCACCTAAGCCCAATCACATGACTGACGTCTTCAAGCCACTATTTTCACATACCAGTATTTTAAGTTTTATCTTTTCACACACCACTATTAGACTTTTAAGTTTTATCTTTTCATCTACTATTTTCATCTACTCATTCTCTACTTGTACCAAACCGTCCACTTCATCGTCATCGAAGCTTGCCTCACACCAATATTCCCTCTAGTTAAATTTTTTTTTGGATGCACATGTACTTGTATATGGTTAATTCTATTAGGAGAAATTGGTTTAGGAGATTTTTTAGCATATATCAATAGAAATTATGTTCCATATTTTTTAGGAGGAGCTTATTAGTTAACAAATATTGACACATATGACATATATTAAAATATTGTAAATCTCCAAACTTATAGAAATGATATTAATAAATTATGAATATTTTTTAATTAAATTTTGCAATTATATATATATATATATATATGTATGTATGTATGTATGTATGCCGTGTCAGTACGTATCCTATAATTTTTTTAATTTGGTGTGTCCCCGTGTCCGTGTCGTGTCCCGTGTCCATGTCCGTACTTCATAGATCATCAAGTGACCAGCATAACTAGAACGAATTTGAAATCTTAATAAGACAGCATAATAAGTAAAATGTAGTTAAAGTTAATTATAATTATGAAGATTAAAATGCGAACATCTGAATTTGCTATTGTGGGGATTTGGATTCCCCTGCTATAGGACAGTTATTTTGGAGACAAAGATGCAGAGCAAGATACTTAAAGCTACCATCATATAACATCAGTTGATCCAAATCCCTCTGGTGGAAATCATGTACAATGAGATCTGTCAGCAAACAAAAATTTGTAGCATCTACTCACCCAAATCATTAACAACATTATTTGCATAAACTTGAAGAGCATTGTCAATGCCACGGAACAAGCTATTCAATTCTGTAAACCTCATTGGAACTTTAAGAGCAAAAAACTGATCAACCGTCTGCACCCAATAAAATAGCAAATGAATTGAATGTGCAGCAGATAACAGGTCATACAGAATGAAAAAAATAATAGAAATAAAATAATTCATTGTCAGTGGAAAAATTCAGAGACATTTAAAACAAAGATGTGAAGTCCACTGGGGGAGAGGTTGGACCAAGCTAAGCTCTCTTCTACCCATGTGGTTGCTTGAGGGGACACCCATATTCAATTGAACATAAAAGATAAATGATAAAAAACAAAAACAAATAAAAAGAAAGAATTATTACAATCTCTATAAAGATGTCAGTGGAAGTGAATATAAATACCATGCAGTAATTTTACTCAAGCAATCTCACAACTAATACTCATAAAAGGGTTTTGGATGT
Organism: Ormosia emarginata; assembly: GCA_029884605.1. Taxonomy (NCBI): domain Eukaryota; kingdom Viridiplantae; phylum Streptophyta; class Magnoliopsida; order Fabales; family Fabaceae; genus Ormosia; species Ormosia emarginata. The sequence continues at coordinate 45,246,899 of JAQQTP010000089.1, read as the reverse complement.
AAGAAGCAAATTTAGGTTTAGAAGCCAAATTTTGACCATGGCATTTAAAAAAAAAATTGGAATTAATAAGGATGTGGCTCTGCTACAAAAACAATAACAGACAAAAACACTTTCATACGCTACAGTTTCTCATCAGAAAATTTTGCGAGGACAACCTGCTATCACTGCATTAAAGTGGAAATTAACCTGAAATCCTAGTTGGGTAAGATCTCCACTTACTTTCATAAAAGCATTAAGAACACAAAAGGGTCTAAAATACAGTTGATATAGACCTTGATCTCCTATATTTTTATAGGTGGAAGCAATGGAAGTGAAAAACTGAGAATATTTAACATACTTCTATAAATTTTAGATGTCATTTAAAAAGGAAGCATCCATTAGATAATCAATTGAAATGAAGTCTCGTATTGCAGAAACAAGGTTTGGAATGATGCAAAAGAAACTAAAAAACAATATCCCTGAGCCCTGGAGGAGCTACTCTTAAGTACTTGAACTTTTTCCATTGTTCATCTTGTTAGATTTTTTGCTTTTTCTATTGTGAGGCACAAGGGATATAGTTTTTTCTTATATGTGATACCAAATGGATAAGTAATGCAAAAATGTTGAAAATACATGATCCAGATACAGACCAACGGTTATGACTGTTTTTGATCTTGACTTCCAGACATAATTTATGCTATAGTGAAGTTGAAGTTGGTAGATCATGAAAAACTATTTTGTTGTACAACCATATAATAAAACCCAGAAAGACTACCACATTCTTACCTCCTCCACAATCCTGTAAACTTCCACAATAGAACCAGCATGCCGCTGTTGAGGAGATATTGGGTCCCAATGCTGTGAAAGTATATTCACAAAATATTAAAACATTTGGGCAGTGAAGACGCTAAATAGAAGCAGGATAAGAAGATGAATAGACCTTAACCTAAGAAAAGAACAAATATACATAAATTGATAACTCTACAACATGTCGAAAAGGGAAATATTATATCAATAATATATTTTTCTTTTGATTTTTATTATCGTTAAAACTTTGTTAACAAGGAAAAAAACCTTATTAACAACTTTGTTAACAACGAAAAAAGACGTTAAAAAAAAGGAAGCCAACCCCTTTATTTATTATTATGTCTGCAACACAACATCCAACTAACAAAATGTTCTCTTTACAGAACACCCACCCCCGACCAAAGAAAGTCTCTCATAATTTTGGAGTACGGAAGAGATCTATATTAGAGCGAGACACTGGACAAACAAGATTTAACAAGGGTAATCTGACCACCCAAGGAATAGTGAGGGCCCTTCCAAGTATCCAATCTCTTAGAAATACTTGAATTTAGAGGAAGAAAAGATTTACTGAATATGCTTAAGTGTTGAACACCTAGCATGCATCTTATTTATAAGTATCAAGAGATTAAATACATCTACTATTTACAAGACATAAATAATGAGTGTGGCTATTTCCTATGGCACTATACATGAACCTGACTATACATAAATCTTCATTAACTACTATTGCTAATTTCCAATATTCCAACAGAAATCATCAATGATAGGATCCCAAAAGAGGTAGCCCTAGGATTACTGCTTAAGGGAACCCCCGCAAGTATGTGAGGGGCCATTGTCAAACTTATCAAGCAGCCAGAGAGGCATAGGGAGAAATGAAATGATTGACTACATTCAAGGTTGCTAAACCAGTCTTAGCCAGATTAATTTTAAAATTTTAACCCAGAGACAACCTCAAAGAACTTAAGGATAAAAGGACATTTACCAAAGTGCTGCTGTCTTTCATTGGTATCATCAGCAAATTCCAGGTGAGAGACCAAAACCTTAATAATATCCCTATCAACAGCTCTTGGAAGCAAGCGATTAAAAACATCAACCACCAGGGTGAACATCAAAGGGGATAAAGGCACCCCCTGCCTAATTCCCCACTGTCCCTGGAGCCAAGGCTTAGGCTCTCCATTGACACTCAAAGAAAAAGGTAGCAGCTGATAGAAAACCAGAGATCCAATTTCTCCATCCAATGACAAAGCCTTTCCTGTCAAGAACCTTGTCTAAGAAACCCCAACTCACTTGATCCTAAGCTTTCCCAACTTGAAGAATGAAGACCAAACCACAGTTTCTTCTACCAGTAACTTCTACCACTTCATTACCTATCAAAACAGCATCTAAAATTTATCTGTTTGCCTGCCATGCCATCCCTCTGATTCTCTGAAACGGTATAAGGAAAAACCTCTTTCAATCTAACAGAGAGGACCTTGACGACGAGCTTGAACAAGCTGAAGCTAGTTAAAAGACTAATTGACTGGTAGTTGTTTACCATGTTGGATCTATCCTACTTATGTACCAGAAGATAAACAGAGTTCATGCACACACCAATCTTGCCATTGTGGTAAAACTCATCAAAAACCTTAAGAAGATCCTTATATAAGAAATTCCAACAATGCTGGAAGAAGGAAACTGCGGTATTGATTATATGGTTGATTCAAACTGTATGACATGTGGAAAACCATATTTCCATTTTTATATAAAAGATAAAAGATTGTAGTGAACAACTGAACATGCTAAGTAGACCTAATATACAACAACAACAACAACAACCAAGCCTTTTCCCACTAGGTGGGGTCGGCTACATGGATCAGACGACGCCATTGTGTCCTATCATGAACCAAGTCTTCAGAAAAGCCATTCAAATCTAGATCTTTTTTGACCGTTTCACCTATAGTCTTTCTTGGTCTTCCTCTAAGCTATTGGGCTATTCTCCATCCGATCTACTCTTCTTACACTGGGCTTCTAAGGGTCTTCTCCTTACATGTCCAAACCACCTAAGTGAGATTCTCCCATCTTTTCCACAATAGGTGCTACCCCTACTTTCTCTCTAATGCATTCATTCCTAATCCTATCTTGTCTAGTATGGCCACACATCCAACGCAACATCCTCATATCCGCGACAATCTTGTGCTCTTGTTGGCTTTTTACCGCCCAACATTCGACCATACAACATTGCGGGCCTTATAAGGTAAAATTTACCCTTAAGCTTGAGAGGCACTTTCCTATCACAAATAACTCCCCGAAGCACACCTCCATTTCATCCATCCAGCTTGAATCCTATGGTTTATATCTCCTTCTATCTCTCCATCATTTTGTATGATGGATCCAAGATACTTAAACCAGTGTAACTTGTGGTATGGTATGATCTCCAATTTTCTTAACGCTAAGCTAGCATTAGCATGTATCTTCTTGAACTTACATTCCATATACTCCGTCTTACTCCTGCTAGACGAAAGCCATGTTCTTCCAAAGCCCGTCTCCATAACTCTAGCTTCCCGTTTATTTCCTCTCTCGACTCTCCAACTAAGACTATATCATCTGCAAAAAGCATGCATTGTGATAGTGATATGCGCAACAAGACATCCAAGACCAAGGTAAAAAGATAAGGACTCAAAGCTGACCCTTGGTGCAGTCCTATAGTTATAGGGAACTCTTCTGTGAAAATCTAAATATATTGTAGATATTACCACAAATTCCCCCCCCCCCCCCAAAAAAAAAAAAAGAGGAAGATAAGTTGAAAGAAAGAAGCAATAGCTAGACAAACGAGTGATAAAAATGAACAATGAAACTAGACTTTAAGAAAGGTCTCTGTCCCATCTAGTGAGTCACAAAGAAAAATAATTCAAAAACTACTGTTGATATAGGGCTTACCTCGTGTTGAATAGCCCGCTCTACCCAACCTAAAATTCTTCCAAGCTGAGAATTGACCCAGCGTAACACCAACGTTCCAGATTTTGTCTCAATCTATAACAACAAAAAGAGGACAAGAACAGATGTTTAGAATAGATAAAGATAGGAGGAAATGACAAAAGACTAAAATGCTGAACCTGTCTAAGACTGCACAAATGTAAAACTATATGAAACATATATATAATCAACAATCTAAATTACAATAAAAAGCACACTAGTCACTATATAATCCACATTATGCCCACCAACTGTCATCTGCATCATGGTGTTTGACCTACAAATCATGACTGATCTAAACATAAGAAAGCCCTTTATTTCTGATAGCATCTTTTTCTAACAAGTACAAAGATCAAGTACATGGCAATGTGAACAGGGTCCTTCTATACAAGTGATGGCAAGATATATCTGATCAAATATACAAGTAGGAAATCACTTTGTATTTCTTCCATGACTATCCTCTTGTTGATACTTGATGGTTGTTGTTATGCATAGAAAAAGACAAGATTGGGAGGAGCTTCTATGTTGAGAGATGAGTTCACTTCTCAGCACCAAGAAAAAACGAAAACAAATTTGTGTACTCCAAAAGTAATCTAACCGCCTAACCTGGTAGAGGTTCAATTTCTTGAACAAGATCTCAGCATGTTCTTCTTGGCATACAGATGTAATAAGTGCCATTATGAACTGCTCTAGACTTTCAGCTGCCGGGAATACAGAAATGACATCCTCGGTCAGATGTTCAGCACTATCCAGAAAGGGTTTCTGAAAATACAATCAAATAAAATTGTCATTTCAAATATATATTCCAAAATGTGATCAGGAAAAAAAATATAAACAAATCGTATACAGACTCACCAGTCTGTTGCCATAAAGTTTGTGAACTAATGAAGCAGATACAACAGTTGCTTGAGGATGCCTCTGAGATAAAACAGGCATGAAAGTTACTGAATCTTTTTTTAGGAGCTTCTTGAGTTCTTCTGCAAGCAATGCCAGAGGATGCTCATGCGACATATCTACTCTTTCAACAACTTGCAATGTCTGCAGAAAGTAAAGAGATTCCTTAAAGATAGGCATAAAAATAGAAAACAAAAAAAAAAGTCTTCCTCTATCCTGTAGTTTGCAATAAAAAACATTAAAAAATAAAAAATAAAAGCAAATGTTCCCGTGCACATTCAGAACACATGGCAGAATCAAGATAAAGACACAAAAAACAATTTTAAGCACATTTTTGCTTCCAAATTTCCAATGGTTCTCTGATATATATTTAAAGCTCAAGCCAAACTCCATTGAAATGTAAAGATATAATTGGTCATGTTTAAAAAAGTTCAGTTAAGCATGTATCATCAATAACAATGAACAAGAAATTTGTGATTTGTCTGTCATTTATCAGTCAAGTGGATGATAATACTTGAATAACAAATCAGAATTTCAATGCAGAAATCAAACATGCAAGAACTCCTTACAGATATTCAAACATCTTCACAACATAAACTACATGGTCAGAATTTACCATCATCAAATTACCAAAAAAAAGAATTTACCATCATCAACCAGAATACTCACCCTTGTAAATGCATTCTTAATTGATGATGAAATATATAACTCTATCTGATCACGATCACTAATTGGCAAGGACTGCATAGTCTGCAGGAAAAATGGTAAAAGGAATTTTCAACAAAAGAAATTTACAATCCTACTGTAATATTTTCCACAAAATGATCTATTCAAATGTGAAAGATGTCATCAAACTGAATTACACACAGTTTCCGGTTCTTCCAGAAGAAGCCTCCTGGTAATCATTGCAACTGCTACAATCTTTTCCATTGTTGCTGAACTCTACAAGGTATATGAGAAGTGTTGCAAAACAAAAATTAAAGGCGCAGCTCAATATATCAGAAATAATTAGTTAAAAATCAAAACAAGTTTTGATGAGGAAAGAGAGGAAAGGATTTCAAGAGTCTTTGTTAAAATAAAATAAAATAAAACAAAGAATAGCATGCAATCAAAAGTTACAACTTACAACAGCCAGCAATCAATTGAAACATCTAAATACATGATGAAATGATATATGTTGGCAACAGATGCTACAAGAATCAATTTCTCTTTAGTAAATTCAATGTCCTTGATGGATTGAATCAACCAGAACCCCCCAAGTCTTCTTACAGAAAGATCCTACAAATTCTGGTGGCTTAGTACTTTTACTAATGCAGGCATAGATTCCAATTCAACTATTATATTAGATGTGATTTGTGCACTTCTTACATTGCAATTAATGCATCATACTGATCATAGTGCTTAAATATTTACTACTATAATAAGGAGGATGGGGAATAATCCTAAAACAGCCAATACCAAAAAAGAAAGATAATAACAAAATATTACTTCACAAAAGCTCTTCTACAATCAGAAAAATGATATATAGAAATATATCCAAGTATCTCATCCAGTAATACCTAATAACATAAACAGTCCAACAAACCTCATTGAAGTGCAGATGGTAATCTCCAAGCTGCTTGTCAGCCCATCTCTGAATTGGTGTCAAGAAAGACTGTAAAAAAGACATATCCCGTTCACCTTCAACCTTTGAACGCAAGCTTTTCAAATGCAGCCTCTCTTGTTGCCCTCGTTGTTCCATCAGTGGTATTTTCTTTAATTGCTCAATTGCATGCAACAAAACTCCTTGCTCACTTGTGATAACATACTGCTACCCCACAATAAAATAATTTGACATTAAATAATGGTGACAAGAAGAAAAGTTGTGTCTCATTGAACAAATACTAGCTAATCAAATAGTACAGTAATCACATAGAAAAAGAAAAAAGAATTAAAATAGTGAAACAGCAAAGAAAATCAAGCTAAATGGCATGTCAAGATATCCCTATTGGTGGAATTTTTACCAAGTGACCTTAATCTTGATTGTCAGCAAATTAAAGACATTTTTGTCTTGACTAAATCAAGTCAACGAAAGCAGCACAGGCATAGTAAAAATTGAAGAGGCAAACATCCCAGGAAAATAGATTGTGCTAATTTTAAATATTTACTTAAAAATCTTAAACTGCTTGTTCTTCTTACATTCTTGAGTTCAAATTTTTAAAGCTTTATGGCACCATCCATAGGGATGATTCCCACAGTCATGGAGAATAAGAATTCATATTGAATGTTCCTAAAGGTGATTATCTACAAGGTTAGATTAGAGATTAAAGTAATACAGGTCAAACTGCTTAGGTTTCAGTAGAAAAAATGGAGAAAGAAAGAAAAATTAGGTGAAGTGAAACATAGGACTTCAATGGCTGTAGTCTATGGGGAGTGAAGTATGAAAGAGAAACACACAGAAACGTAGGACTTCAATGGCCTCACAGTGGTAACAGACAATTAGTCCTAGAAGAGACAACGACGAGTGCATCTTACAGTTTTATTGCAATTACAAATAAATTGAGGCAATCAACAACAATACCGTGTAGCAGTCCAACTATACGAATTGACAGTGATTTTTAGAAATAAAATTAACAAAAGAAAATGCAATGGCTATACCTGACGAAATAAAACCCATGCATAGCAGGTGCAATGGATTGTCTCTGTGATCCCTAAAACTCGCCAGGTCGACTTCAAAAGTTCAAGAATTTCTTCCACTTCCTGCAAATAAGGTGAGCCACAGATGACACAATTAAGAGAAATTTACAAAAGTGGTAAAATGTCCTTTCTATTTTACTTAGTAGTTTCTCATATCAAAGTTTCATTACAATTATATTTTATTTTGATAAAATAAAATTCTATTCCAAGCCGAACAATCCAACTAAATACATCTTCTACAGTAACCCTATGTTTCCTTTCCCTTTCACAATAACAAAAATCATAAGAAGCGTCAATTGCACAGCCCATGTACTCAGAAACCACAGACTACATCACTTGTTATTGAAAATATGAGCAAACAAAAAACCACGAAGCATAGCTTAGCAATAACAATTTAAGGACGTAATGGCTCAAACTATCAAGACGTAATGGCCTCAGAAAGAAAAAGACACCAACCTCTGTCAGCTTTCCCTCATCTAGCATGTCAAATACACTTAGAAGTAATTTCTCATAAAGTCTGACATTTAAGTGGTAACCATCTGCCCAATGGCATATTTCACCAGTTAAGTCACCCCGAGCTGGCCTCTCAGCAAGTGGAATGGCAATCTCCCTCAGAGACCTCAAGCAATCTGTCCTTTGAAGTTCTCCAGTTGAAGATGAGAGAAACTAAAAAGCAAATAAAAAGAGTGAAAACAACAAGCATCGTTAGTAGAATCATGTTAGCCACAGCCAATCAGACATAATACAAAGGTAAGCTAATTCTTATGATCTAATGCAAACAGAAGATGCAGAAATATATCAAGCATCTGAATGGAGAATCACACACCTCAGATTCCTCAATCTTGGCCAAAAGAATCCTCAACTCATTTGTCTTGCGCCCAGATTCACCAAATCCAACGGCAGGGTGATTGACAAGCCCCTCCTCCAAAACTTTTAACTGTACTGACGCAAATTTGGAAATGTTCAACATAGACAAAAAAAAATATTAGATACCAGCATCCTCATCTTTCCATCAACAGAATTACAAGCCAATAAAGTAGATGGGGAGCAGAGAAGATTCTATAACAGATAATACTACCTGCCTCTTTTGCCACCGTATAAAAGCCTTCTTATCAGAAAATTCTGTGCGTGAAATACAGCAAAGCAACTCCAAAGGAATCAATAGAGTGTCCATCCTTTTCCCCGCTTTTCCCACAAGAGCATTTAGCAACCCTTGTCTTGTCCTAATATCCATTGATTCAGATATCTGCATTCACACATCTATAAATAAGGGTGCAGGAAACATAAGCAAACACAAATTTAAGATATTATAGCTTTACACGGTTTACAAACATATGCTGTCTCATTCCAGTTAAATAATAATAAGACTTCTAATTGTGTCATCTGTAGGGAATAAGTATAAACGAAGTTTTACACAATAAATCTGTAGACAAAGTAAGCTCACATTTATGAGTCCATAATAAGGAAAGTTAAAAGGAATCCAGAATGTATATTGAACTGTTCACAGATTCAAAACCTATCAAGGTCCCAAGAGCCTTAGCTCAAGTGGAACCAAGTCCCTTTGGGGACTGCTTGATCAGGGGATCAAATCCCACTGAGTTCACTTTGCCTCCATTTTAGTGTACCAAGTCTTAGACCTCCTTTGTAACCAACCACAAAAAAAACAAAAGAAACTATCAAGTTCTTATCACCCTATAACATAATTTGAAGAACAGAGCTTCATAAAAACAAACTATGACTGAACTCAAGTGTACTCATTTCTTAGAAGCAAGTGCCAAGTATTACTTTAAAGCATGGGCCTGTGTACTAGAACCTTAACTAAATACTTTTTTTTTTTATAAATAACAATAATAGATAATAGACAAGCCTTCAGAATCCATCTTAATAAATACCAACCCAGCTTCTGAACCACCTCCCTCATGGGGAGGGGAAGCCACAGTATTATAATTTTATAGTAAAATATGATATTCATTATAGAAAACAAAGTTCCTTGCACATTAGAAGAGTACAAACTACATTAGAAAATAAAAAACATAATGGAAAAAAAAATCAGTGGAAGGACCAAAGTATGAGTAAACGGAACCAAAGCCCCTTATATACCTCCATTTGAACACGCATGGTTTCCAACAAGCCAACTAATCCAGGAGCATTCTGAGACTGGGATACAACACTTCCACTTTTGCTGCGCCCAAGCTTCCTCATCAACCTGGATTTTTTTTCTTTCTTTTTTTCTGTTGATGGGACAATCAGACCCCTGTTAAACAAGAAACAGATGAAAGATTTCACATATAGAAAAGAATCGACATATAAATCTTTCACAAGGAAAAGAAATCCTCTCAAACTAAACAAGCTGTTATTATGAAAACATACCCTGTCGCTCCAGCACAAGCCAAGAGGATCTCATATGCAGTTTCACGGAGATCATCATCTGTGATGCCTAGAAGCAGTAACACCACAAATTAAGAAAATTCATCATAGCTTCAGTTTAAACCTTTCAATTAAAATTTGACATGAATCATCCAAAAGTTATATCTTAATCATTTTCTATAAAAGAAGAAATCATTAAGTGGAACTGAGAAGGAAGGAGAAGTACAAGGAAGGAGGATAAGAAATCCTACTTATTAGAGTATGTGATATTGTATTAAGTGTTAGTTTAGAAAGTACAAGAACAGGTTAGTTTAGTTAGTTACTATACTGCAGAATATTCTGATAGAATATTCTACAGAGTTAGGTTTCTGTTAGCTGTTAAATAAACAGCTGTGTACCTTCAGTTTGGCACTGAATGGTAGAACGACCATATCCACCGGGCCGTCACGCGACCACGATACCCTCGCCACCACCGTAGCGACTACCACCTAAGTGTTAGTTTAGTTGGTTAATTCAGTTTTCAGTTTCTGTTTCTAGAATTTTTCTCTCTTCTCTTTCTCTCTCTCTCTCTCTCTCTCTCTCTCTCGCACATTCTCTCTCTGCTACAATTTATTGCACTTTCTCTCAGATTCCTTCATTTTCCTAGTAGTCAAGAATTCTCAATCTACTAGAGCTACAAAACAAAATATGAAAATAAACATAACCATCATCCCAAAAGAGATCTCCAATCTCTGTGAATATCTATAACAGAAACACCCCCCTAAAACAACCATGGGCTGACACCATACAGAAGCCAAGAAAACTACTCTGTCCCACAAAAGATGAGAAGGGAGAAATTTCTGGTTAAGACATGTCCTTTACCCATACAATGGCCCAACGGCAAACATAGGAATGCTGTACCCCTTAATTATACAGGTTTCCAACTTAGCAATGACTTCTGCAACTCAACAATAAGCAAATAGTGACTTCATGTAAGAGGGGTTACCAGGCAACAATTTCTAAAACTGTTAATTCATTCAAGTTTCTTATTCATATGTCTTCCTATTTCCATGATATTGCACATATTTCAAGTCAAAATACTATATGTATAGGATTTGTGAGGATGCAAAGAACTTATCCAACACATAAGTGTTCTAGAACAATCACCTGTGGAAAAAGAAGGCAATTTTACTGCAAGATCAGAAGCATCATTTAGAGTCCTTTTAGCCCTGAAACTTTCGACCACCGCAGCATCGTCATCATCCCCAAAGTCTTCAATGTCATCTACAGTTAGCTCCTTTTCTTGTGTAGAGTCAAAAGACTCTGATCTTGATACATTTGAAACAATTGGAGATGGTTCAAAAACAGGAGGTGGAATGGAAACAGCCACAGGAGGCACTGTGGAAATAGGAACAGGGGGTGGTGCCCTTTTGGGAGGTGAACCTGAAGACTCAGGATTGGTGACCAAATAAAACTCACCAACTGAACCTGTATCACTCTGTTCAAGCCAGAAGCATTTGCAATTCAAACATGATCCTCACAAATAATTGAACAAAAGCTTTGAATGAATGGGGGGAAAGACAGAAGTTAGAAAGCATGACTGGAAATAATTAGCACAAGAGTTTTGAAGATGCATCATATCCATCAGCATGTATTATAAAAGGGCAGAACTCCAGTCATAACATGTTGGAAAAGATAAAATCCCGCAATGACTTCTAAACATAGTAAAAATGATGTTAGTATAAAACTGTCATCAGAAAGTGCAAAAGACAAATCAGTACATCATTTATAATAAAATGTGTATAAATGGACATGGATACACAAAAACATAATTGACAAAAATAGATCAAAACATTAAGAAGACCAAATCATAACATACCATTTGGGGTAACCCAGTATGATCATGATAATCTCTAATTGCTTCTGAAAGCTCAAGCATTGAACCTACATAAAAAAATACGTAATTAAGACAAGGAAAGCCTAAAAAAGGTAAATAAATAAAAAGATGATAAACAAGGTAAAGGACTAAACTCAACTCACTCTTTTTGGCACAGTTGAGGACATAATCAACACTGACTTGATCTAGATCCACATCATCCAGTGTAACTGCACCAGGTGGCATTACAACTTTCTTGATTAAGCTCCCTGAAAGTATAAAGTCGAGAAGAACTCGCCTATCCCTTCTGTATCTCTGGAGAAGCTCTATGGCATTCTCTCTGAAAATTCATCAAATCACCACAAGTAAGGATCACGTGCTTACTTTACTTAGCAGAATTTGGGTACCGGAAATCTAATAAGTAGTGAAGGGAAAAAGAGACACTCACTCTTCCATGGCTAATTAAGCTACAACTATGTTGAACTGCAACCAACTTCAGCAATTGTGCTATTTCTACAACAATAGAGGTTAAGAACAATTAAAAATCTAACATTGGAAGACTGAAATCATGCATTCCCAGTTGCAGAAGAAAAAGCAGCATTTGAGTTGAGCTCGTTTTTCATAGTTAACAAAACACGAGATCAGATTAGACCCAGTTCAGATTCTTCGAGCATTTTATCAAAAAGCAAGTGAAAAACGAGAAATTTCAACCAAAAAACAAGAACCCATGTTTCTTTTTTTCTTTTCTTTTTCTTTGTTTGCGGTGAAACACAAGAACCCATTTTTTTTATTTTGAAGCACACGCCCTTTCCCTTCCAGCAAAACCAAACAGAGCGTTTACCCTGAATTGTTAAAGAATGGATCTTGAAAATGCGGAGAATGGAAGAGAGAAAGAGAAGTCAAATGGGTATGCGAATAGGATGCAAAAATTGAAACCTTTTGGGAAATGGAATTGAAAGAAGAGTTACTTGAGTAGTAGAGTTGAGCTGTGAAGACTTGTGAGTGAGAGAGCTGAGGTGGTAGCAGCAGGTGACTTGTGAGAGAGAATTGGAGTAATGGATGGCAAATGCGAGGTCAAGTCTCAAAATTTGGATCCAATCCAAGTTTAATGAGAAAAGCTAATTGCGTGTTTAGGTGAGACTTAGAAGGTGGACCTGTCTGTGCTAATTAACTATCCTTTTTAACTAGGTGGAGCTGAGCATGATTGGTTGGGAAGTCAAACAGTTTTTTTTTTTAAAAAAAATTGTTCTAACAATATTTTTATACGTTGGATAAAATTAATTTTAATTTTTATATAAAATTTAATGTAATATAATTTTTTTATAATATTTAAATTTTAATTTATAATTTTATATTATACATTATTTTTTACATTTTAAAATATAAATATTATTTTGTTACCGATCAAATAATTATTTTAATTATTTTATACTTATTTTGTAATTTAATGTATAAAAATAATTCTTTTTATACTAACTAAATAAAATATATTAGTTTAAAATTATTTTTTAACTAGATATATAAATATAAAATTAATTCTATTATAATTAATTATAACAAAAAAATTATACAATAATTATTTATTAAAATAATTAAATTTTCACAATTATCCCAAACACACACATACTTATAAGGCGTAAGAGCATTGATTGATAAGAAAATAATTTCTATCACAACTAACAAAAAAAAGAAAATAATTTCTAAAGAGTAGAGAGATTCTCCTCCTAACGAGTAATAGCATGGTTAGAGAACTATTTGCAAGACATGGATGAAATTAAAGATGACAAATGTGAGAATATATGTGAGGATTATCTCATTTAGAGACTTGAATTTGAGAAATTTCTTCTTATGAAGATGAGAATGGAGATTAAAATTCTCTGGTAACATATGCAGAGTAAAGATGTAGATAGTATTCTCTCTCCCGCGGGATTTTCATTCCTTATAAATTATTAAATTATATCATTATATATATATATATACATATATATATATATAATTAATGTATTTCTTTTTGATTAATTTTTATTTATATTATTTTTATATTAATTTAAAATTAAAAAAAATATATACTGCTTCATAATAACTTGCTATTTTAATTTATTAATATTATTAATTTAAATTAAAATTATTTATAATTTTATATATATTTTAAAAAAATTTTTTTAAATTTTAAAAATAATATTAAGGTCTCTGTGAATATCCATCTCTCTCTGAGAAACAAGAATAGGAAATTTTTTTTCTCCAAAACAAGGATTGAGGGTAGACACAAGAGAAAATTGAAGAGACAAGGACGATCCACCTAATGTGTTCCGCGGGTACCATCCCTAGTTGAAACCAAGATTTGAAATTTGTGCCAACATCTTTGGTAATTTTGAAGTAAAATTAATTCTGCATCAAAATAATAGTTTTGATGTCCAACCGCTAAGCTGTGGTTAAAAAAATTGGTAGATTGTGGGGCCAAAAGCCCAAGTGAGAAACAAAAAATCTGCACAACCATACATATATATAAGATTGAATGTAAAATAAGATTGAATCCTTATGGAGGAGAAAGACATTCATGAAAACCGTATTCCTTTGTCAGAGCCCAGTTGGTTAACTCTTCAGTGCATCTATTAGCCTCTTTATATGTGTGTTTAAACTCCACTTCTTAGTCAAGATCTTGAAGCTTCCTTCGATTGCAGTAGTACCCTATGAATGATGTAACAAAATTTGAACATGAAGTTTGGGAAGAATCTAAGGGTTAGATGAGATCTCATTTTTGTCATCACTGTTGCCTCTATGTGGTTTTGAAGAATCAGTGGGTCTTTGAAAAATATTTCTGTTAGTGATGATCAGTTAACCTTGACAGTGCAAGCCAGAGTAAGGAAATGCAATGAGGCTTTTGAAGTTGCCAAAACCACTCACCCTATGATTTGGCCAAAAGGTTATAGGTTGGTTCAATGGGGTGCTTCCGCCCCTTGGTTGGGTTAAGCTCAACATGAACGAGTCTTATATATTGCAGGATAATAGTGTTGCATGTGGTGGCCTCATTTGAGATCCATATGGGAGATACCTTGCTGGTTTTTCCTATAACTTGGGGCAATGCTCCATCACACAGGCTGATTGTGGGTGCTAGGCATGGCATTTAGTTGGCAAAACAACTGGGGTATTAACATATTATAGTTGAAATGGATTCAGAGTGTGCCATTGCGATGATTCAAAGGGGATGTGAGGAATCTAATCCTTGTGCACATCTAGTTCGAGATATTTGCTTGCTAACCTCGCCTAGCCACTGGGAGGTGAGAATGAATCACACTTTGCTATAGACTGTTTTGCTACACATGGCCATGGTTTAGAGTTAGGAATTGTTGTTTTTCATCATGTTTCCCCTCTTGTTTCTGTGTCTTTTTTCGAACATGGCTGGGACTGGGACCTGTGTTTATAGGCCTTGTGGTTAGTTTGTTTTTTGCAGTTTTGCACACTAATAGCATTACATCTCCTTTAACACCAAATCCCCAAAAAGCCAAAAGTCCAACTCAGCAAAAGAACATTTAAGTATCCGTTTAGATAACGAAATTAAAATTGAAGCATAAAATTTTAATTTCAATTCCAATTCTTTTATAATTAGAATTGGTCTGAAATCTTAAATTCTATATTTAGGGTTGTCAATGAATTAAAATAAAAAATTATAATTTTAAATTCAATTATAATTTTATTATTTGAAGGTATGATCTAAAACATTAAAACATTATTTACAAAATTAAAATTAATAAAAATATTCATACAATAATATTTTATAATATAATAGTCATTTTTGTATAAAAGAAATTTTTTATGATTTTTTTTAAAAATAAATAACTATTGTAATAATTTTATATAAATATAAAAATAATTTTCTATATAAATATAATAAATATGATTGTTCATAAATAAATGTGGAGAGAGAAAGAAATTTTTAATTTTTAAACTATGTAATTGGTATTCCTTAAAGGTATAAACTAAGAATTGAGAAAAGTTTAACTTAATTATTTTTCAATTCTATAGAATTGGTTTATAGAATTACAATTTCAATTCTAAATGACATTCTAAACATAAAAATTAGAATTAATAGGTTCAATTCAAATTTCAAGCTCTAATTATATACTCAATTCCAAGAATCAAATAGACACTAAAATCAAAACTCTAAGATATTCACTCCTTCCAAATTGTGTCTCTCCTCCATCCCCAAACCCTATATTCCTTCTTTCCCCTGCATTCTCCCCCGTATCCTTCTTTTCTCTATTTTTAGTTTTCACCTATAAGCAAATGAGAAAGAAGGATGAAAGGGCATTGGAAATTCCCTCTCTCTCTCTCTCTCTCTCTCTCTCAATTCCTGTGCTTGCACTTTTTTTGCATCTTTAGTAGTAATTTCATAACTTAATTTTTACCTCTATAATATTGTTATGCCAAATGCACTCCATGTATTTGATAAAATATTTTGTAGCTTTAAATTCTCTTAACCTTTATTTGATATTTGTTAGGATTTAAATAATGCAAAAGAAATTTAAAAACAAAAAAACAAAATAGTGAAGCATAAGAATCAAATTTTTATACGTTGAAAACTCAAGAATTTTTTTTAAAAAAAATGATAAAATTTAGATGAAATATAAACTACTAAACTAGTGAGATACTATCATAAAATGAAAGTATTTCTCCCAACAGATTTTAAATCATCACAAAAGCATAAGACAACTTATACTCAAATCGTGACTTGAGACCGGGTGCACTAAAGACTAAGGAGGAGAAAATGATTATTATATCAAAGTACTTAAGCCCTAATCCACTCTACAAAATCAAAATATTTGGGTTTCTAAGTCTTTCTTTTATGAACATAATTACAAAGTATATATATATAAAAAAACAAGTACATTTTCTCAAAAAAAAAGACATTAGGAATCTTTGATTCAAATATAAGACACGAATATGACATAACACTGATACACAAATAAAGTAAATTTTAAAAATTATAGAACACGATACAATTATAAAATAATATTAAAATAAAAATACAATCCCTTAATTAAAATAAAAATATATCAATATTTCGAAAGAGAGGTAAACTCAATAAAATACCATCATTTATGTAATCATTGTAGGGTTCCACTAATATTAATACAAAAACTCAAAAAATTAATTGAAAAATATAAGTTAAAAGTGTCTTAAATATTCGAGAAGTATATAATATAATTGATATCAATTGAGAATTGATTCTCTTATGTAAATTTTTCACATAACAAAGTCATATAAAGAGAGAGACACAAAAAAGACCTTAATACAAGGTCTCACAAAATTTAAGAAAACCTCATTATTTAAATCTTTGTATTTAAGACAAAACTTAAGTTCATTTCCTTGCGTCTATTACATTTATTTTACCAATCAAATTATGACATGTTTTCATTAATATTATCTCTCTTACTTTTTTTTAAAAAAATACATACATATTATAACTTAACTAATAAAATAAATATAATGAATATAAAAAAATAAACTTAAATTTTATCTTTATATTTATTTCTCTTTCCATGTCAATGTCATGTGAAAATTTCACGTGAAATAATCTATTCTTATATCAGATATTGGTACCGTGACCATTTTGAAATATCAGTACTACCTAGATGGGGGTTATTAGTGATTCTGGAAACAGTTCAAGTGCTGTGGATAATCACATTTTCATTTTCCATTACTTCTAATGGGAAGTACTAATGCGGTATAAAATATAATTAATATGAAAAAAAATAATAGACGAGGTATGTGTACTTCTCAAACAATAGTGGGTACGTTCACCAAGACTAAAGGTTATGATACAATTAACAATATTCTAAGACCAACCTATCTCCTTCAAGTTACAAGAATATAATCTGGGACCTCATCCCACCATTTGAATCCATTCAACAATTGACCAAATTTCTACATTGACAACATGGACAAACCCCTTGCCCAAACTATCTGGATCTGTTAATAGCAGCCAGCAATTCAAATTACATTCTGCAATATTACAAATTATGTGTTCATGGCTTGGAAAATTATGATGAGAGCAAGCATCTGAGCTCCATGTTCATGCAAATAATAATCTTAACACATCCAATCAACCTACGCATATGCCACCATAGCGTCAGAGACTAAACTCTCAATCGTAGCAAGCTCCAGCTCCATTACTTAACTTGAGAGTCATTTTTATGTTCATTGCTGCTAACTCTGCTGCCAAATATCTAAATACATAGGGCATGGCGACTGTCTCCATGCCTTTACTCGTTTGGCAAGCATGACAAGTGACCTTTTTTGGAGCTCTTCCTGGGGGTAGCCCACCAATCTCTCGCACTGGCCGCTTTTGAGGCTGGAGGAATGTTGTTGTAAGCATGCTTCCACAAAGGGAACATACATCAGCAATGTGATAATCAGAACAGGTGTGCAACCTATCGTGCAGAAGATATGCAGCTCCATGTGCAAGTAGAGAGTCACGTTCCATTTCTCCAAATCGAATTCCCCCACCACGCTTTCGTCCTTTTATTGGCTGCCGGGTGACCTGATCAATTGTTCCGGTAGATCGAACCTGTAACATAGAAAAAGCATTTGGTATTAAACAAATGACAATATAATTTAGTTAGGCAGTAGGCATTGAACCCTTATTGTAACTAAGGGAAAAAAAGTGAACAAAAAATACTAAGCAATCAACTCATGGACAATAGCCTTTGTTCGGAACTATTGTTTATCATGGTGTCTGTCAGCAGAAACTAATTCACAAGAACAAAAACAGACATGTTCTACTCAGTCCAGCATAACATTCTGAAAAATTTATTTCTTGAGTTTAAATTTGACGCACGTGTAAAGTTTTTTAAAATATTGTCAATTTATGTGTTGGCACATTATTAAAAGCTTAAACTTCCTAGATAGTGGTAGTGATAGTAAAACTTTTTTAATGATTTGACAATACATGATTGGATGATAAAAAAAGTTTTACCTTGACAATGCATCAAAATTAAATTCTTATTTCCCTGTCCAGTATAACAAGTGTGAGAGTTGGGTACTAGCTGGAATTATAAAAACCATCGCAAAAAGGTATAGAGAAATGAAGGAGCAAAGAGAAAGATACAAGAAAATTATAATTTAAAAATCAGATAACATAATTAGTATCACTAATGATTCATATTCTTCTTACAAACTAAAGTCAGCTATGCAGTTTGGATAACACTAACTCCGAATTATTGCAATATAAACATTGGCTTGGCATTCAAATCAGTACATAAGTTTCTCAAATCCAGAAAAGCCACGAGTTGAAATTATGATTATCACCAACAATTTTCACATTGAAAGCTTTGAATTAAAACCACCCAAGCAAAAAATTTGGGGGGAAAAATTGCAGTAACTTAACACATTAATTTATTTTCAGAATAATTTCAAAAGACCGAAGGTGTATCCTGCCAAGTTAGGACCAAATAACAAACCCAAAAAATGGATAAAGAGCATCATTTTGAGATGGATTTGGATGTTCAGGAAGATACCTCCAAGAAAATCAAGTCCGATGCACAGGGAATTCAATTTGTGAAATGAATTCCGTTGAACACAGGAAAGGAAAAATGTTGCAGAGAGTTTTTAAGAGAGAGAAAATGTTTGTATGAATAGTCAGTATGTATTTCCTTTTGCCCAAAGGCTATGCAATATAGCATCCGTTCGTTACAATTGCGCATCAAAGGAAAAATTGCAACAAACTTCCCATTACAGTTATGCCACAAGAGCATCTAATCATAACATAGCTAGAGTAACTAAAATGCCCTTACTAAAATGGTAAATACCGAAAAGGGCAAATAAACATTGAAATGGTAAATAACTAAGTGTTACAGTATTAATAGTGTCAATACTGTAACACATTTTGCTGACTGCTAGTGTTATAGGAAGGCAAAACAGTGAATTTGTTCACCTGAAATTTGTCTGAAACCATGTGTCGTAGCCGCTGATAATAAACAGGACCAATAAAGATCTCACACGTTAGTTCTGTTCCATAAACCCCACTGTACAGAACCTCCAAACCATGATAATTGAATCCCTTTTCTCTTAGCATGAAACCAAGTTCATCAACAAGTGAACCTGACTTTGATCCAGACTCCCCACTATCTTTCTTCACTGAACTACGAAAGGGAGTAGCATCTACAAATTCTCCATATAAGCTGCCTCCCTGAAAGAAGAAATTATTATTAATCTATTATACCTTTTCCTAAAATAATTAGTAAAAACAACGCATGCCCATAGATAATACCCTAAACACAAAAATGATCTTGCAGAGAAAAAATTAAAACTACATAAAAAAAAGATCATTATTACTTGATGTATCTTCATCTTCCAACAACTACTCTGAATGAAAAAACTGATAGTTTATACAATTATCTTCACGCTTATATTTTAATTTTGTTGTAGTACCTTAGCAGCAACAGATTCCAAAAGCATTGCAATCGTCATCCTGGAAGGAAATGCATGAGGATTGATAATGAGATCTGGGCGCATTCCAGTAGTTCCAGAAAATGGCATATCAATGTCTGGCCACAACTGAGAGCAGACACCTTTCTGCCCGTGTCTACTACTAAATTTATCACCAATGATGGGGTTCCGAGGATGTCGAAAGCGTATGTTAACCTGCTCCAATAATTATAAGCAAAAGCTAAAAATTAGCAGATCAAACTGAATAATCAAAAGTTAAAGAGAACTACAAGCACATATAAAAATAAATAAATAGATCAAATTGATGGCCCGTTTGGTATGAAGGATAGGATAAAGACCTGATAGTATTACATTTGATAATATAAGATTTGATAGTATAAGACTTGACAATATAAGGCCTAATACGTAAGGGTTGTACCCGATCCTCCATTGGATCAAAATTTTCCAGATCCAAACATCATTTGGATCATGTCGGGGTGGGTCAGTGCAAATCCACTGGATTTTCGGGTCTCTTTGGATATCCAAAATTCTCTATTCCAACAAAACCCTAACAGAGATTTTGCGAAGCACTAAATCATATCTGAATCTGGTGATAATCTACTGATCTTGGTGATGAACCACCAATTTCCGGCAACATCACCGGATTTGAGTCACCACCAGCGAGAAACAAGGTCGAGGGAGCGAGCAGACGACGGTGCAAGGGTGCAAGTGGCAGCGACACAAGCGATGGCAACTGTCGTTGAGTCAAACAACGGCATCTCTCTGTAGAGGATGTCCCAACAGTGGCGATTTTGCCGGCATTGTTCTTGAGCAAACTCAATGGATTTGAGATTTGAGCAGAGGTGGGGAAGAGAGATGATTGGTTTCTGGGAGTGCAGCGTCAACAAATCTGGAGAAGGGAAAAAACGGGTCAACCCAGTCCGCAAATGATTGGACGGGGTCAGGTCAGGAGTGGGTATCCAAATCCAGTAAAAATTATTAGATCGATTTGGATTGGGTCGGGTTTGATCAAGACCCGCTTATTTGCCGTCCCTAGCGGAAAGATCCTTATGTGGTCTATGAACCTACAACATATCATTTGTATTAATTTTATAAAGCACCAAAGTGCAAATAAAAGGCTTGACCTTAGAGGGAACTTTGGATTTCCAAGAGGATTAATCAGGATTTTAAGTAGCTCAATTCAACAAATGAGTTAGGAATTGGAAAAAGGATTTGCATGAATACACGCCAGAAAAGTCAAGAAGACCCAAAAAGAGACTCCAATTCAGAAAATTCCCTGCCATTTAAGTCATGAAGAAAAAAAAAGGGAATCTTGAGCACTATAAAAATTGTGAATAGGAGAATTATGTAAGGAAGAAAGATAATAATGACATGGGAAAGCATATCTAAAAGAAAACTACACCATGTAAAAGTTCATAATTGTCAAGAACCAAATCAACTCAAAATTTTAAGCTGTTAGGTGGAGGAGAGTTAGCAGTGGTTTTTATATCTATAACACACCTCCTCGCATAAAAGCCCCTTGGGCTGGGTGGACAAAACATTGGCCCAACATACGTTGTGCTGAAATTATAATTTAATTTGGATGGAGCAACAAGGATCGAACTTCTGACCACTTGGTCATAGAGACAATGACACCATGTCAAGGACCAATCAACCCAAAAGCTTATGCTATTACATGGTGGCCCAAAAATGATTTATGTATTCAACTATTAGAAATCTTAAATGTTCAAAATTTCCAACCAAATTTCTGATAACAATTACAATATATCCAAAAGCATTGACTCACCTTCTGAAGGCATTTCTTGTTTTTGACATCAACAGCAACATAGTCAACATAAACAGGTTCAGAACCCTTTTTTTTTTTGGTGTGTACGGAACTCGTTGTTTCATTATAAATGCTACAATAGGGTTCATCTGGTCGTATCATCTGAAACTCATACATTAAGATTTTTATTGAACAAAGATGAAGTCAGGAGAGAGGAGAGAGAGAGGGGGGAGATGAAGGCAAACCTGACCAACATGTGGAAGTCCATCTGAATCAAGTGAGGGACAAGCATATTTCTCTATGTTACTTCTTCTGAACATTCTTAAAGATTGGTCTGACCTGCTGCCTTGTTCAGTCAAGTCAATAGTTTCTGTCTGCCAAAACAGTCATAGAAGCAAATTTACTATCAGAATTTGCAGCAGGAAACATTATCCGTATATTCAAAGCAAACAACAGAAGAAGTCAATATAAGCAGGCTATGACACCATAGAAGAACAGGGGGAGAAAAGGAAAGTCTATACATACATAAATCAGTATATGCAGCACATTATTAATGTAACGTCACAAGAAACATGACACTTTGCAGGCTCCA
The DNA here is from genome assembly GCA_029884605.1 of Ormosia emarginata. Lineage (NCBI taxonomy): Eukaryota > Viridiplantae > Streptophyta > Magnoliopsida > Fabales > Fabaceae > Ormosia > Ormosia emarginata. Next base: position 45,224,564 of record JAQQTP010000089.1, on the reverse strand, counting down.
GAAAGATCATAAAAGTTCACCTGGGCCAAACCCAAAAGTGATTGTTTTGGCCTCATAGATAGTACCTTCAATACTTTGTCCTAAAAGAATGTCATTGGAAAAACAAGGATAGATTTACTAAGAGACCAACGGTCAAGCCAACAAGATGCCACTTAAGAGAAAATCCTGACTTGCTAGAGTATGAAGTCAAGAATCCATAACTTGCTGCTTGTGTGCGAGTGTGAGAGAGAGACAGGTGGGGTGGGGGACAAGCCATGCAATACAGGACAAAGTTGAAGGTAGAAATAGACATTCCAGGGCCACAGCAACATCTTCTGATGATACTCAAACGCCAAAATAGAAGGTAGAAAACTTAGAGAAACAATGTAAGTTTCAATCAAGAGAATTGAGAGCTGATGGAAAATAGATTAGGATTATTTATGATTTTGATCATTTATGATCTTACAGATAATTATGTTATTTAGGGATTTTATCTTTCTATATTTTTAGGGATTTTATCTTCCTTTTTTTAAGGGATTTTATCTTTTAGGGATATTTGTTTTTAGGAAAATATTATCTTATTAGGATTTTGAATTTAATTAGGATTTGATTACCTTAGGGTTATAAATAACCTTCAGGTGCCTATGTTATTCAGACTTTGGCATTGATAATAAAATTATTATTGTGTTTTGTTGGAACCCCAAGGGTTCTTGGTTCTCTTGGCACCGAGTGCTTCCTTCTACTTTGGTTCTACATCAAGAGCAAACTGCTAAAACTTCAAAATGAAAAACCAAATTAATGGCATCTCGCAATATAGCATTATGAGAAATTAACTGACACATTCAAATCAAGAAAGCTTAATTAGTTGTGTCAGGTAGCAAACCTGATATATTTGTCCATGAGACATTCCACGTTCCACTGATGACTTGTTTAAAATCATGGCATCCTCCATATCATATCTGTAATCCGTTAACAAACAATATATTTATAAATATAACAAGAAGATTAAAACTACATTTGCTTTGCATTAAAGCAGTTACCCTGTATATGCCAGAACTGCAACTATTGCATTTGTGCCTGTTGGATATTCATCCATGCTATACTTAGTATATGCACCTGTGCGCACGATGGGACTCTGGGGAGTCTGAAAATGCCCCAAAATATTCAAATAATAACAGTCCAAGAGGAGGAGAAAGTATAAGCAATGATATACAAAGACCAATTATTATGGTTATTCCCAGATTTGGTTTCCAACATACAAAGACCAACTCTTTTTATTTGGAATAGAGGGTATCTGCAATCTATACCAAGCTGATTTAAACAAACCTGAAGATGATATAACTTCTGATCTGCACGATGTTGAATTGTTTGTGAAGAGAATGCCATTGTTTGCTTTGCCATCTACATCATAAACAACCACAAAATGTAAAAATCTGTAGCTCAAGCAGACTTGAATACACCAAGACACAATATAAAAAATTATAGGACCTGACACTGGTACATATTTCGTGGGCTCTGATTATGATCTGACCATGGCGTAAGATTAGCAATAACACTAAGCATTCCTGTTGGATGAATTTCCTCATGAGTTGCAGGAAATAAACTTTTTCTTCCACCATCTCCACCATCGGGACATCTTATCTCCATAAAAACCTGCTAAGGAACATAACCACAAAAAGAAAAATTAACAAATCCCCAGCTGAAAGTACTCATCTTCATAAAAATGTCTTTAATTTATTCAGTTCCAAACAATTATGTGATGCACAAAACATAAAATCTATATTGACCTGTTCAAATGGCCCAATAAGTTCAATATTTTCACTTCCATCAGAAGGAATTGATATATTTCTCACTGGCCGAACAAATCTTGAAGGGGATGTGAACAGGTAGAGACCAGGATATGCTCCACCCATGCTCAGAGGAATATAACCCACTTCCAGATCATCAGGAATCTGCATCACAAAGTTTTAAGTCAATATCAAGGAAATAATATATTATAAGGGAAGCAGAGAAAATTTGACAAAAACAAACCACTGCAGCAGATGACACTTTTAATTTTCGTATGTGAGCCACAACTTTCTCAACTTGACCGGAAGGTATACAACCAACAATACAACCATCTAAAAGAACAGTAAGAACTTCAGGTGGGCCGGGAAGAACAAGCTTTGGCAATGATTGTGTCATCCCAACCTCAAGTAAAATAGTGAGGATAGAAACTTTTATTTCAAAATAATCTTTAATATTTCCTTGAGAATCAAAGAATGAGGTAACCCCTGAAATAGAGAGGAGAAAAGAAATAGTGAAATATAATTGTTGTATTAAGAATTACATCACTGATGAACAATGAATATTCTTGCCAATCAACAGAAATTACCTCTAATGTAATTTGTGAATAATATAACATTTTAAATATTTTACAACACAGACACAAAACTTAGGAGTAGCATATGTGCAAGAGTGTTTCACTTAGACAGTTAGACTTTGTATATGTTTATCCCATGCTATTTTAGATGGACGAGCATGCTAAGTTTACTTACATATCAGTCTTCTAACCTACCTAAAGTGTTTCAGGTTAAACCCCAAAATACCATGTCACTTTAACTGCTGACTAATTGCCATAAAGTTAATTTGGACTCATGCAAACAAGTACCTTGTGCAATACAATACCACCAACTTATTTTTGAGATCCTACTAATTGTCATTGTGTTGCTGCTCCTTTATCTATTCAGTTTATAGAAGTCCCTCATACTGTCCATTATCTTAATGCACACAGAAACTTTCCAAATTGCAATTAAACTTCTTGCCAAAGTAGTGCATCCTGGTTTCTGAACTCAGCATCATTTTCCCTAATTATAATTTTAAGCCACTGAAAGGAACTACCAACACCCTTAAACTACAAATGCATAAATCTTCCATACCAAATATATTTTTGCATCTATTTAGAACTTGATGTAACCGATATGAACAAAATTGTTTTTCCCTGTGTAAGTGCCAGTTTAAGCATAAACCAAAGAATTCATTTGTCTTGATCTACTTCCCACTTTAATGCAGCATATCTAGTGCATGAAACATTATTTTGATAAATTAAGCCCAACGAAAATTGGATGCAAATATATATATGGGCTGATGGCACAAGGAATAGCAGGGTAAGACAACAATCGTATGATGCACAAGCTCCATGCCATCATTAAGTCAACACTCCCTTTTCTTACACCCAGACATTCTAAATATGATATCAATTTTTCTTACAATGAAGCTGATTAAAACGATATAATACCCTTATTTCACTATACATAAATTTCTATTCCACAGTATAAGTTGTAGTTTCTTATCAACACATACAACAAATGTAACTTAGAATGTAAGTAATGTATGGCGTAATGGTCATGATCTGACAATTGATTGTAGATAAACTTGTCAAAATTGATTGCATTAACTCGTGCTGGATGAGCAAATACCATTACACTGCCCCCACCAGGAGATTATGTTTCTTAGGGCCATATCCACCAGGAGTTCAAGCACAATGACTATGTTGCATCAAGTACAGGGGGGATTTCAGTTGGATTAAATTGTCTATTCTATGATTTTATCCAAAGTTTTATAAGGCCTCCCCAAAGATTTTGTTTTTGACAGAACACAATGACATCATTTGATCCATGTAATCGACTCTATCTAGTGGGAAAAGGCTTTGGTTGTTATTGTTATTGTTGTTGTATTATGATTTTATCCAAAGTCCACCGACAAATAACTTACAAAAAAGGGAATTATTAGTAACCACTCAAGAGGTTAATCAAGTCAATAACTGGGTACTCATTAACGACTCCTTGAACATTGTTGACCACTTTAGTGGCTAGTTGTTTCTAAAGTAGAAATTTTCTTTTACCAAGAATTATTGATCTGTAATTTTCCATGAAATAAATTGACAGCTAAAGTCTACATGTTTATGAAAATCTAGTCTACAGAACAGGGTTCATTTGAAGTTGGTTCAAGAGGCAAGTACTAACTGAAAGTAGGTCATGTGACAAAATTTGATGCAAAATGTCTTTTAATTACTAATAATCTTCCCACATGTATGAGGTAGATCAAGGCACGGAGTGGAAGCCACTAACAAGTACACATCTTTATCATTATTAGGTACAAATACAAAAACTTGTAATTTTTTCATTTACAATTTTTAAGAGGTGAAGACAACTGAAACAGAGATCGGAGGAAAAAGAGAACAATAACTTACTACAAGTGCAAGTCATGTGGTTCAACAATCCACAGGGCTCCCCATCAGGTGTGTGCACGGGGCAAAGAAAACCCCAAGATCTATTTAAAGAAAAACAATAGTACATAGATAATAAACATATGTATATTAAAGATCATGTCATCTGCTGATTAAGTAAAAATGTACTAACTCAGGCAACAGCTTCCGCACAGTTGTACTACGAAGTCCAGCAAATGAGGCCCCTCGATGAACAGCACGAAAATGTGAAAGAAAACGTAAGAAGTTTAACCTTTCAGCCTGAACTGTATAGCCTGCCCTCTGATTAAGCAAAAATAATCTATGAATAATTTACAAGGGCATCAAGCTAAAAAAAACAAGAGATTGAAAGCAATTAATCAAATTTCCATAATTAACATGAAATTTAATTAATACAGTATACTCAATATTTATTTTATAATAAAGTTCCAAATGACATGTTATTTTATTGTTTATGACTAAATGGTAGGGCTCAGAAGCAATGTAATAAAATAATAACTATACTAGTGCATAAATCAACTGATTCTCCAAGATCAATATCATCCCCTTCTAAAAATGTTGCTGACTAAGAAGCGCACAGCACCACATCAAAGTTTGAACTTTGAAGTATCCCACTAGAATTTGAGGTGTTCTAACATGGACAGGACTCCTTTTTTGTAACTCTCCATGCTTCATAGGTTGCTAATAATAATCTTTACAGGAACAATATAATTAGAGAAAGTTTTGGTGGATAAGTGAAGGTATCATATAGAAGGTGCTTGGCAAGATCATCAAGTGAGGAAAGGGGGGAAAAATCATACTCAAAAAATGAAAGCATAAAAATATAATAACTGAATCAGTCATGATTTTTTTACAAAATGGTTATTTATGTAACTAATCCTTTCAAGTGAAGCATAATATTGAACATGACAAAAATCCACACTAAAGATACAAGTAATTAATTGTCTTGAGACGTGAAGGAATAAAAAAGAATATCTAATTTTACATGTTTAGGTGTAAGCCTATTAATATTTATTACAATTACAATCAGGCAAACAAAAAGGCAATTGGCAGCTGGCAAATACAAAGTGAGACATAATTTAACTAAGCACTGGAAAGTCAATACCTGCTGCAGATCTAGACCCGTGTGTGTAACCAATCTTCCAGTTTTCAACATATTTTCAACAGCTGTACTGATTTTCTTCGATGAATTTTTATCCATAACTCTCTTAACTTGAAGAACTGCAATACCCAAGAGGCAAACAATGTAATGATAAGAATTATTTGTGATAAACATCACCAACTTAGGTATCAAACTTATTCCGAAATTATTTGTGATAAACATCACCAACTCTCTAAATCATTTATGGTCTGACACTTATTCCGAAATCCATACAATAAACATGTACAGTAATTCAGAACAAATGAAGATTTTAGCAGATAGAAACAAAATAAGAATCCTAGGAAATAACATATTGAAAGGGCCAATAAACATCTACATACCGTCCCCGAAATCAAACTTATTGCTTTTTTTATCAATCTTATCCTGCAGACTCTTTTTTCCCTTTTGCAGCCAATCTTCCAGTTTTTCCTAGGATCCACAACAATATATAAATACAAGAAATCATGAAAATATCAAAAACTTAAGCTTCGATACCTCTTTCTTGTGTGTTTGTTCGCAAAATTTAAAATTAAAAAAGGGACTTATAACCCAACTGCAAAAATTTTTAAAATAGAGCCCTCTAAGAAGATAATAAAAGCCTTATACAAAGAACACAGCATTCCATTTGCTACACATAACAAGAAGATAACTAACATAAAGTGATGGAGAGAAAATTAGTCAACAACATGAGCAAAAGTATAGGTAAATAAAACTAAAAGCTGAAATGAATATGATCTTTTAAGATTTATAGGAATATGACAGTGCCATGTTTAGAGAAAGACACAAATCACTTTTGTGTAGGACTCGTAGACAGGGTCCCTCTGTAGTGAAACTGTCAGGAACCAAAAAAACAGAGATAGGAAAAAGGTACTGTATTATTAAAGAAGATGAATGTATTACAGAGATGAAATCTGCAATACCCCAGAGCAAAGCTCCTGACCCAGAGCAAAGCTCTTGACCCACTACTAACGGAATTCCAAAAACTGATCACCCCCACTCCTACTCTCTCCCTAAAAAGGCTTACACATTGATAGGTACCAGAAAATAATGAACAAGAAATGGATAGAAACACTGGTATATTGATTAATCTCTGGATGATATCAAGTTGATATCAAATCCAGTAATACTGTTACAGCTTCTAGGAAAACAGAAAAAAACAGAAATAAGGATGAGCAAATTAGAGAGTGCTCAATTCTCTCCCAAGTCCAAGCCAAATTCCAGCCTACCCTCTAAACTAACCAACACCCACATATATTTCTCCCCCACTCACGTTTCCCTCCATTCACTCTCAACAGAATCACTCTCAACAGAATTCTCACATCACTTTCTCTCTCTACCAGCTCATCAATTAGTTGCAGCTCTTGTATTTGGCTGCCCCCTTCTAGAATATATCTTAGTCAGCATCGGCCTCCTTTTGGGGTTCCTATCAACACTTCCCCCCAAAAGACTCACCTTGTCCTCAAGGTGGAACTCAGGAAATTGTTCTTGGATTGAAGTCATAGGTTCTCAGGAACTTTCAAATTCGGGCAAGTCTCGCCATTTAATCAATATCTCTAAGTTTTGATACCAAACGCTCTTTTGCACTCTTACACGAACTTTAAGGCCAATTTCTTCATCTCCTTTAGCAGACTTTATCTTCCCTGTAGGACGAACTTCTAGCCGAAGTGATGCAAAAAACTTCAATGCAATTCCACCACTTGTCACTTGCAAAGCTTGGCTCATAAGACGAGCCTACAATCCTATTTGCTGCATTCCAATCTCACCTTCAATTTCTGCTCGTGGAGTGAGCTTAGACAGAATCCACACAAATGAGATCTATGGCGCCAGATCTACACATACGATCTGCGATCTTAAGAGCCATCTCTCCATGATCAGGTTGGCAGACACTCAAATTTTCTACATCCACTCCTAATGCTTTAGAATATGCTGGATCAAAAGCATGCTCAGCATCAACAAGCATTGCATTCCCTCCTAACTTCTGCACTTCGGCAATAGCATGGAGTGCAAGGGTAGTCTTCCCACTGCTTTCTGGTCCAAAAATCTCTAATATTGACCGTAAGCCCCGAGCACAAGTATTTTTAGGTATTGCTTTCCTCGCAATTGATCTTTGAACGTTTTTCTGTAAAATGCAGCTTTACTCCATTCATTTGGAACATCTTCTTGTATTGCTTCCCTAGAGCATTCTTCGGCTCTGTGAGGACCTATCCTCATGTTTGCACGTACAGGTGCCCCAAATCCAATATAAGACTCTTGACGCCTTTCTGAGATTGTTTTCTCTAAGTCAACAAATGCTCCTCCACAAATGAAAAGTATATTCTTTGTGTCAATCTGAATATTATCACCTCTAGGATGCTTTTGAGCTCCCTTCTCAGGAACGTTGACAACCGTTCCCTCAAGCATCTTCAATAATGCCTGTTGAACACCTTCACCAAAGATATCTCTACTGATATTAAGGCTCTCAGCTTTTTTGGTAAACTTCATCAATGTAAACAATGCCTTGTTGTGCAGCTGCCACATTATAATCTGTAACCATGAGGAGCTTGTATAATATGGACTCCATATCTTCTCCAACATAACATTTTAGCTTGGGGTCAGCCTCCTTATAGTGGACCATGTCTGGCAATTCAGACGGTGGTGAAGGCCTTGCTGGGTTGCACGATGTTTGCTGCTCTGTTTTGCACTCATTAAACAGGGGGTGGATAACATTGGGTGTTACTGAAACACTCCTCTCAGCTTCAGTTTGCGAATTTGGCAATGGCCCAAGGTCAATTGTAGTGATTTTAAGGGGTTGGGTCACTGATTGAACTCCATCTTCTTAGCCCAATTCCTTCCCAAAAGGCTTGGTCTCCTTCTTTAGTGAATTAGGCTTGGCCCCTTAACTCAGAAAATGAGCTTAACCCTTGTAATTTTCTCTCTGCCTTCATCTTTAAGGCCCATATCATTTGCTCATTCAATTGCGCCTGGCCTATTAGGTCATATAATGGCTTCAATTTCTGTAATTCCATTCTTGCCCCTCCTTTCTCTTCCTCATTCACGATGCTTCTGGTTGCAGCAGCCATGTTTGCTTGCATCTCAACTGCCTGTCCCTCAACCGTCAAACAAGGAAGTAGATCTGGAGGTTCTAGCAGCGGAGGCTTGGCCGACGTGCATGAATTCGCCACCTCAGTTGCAGTAGACGACCCATCCACCTAGTGTCTCTCCTCCGACTCATCCCAGCCACCACCCTCGCAACGTCCGTCGCGGCCATTGCCCAAGCCACCACCCTTCTTGCCTCCAAGACCACCACCCTCACAGCATCCACTGACGCTTCTGCTCCAGCCACCACCAATTTCCAGCGACCTGTTCCTGTCAACTCCCTCTCTTCTCTCCAAGCCTGCCCTGCTTCTCGGGTCACTGTCTTCGTTTCCTTCATCATCGTGCCATGAGGATCGTCGCCTGTACCGCGTTCGTCCTCTTGCACCGCTATTGTTTTTCGCCTTGAGCAAGCGGATGATCTCGTCGAATTGCACCTCGATCCGCTCCTGCTTCAAAAGACGCTCTCGTTTCCACTCCTGCACACTCCTCTTTACTGTATCCAAATGAGACTCCATGATTGATCGAGGATGAACCATTCAGCTCTGCTCCAAGATCATAGAGCTCTGATACCAATTGATAGGTACCAGAAAATGATGAACAAGAAATGGATAGAAACACTAGTATATTGATTAATCTCTGGATGATATCAAGTTGATATCAAATCCAAGAATATCATCACATGCAGACTTCTACGAAAACAGAAAAAAAAAAAAACAAAAATAAGGATGAGCAAATTAGAGAGTGCTCAATTCTCTCCCAAGTCCAAGCCAAATTCCAGCCTACCCTCTAAGCTAACCAACACCCACATATATTTCTCCCCCACTCACGTTTCCCTCCATTCACTCTCAACAGAATTCTCACATCACTTTCTCTCTCTGCCAGCTCATCAATTAGTTGCAGCTCTTGTATTTGGTTGCCCCCTTCTAGAATATATCTTAGTCAGCATCGGCCTCCTTTTGGGGTTCCTATCACACATCAACATAACTAACTCTCACTCCCCAATTCCCTTTTTTGTCCTACTCTTATTCTTTCTTATTTCTTCTGTTGTATGTCTTCCAAACCCACGGCCCATGACTGAGTTGGACTAGGCTATATAATTTGTGAGGCCTGACATTGTCCCCCTCCTTCAACAATAGCCTTGTCCTCAAGGCTTACATCAGGAAACTGATGTGTAATAGTAAATGCATCTTCCCAAGTCGCTTCCTCAATAGGTTTCCCACACCACTTGATCAACAAGTAAGGAACAACAGCCCCATTTTTCTACCTATGCTGAATTGCTAGGATCTGCTCAGGGATGATATTGTTGGACACTTCCACTTCCAACCCTGCAGGTAAATCAGTAGTTTCTTGATAGTTGCCAACATCCTTCTTGAGTTGAAAAATATGAAAAACAGGATGAATTTTGGACTGTAGAGGAAGCTTTAACTGATATGATATTGTCCCTATCTTTTTCTCAACTTGATAAGGCCCATAGAATCTAGCAGCCAATTTGGGATTAATTCTTTGGGCCACACTATGTTGTCTATGGGGTTAGCTTGAGAAATACCCAATCTCCCACCTCATACGATTGAAAACTCCTCTTTCGATCTGCATACCTCTTAATATGCCCCTGAGCTCGCTGTAAATGATACAGTAACTGCCTAAGTGTCTCATCCCTATCAACAAGCTCCCTCTCTACATATTCGACCTTTGCTTCTCCCATAACATACTGCACCAATGTAGGAGGTCTCCTGCCATATACAGCTTGAAAAGGACTAACTCCTGTAGTGATGTGAAAAGTGGTGTTATACCACCACTCCGCCCAATGCAACCAGCTAGTCTAAGTCTTAGGCTGTTCTGAGCAAAAACACCTGAGATATGTTTCCAAACACTTATTAATAATTTCAGTTTGGCCATCAATTTCAGGATGATAAGAAGAACTCATCCTGAGTTTAGTGTCCTGTGATTTGAACAGCTGAGTCCAAAAATGACTGAGAAAGAGAGGATCTCGATCGCTGACAATAGACTTAGAAACGCCATGTAATTTTACCACCTCCCTCACAAACAAGTCAGCCACTGTTTTAGCTGTAAATGGATGTCTAATGGGAAGAAAATGAGCGTAGTTCGAGAGCCGATCAACCACCACTAGAATAGTATCAAGCCCCTTGGACTTGAGAAGAACAGTAATAAAATCCATGCTCACATCTTCCCAAATTTGCTCTGGTACATCCAAAGGTTGCAGTACCCCGAATGGGGATTGAGCTTGGTATTTTTGCCATTGACAAAGGTCACACTCCCTGACAAAATCTTGAACCCTCCTCTTCATGCCACACCAATATACATTTTCAGCCAATCTTCTATATGTTTTGTAGTAGCCCGAATGGCCACCTATAGGTGTGCTATGGAACTCTTGTAATAAAATCGGGATCCACGAAGAGTTCGCTAAAATGACCAATCTGCCATAATAGAAAAGAATGTCGTGCTATATAGAAAATCCAGGCCTCGATGTAGGATCCTTATGTAAATCTGAAATCACTCCCTGTAAGTAAGAATCATGCTGAATTTCTTCTTTCACCTTACTTGAGTCCAACCATTCTAGTTTAGAAACCAGAACCTGTAATTCCACATCTTCATTACATCTAGACAAAGCGTCTGCCGCTTTATTTTGAGGGCCAAGGTTTATAAATCTCCTCAAAGTCATACCCTAACAATTTGGTGAACCAACACTGCTGGTCAGGGGTAGATATTCTTTGCTCCAACAGTTGCTTCAAACTCCTTTGGTTAGAAAATACCTTAAAATGCCTCCCCAAAAGGTATGGCCTCCAATGTTGAATGGACAAAGCCAATGCCATGAGCTCTTTGTGGTAGGCAGACTTTGCTAAATTGCCTTCGGAAAACGATTTACTGAAATAGGCCACGGGCTGACCCTCTTGCATCAAAACAGCCCCCAATCCTCTTCCCGCTGCATCGCATTCTATCACAAACTCCTTAGTAAAATCTGACAACTTCAAAACTGGTGCCTCCGTCATCACCTTCTTTAGCTTCTCAAAAGCCTTTTGATCTTGGTCTCCCTAATGAAATCCTCCCTTCCTTGTCAAATATGTTAAGGGTTTGGCTATTTTGCCATAATCCTTAATAAACTTCCTATAATATCTGGTTAATCCCAGGAAACCCCTAACGCCTTTAACACATTTAGGAACAGGCCACTCCAAGGCTCCCCTCACCTTCTCTGGATCCATAGCCACCCCATTCTCAGAAATCACATGACCCAAATATTCTACAGCTCTCCTACCAAAATGACATTTCTTCCTATTTGCTACCAAACCATGTCCTTTTAGACAAGACAACACGCTCCAGATGTTGGATATGAGACACCCAATCACTGCTGTACACCAATATATCATCAAAAAACACTAACACATACTTCCGCAGACAATGCCTAAACACATCATTCATCAAAGACTGAAAAGTTGTTGGTGCATTCATTAACCCAAAAGGCATCACAAGATATTCATAATGGCCATTATGTGTTCTAAAAGTTGTTTTAGGAATGTCTTCTTCTCTTACCCGGATTTGGTGGTACCTTGACTTCAAATCCAACTTGGAGAAATAAGAGGCCCCATTCAATTCATCAAGCAATTCCTCTATAACCGGTATAGGATACTTGTTAGGTATTGTCTCCTTATTGAGGGCCCTATAATCAACGCACATCCTCCAGGTATGGTCCTTCTTTCTTACCAAAATCATCGGGCTAGAATAGGCACTCGTGCTCGGCCTAATTACTCCAAACATCAATAACTCGTCCACTTGCTTCTCTATCTCTTTTTTTTTATAGTGTGGATATCGGTAAGGCCTTACATTCACGAGTCCCGCATCCTGCCTCAAAAAAATCACATGCTCCTTGGTTCTCCTAGGGGGTAAGCCCTTGGGTTCTGAAAACAATTTTGAAAAAGTTTGCAAGATATGTTGCAGCCTTGCCTCCTGTTCACTCCTTAATCCATCACCTCCACACCCTTCAACCTTTTGTATATTACTAGGCCACATCAACCCATTTATTTCTTGCACCTCCTAATTTAGGAAACAAAACAAAGAATCAGGCGCTCTCCCATAACTGACCTCTCCCTTCAACTCTACCTTCCTCCCCTCGTAGTTAAATTCTATAGTTTGTTTCTTCCAATCAGTGGTCACCTTCCCTAACGTAGCCAACCACTCCAACCCTAAAATTAAATACACTTCCCCCACATCAAAAACATAAGAATCAATGATTATCTGCAACTCATCCAACTCCACCATTACCCCTTTACAACGTCCCTGCACCTTTTTTCTGTTACCATCCCCCAATGTTATTGTTGTATTTGTGGTCTGCCCATAATCCAACCCCAAAGAATCCACCACCCTCATCGAAATAAAATTATGCGAAGCTCCACTATCAATTAGGATTATCACAGGAACACCCTTAACCTTCCCTTTTATCTTCATAGATCTGGGCTGAAAACCAGCCCTCTTTTCCACATTACAACTACTAAGGAGCGAACATGCGAGCTCATCTGATTGTTGCTCCGCCATCTCTAAAGCCAGCACTTCATGTTCTCCTCCTTCCAACTGCTCCTCATCCGAAATGATTAATTTCAATTGGCGTTCTGGGCATTGATGCATTGGATGGAAATTTTGACCACATTTAAAACATAACCCATTTTGTTTCTTTTCCATTAACTCTCCATAAGATAAATGACGCACCCCACGGTCTCTTCCACCTCCAAATTGCCTTTCTCCAGCACTTGTGTTGCTCACACCAGGCCCTACAGTCTTCAATCCATCCCGACGGAATTCCCTCTTTTGCGGGCCACTTGAATTTCCTCCAGATTTTGACATCACAGAATGCTCTGTTCCCACACATGAAAATAGAGTACAATTCTGGCTCCCTTCAATTCCCACCGAACCCTTTTTGTAGAAGGGCTTCAAGTGGGTCTCCTTGCATAAATCTGCTTCAATCGCCCTTGCAAGCTCCATCATCCTCGCCTTATTGTCAGGTTTATGTATCCTGACCTTCCTTCTAATTTCTGCACAAAGACCATGCATGAAGTAGGCCATGAACTGCTGCTCTGGCATCTTAGGAACTTGAGAGGCTACGTACTCAAATTCCTTAATATAAGAGGCCATAGTCCTATCTTGTTGCATCTCCGCGAGACTCCCAAAGGGATTCTCGACTAACACTCCCCCGAACCTCCAAAGCAATGCTACTTTCAGATTCTCCCAAGAGGGTTCTGATTCACTCTCTAACCAGAGATTGAACCAATGAACATTGGGTCCCTCCATACAAATTTTAGCCAAACGCACCTTCAATTCGGACTGAGTCTCCTGAATTTCAAAGTTTCAGCTCTCGTTACCCATGCCCCGGGGGTCGATGTCGTCGAAACTCAAAAGTTCCACCTTCTTCACCGCTAAACGAAATTCAGATAAAATTTGTTCCTCTAAAGTTTTTTGATTGGGTGACTCATCCTGATGCGAATCCTCCTCACCCGGACCTCTCGACAACTGAACCTCCATTTGCTTCATATCCGCCATCAGCTTATTCATCAAACCGAGCAATTCCGTTTGGGATTTCTCCTGTGCCTCAACCAGATTCTTAACTGCAACCTCCAATGAGCTTACACGACCTTCCATGGCAGTTTCGTCTCCTCCACGTCATTTGGGCATAAACTCTGTCGTCGGCCCTGGCTTCAAATCTAGCAGGTCGGACCAAATGTCAGGAACCAAAAAAATAGAAATAGGAAAAAGGGACTGTATTATTGAAGAAGATGAATGTATTACAGAGATGAAATCTGCAATACCCCAGAGCAAAGCTCCCGACCCACTACTAACCGAATTCCAAAAATTGATCACCCCCACTCCTACTCTCTCCCTAAAAAGGCTTACACATCAGCATAACTAACTCTCACTCCCCAATTCCCCTTTTTGCCCTCCTACTCTTGTTCTTTCTTATTTCTTCTGCTGTATGTCCTCCAAACCCACAGCCCATGATTGAGTTGGACTGGGCTATATAATTTGTGAGGCCTGACAGAAACTCATGTATTTCTCTCTCTGAACATCTTAGAGTCATGTTCTTAAGGAAAGGGAGACAATGCAAATCCATTTAAGGCTTCAACATAATTGAAATTGAGTTTTAGAATTACAATTTCAATTCTGCATCAGAATTAGTTCAGAATCTTAAAATTTATGTCTGCGTTAGACAAAGAATCAGGAAATAAAATAGTAACTCAGAGTTCAATTCTAATATTGTTGTTTGGGTGTATGATCTACATTGCTTAAAAATAAATCTTAGCCATAATTTTTAAAGTTAAATAGATATAAATAATTAAATTAATATTTTATATGATTTTAGTGGCAGAGGTGAAGGTAGCAGCGGCGGCTATATGTCATAGTTGGTAGCTTTATGTCATGTTGGTAGCAGCGGCGGCTTTATGTCATGGTAGCAGCAGTAGAGGCAACGTAAGTACTGGCAACATTGGTGATGGTGGTGGTGGTGGTGGTGGTGGTGGTGGTGGTGGCAATGGCAGAGGTAGCGGCAACGCTGTAAGGTTGTACCGGAGGCAGTGGCAGTGGGAGTGATGGCAAAGGTGGCAGAGGTGGTGGTGGCAGTGGCTGCAGCATTGGCAAAGGCTGTGACAGTAGTGGAGGTGGCAGTTGTGGTAACAGTGGTAGCGTTAGGACAGGTAACAGTAATTGTGGCAACAAAGACAGTGTTCAAAGTATCGACAATAGGTGGCTGAGATTATTACTTCGAATATAGGTGATGGTTGCAAATTGTGGAGATCAAACTACAATGTCCACCCTCTTAATTCTTGCTTCATACAATTGAAAGTTTTAGTGTCGGGGTTAAGAATTGGGAAAGGTTTTATTTAGCTGCTTTGTGTTATGAGGAATTTAACCAATTCAAAAAGGTATAACCAAACATGAAATCCAGAATTTGATGGCCCAATTCCATTCAAAACTTGAATTCAGAGCCAATTTTAAAATGCCAAATGGGACCTAAGATAAAGTGTAAACATACACCTTCAACAGAAAGAAAAGAGGAGTTACATCAATGCTAGTAAACTTATGCCTTGAACAGCCTGAGATTGAACTATGATTGAAATGTAATCAGATTCACAGTATCGATGACATGTTCTCACTACTATTTATAAGGATAGACATACTATGAAAAAGGGTTTAAAGCTTTCCACCTTAAGATAAAGTGTAATCAGATGGCCAGGGAGTAAAACCTCCTGATTTTGCAAGGAATCACAGTTGTCCGGCACCGATGTCTGATCTATAAGTGAGAAAAGTTTCTGCAACATGAAGCTAAAGGGGGTGGGGGGGAAGAAAGGAGGGGCCAATCAAAAGCTAAATGTGAGAAAACAATACATAGATTCTCCACCAAAGAGATTTTTTATCCACAAGAAACAATATAGTTTGAAAAATTATTCGAAACCATCACATTGAAGAAGAGAAGAGTAAGTGGCTCACATGAGCAGATTGAATTTGTCAAAATTGTCATTCAGATGAACAAATATGTAGTCCTCCACAACAGCATCAGCCACCTAGCAAACAAAGAAATTCATGAAAGCACTAGATAGACATAAGGTCAAATAAAACCATTCCTCCAATCAAACTAATATAATGATAAAATAAGACTTACAATAGGATAGCTGTCATTCGCAAGTCCAGCCACAATAGGTTGGAAATGCTCTCCTGAATTTAAAATGAAGAAATTAATACAGAAATATGCAAATTGATCAACAAAGGGATCTTGAAGAGTGCCACATTAAGTACCAATATATTCTAGACATTGAAGACGAGTGAAAAGAGACAAATCTCGAACTTCATCTAAAATTATTTTTGCCCTTTCACCAACAAGCTGGGTCCCAACAGCACCCTTTCCCTTTTCATACTTCTTATTATAGCAGCTAGTCAAATTTACATAAATTTCACGGTCAGTGGTGTCAATGAGGGCCTGTTACAAATGATCAGTAGCACCATAAGTAAATCTTTAGACAACCGAAACAAAATAACGGGGAAAATAAAGGGGATAGTAAAGGAAACAAGAGTAAGCCAACCCTAAAATAAATCAAGCAAAATTTTATAGTAGATTAATAGAATCAGCACTCATTACTTTCAAAACAATGCCCACGGGAAGCAAGAACTCCCTTCCTCTTACCCTGTAAAATGATATCAGGATGAAACATGTCTAATTACATCTCAAATCACAAGCAATTTTTTAGGGGGTAAAACAGGCGTATGGAAAGATAGCTGGGATTAGGCATTTTAAATCAACCACAGGCTTCTTACCAGAAACCTAGTCTTGCACTCCCATTACGAAGGTAATACAATTTTACTGTTACTGACGATAAATCTGCTCTTACACACCTGGACAATTAAAATATAAAACCTTAAAAGAAATCATAAAGTATTCAAATATGAGGATTGTGGAGTTAAAAATTAAAGAAATCAACATGTTTCATGTTTGGACACAAAAAATAGACTAATTTCTGAGAGACATGATAAACAACCAGGTTGGTTTTCCATGCATATGTAAAATTTAAAACTAAATGCAATAATCTGTTTGGACAACAACTCCACATGAATTTCAACTGTTCCTTCCAAATGCCATTTAATCAGACAAATGCAGAATAGCATGCATTAGATATCTAATACCCAGCATACAGAATAGCATGCATCAAATACTCACACTAAAATCTAAACTTTTCTTGGGGAATTACAATTAGGAATCTGGGTGAACATATTTCCAATTTAGGATAGAGTTAAATAAAAGAATGGTTAATCAGTCCAACTAACTATCTTTGAACCTTGTTAACCACACTTCTGGTTAATCATACTAAATTGGGAATATGTCTTCCAGCATATTCTAAATTGCAATTCTCCCATTTTTTATAATATAAAAAGAATCCAATAGAAGAGAGGGAAGAAGAACAAGGTAGGGGAAAAAATAATCAAATCTAATAGAATTAACTACTGATAATCATTTTTTAACTTTTAAATTTTATACAACAACAACAACAACCAAGCCTTTTCCCACTAGGTGGGATCGGCTACATGGATCAAACGACGTCATTGTGCCCCATCATAAACCAAATCTTCAAAAATGTCATTCAAATCTAAATTTTTTTTAATCGTTTCACCTATAGTCTTTCTTGGTCTCCCTCTACCTCTAACTATTGGGTTATCCTCCACCTGATCTACTCTTCTTACAATGGCTTCTAAGGGTCTTCTTTTTACATGTCCAAACTACCTAAGGCGAGATTCTCCCATCTTTTCCACAATATGTGCTACTCCTACTTTCTTTCTAACGCATTCATTCATAATCCTATCTTGTCTTGTATGACCACACATCCAACACAACATTCTCATCTCAGCAACACTGATCTTATGCTCTTGCTAGCTTTTTAACGCCCAACATTCAGTACCATACAACATCACAGGTCTTATAGTTGTGCGGTAAAATTTATCCTTAAGCTTGAGAGGCACTTGTCTATCACAAATAACTCCTGAAACACTCCTTCATTTCATCCATTCAGCTCAAATCATATGGTTTACATCTCCCTCTATCTCTCCGTCATTTTGTATGATAGATCCAAGATATGTAAACCGTATAACTTGTGGCATGGTATGGTCTCCAATTTTCACCACTAAGCTAGTATTAGCACGCTTCTTACTGAATTTACATTCTATATACTCCGTCTTACATTCCATATACTCCGTTTTATAACTGAAGAAAATATAACTATTTGTTAATGGACATATATCATTAAGTTTTTCGAGGTATGGCATTAATACTGTTTTATAATATAGAAACTAATACTGATTATATTTATAAAAACCATATAAAACATTTTTTAATAAAACCCATACAACACTATTTTCTGTATGCACATGCAATTGACAAAATAATAGAGTGAGATGTAAGATTTCCCAAGACCAACAAAATGGAGAGCAATAAGGCATAAGCAGAAAACAATCTTTTTAGGTATACAGTCATCATCAGAGAAATAGAAATCAATTCAAGAGTGCATTGCATCCAGTGAATTATCATCAGATTCGGTTCCATAACTGTCATCACTGTCATCTCCCCTCATTAGATTTATATCCCCCTTCAACATCATTTTCAGCCACCAGAATCAGCATATATTGCTTTCTCTTAAATAGTAGGAAGTGAATGAGCCTTTTACTGCTGACTTTGCTCTAGTGTTAGCCATTTTGGCATGACTTACACGAAAATTTCAGTAAGACGCTAGGAGCAAGCCACTCACCTGAACCAGAAACGCATGATAGGGCACCATCCTATGGCGTGTACCCAACACTAAAGGGCCTCGCCTCAAACACCAAAAGTGCTGACCCTTTTGATGCCTCACCTAAGCACCTTTATTTTTTGGGGTTGTGTGATAAGGGTACACCCTATTGCCTGTAATTATGTTGAATTCTGAACAAAAGAGAAACTTGAATTCTTATTTACAAGTTATATTAATTAATTACAATTTAGAAAGTGAAGGTGAATGGATGGGAGCTTATAACATTCCCCACCCCCACCCCCCAGTCACAACCCCTCAAAAACAGGGTTTCAGGGAGTGTGGGGAAATAAAATTACACTCTTCAGAACAATTATATTTTCCTTCCCTTCCCTATCACCTTTTAACCAAACAAAGAAATCAGTTCCTTTCTTATCTTCTGTTAAAACATCCTAAACAATGTAAAGCCGTAAGGTAAACACTTTCCCTTACCTTCTCCTTCCCTCCTTCTCTCCCTTTCCATTTTCCCCTTTGCTCATAAACTCCATTGTACAAGTTAAAAATATTCAGGTGAAGCATTTGCTTACTTGGTACAAGATCCAATTACACAACTAAGAAAATCAGAAAAAAAAAAAGGAAATATTTCAAGAGGTCCAAATGTCTAACCATTTAGTTGTATGGTATCTTCATAAGCCTTATATACATGAAACACAAGCTAGAAGAAATGGAAGGTATACCAACATTAAGGGCAACAATCTCCAAAAGAAAAAAAATCAAATAAACCTGACTTCAATAACAAAGAAAATATATGTAAACAGCAAGACACTTATTCATCATAATTTAATTTAATCATTTAAAATACCACTAACTGCAGATAGAACAAACCTTATTACAACTGCTTTATCAGTATATCCTTCCCGCCGGTCACTAAATGAATTCCGCACCAAACTCATTGGCTACAACATTTAAGGAAACAGAAAAGAAATTAATAAATAAGATATGATAAGGGCTTGAGAAATCCATGATTAGGCTTAAAAGCTGGTACTGGCCCCAGTAATCCAGTTACATGTTCCTGGACTGGTAAAACAAATTTTAAATAATGCAGAAACCAGACATACAACTGCTCTGGCTTGCTGTAAAGTAAGCGCATAAGACAGAGTGCTTACATAATTCCGTTTTGGCAAAATTAATAGTCGAACAACTCTCTCAAGGCCATTCAAAATGAAGTAACTGAAAAAAAAAAGGTGTTTGATAAAGCAATTATCAGTCAACAAGTCAACTACACAAACAAACTACTTAGGTATTGAACTGAAGTAAGAAATGCAAACAGAACAAGGAAACTAAATAATGCTTATAAAACAACAAATGTAATTTCTCAAATCAAGCTTTTCAATAGAACTGCCATGGTGATTCAGCATTGACTCACTGACTGTAGTCTATAGTAATATCTGATCCATCACTATAAATTAACAGCCTTTTTCGAGTTAAAGTTTAGGTTGTGAACATGCACTTACATAATTTAATTCAATTTTTAAATAGCTTTTACTCTCATAAGCTTTTGTGTAAGCATTACCAAAAAGAAGCACCCCTAAGAGGAAGACTGAGAGAAAAGACAGAAAACAAGTCTTAAAGCCAGACCACCAACATAATAAAGAGAACTCCTAACCACTTGGTCATAGATGCTCTTATACCATATCAAGGACCAACACTCCTAAAAGCAGGCACATTAAGTTATTTTATATATCCCTAACAGGCAGCATAAAAATAAACCAACATCATGTATCAAGTGGCACAGACAGGGTTAAAATACCTACCCACCCATTTCCGATGCTTCTTCCTTGTAGGACACAAGTTTCTGGGGATCAGCATCTTTCAGGTTGCATTTCTTTGACTGCATAACATGTATCTCTCATCAGTACAGGTGAAAGAAGATAAAATATTCATCATAATTATGAAGTTAGATAATTAGCAGCTAATTTTATGCCACTTTTACTATGGTTCCTAGCACAGTAGCACTCTAAACAATAAACTCTTACATACACATGTACAGCTTTTAAGTCAATGTAAAGCATGCTTATGTGTTTGTCAAGTTAACAGGTAAGAATTACGAAAATAAAATTGAAATAGTTCCAAGTCAAAATTTAACAAAGAAATAAACTGGGTTATCTACATAAGAAACAAGTTGATATAACAGCACATGAAAGAAAATAATGTAAAACTCAATTCCAACACACTCAAGTTGATTAAAAGGAAAACATGCTAATATTACGAAGAACTTAAAATCAACAACAACAACAACCAAGCATTTTTCCACTAGGTGGGGTCGGCTACATGGATCAAACGACGTCATTGTGCCTTATCATAAACCAAGTCTTCAGAAATGTCATTCAAATCTAAATCTTTTTTAATTGTTTCACTTATAGTCTTTCTTGATCTCCCTCTACCTCTAGCTATTGGACTATCCTCCACCTGATTTACTTTTCTTACTGGGACTTCTAAAGGTCTTCTCTTTACATGTCCAAACTACCTAAGGCGAGATTCTACCATCTTTTCCACAATATGCTACCCCTGCTTTCTCTCTAATGCATTCATTCCTAATCTTATCTTGTCTTGTATGGCCACACATCCAGCGCAACATCCTCATCTCTGCGACACTGATCTTATGCTCTTGCTGATTTTTTACCGCCCAACATTCAGTATCATACAACATCGCGGGCCTTATAGCTGTGCAGTAAAATTTACCCTTAAGCTTGAAAGGCACTTTTCTATCACAAATCACTCCTGAAGCACTCCTCCATTTCATCCATCCAGCTTGAATCCTATGATTTACATCTCCCTCTATCTCTCCGTCATTTTGTATGATAGATCCAAGATACCTAAACTGTGTGACTTGTGGTATAGTGTGGTCCCCAATTATCACCGCTAAGCTACTATTAGCATACTTTTTACTGAACTTACATTTCATATACTCCATCTTACTCCTGCTTAAACAAAAGCCATGTTCTTCCAAAGCTCGTCTCCATAGCTCTAGCTTCCCATTTGTTTCATCTCTCGACTCTCTAACTAAGACTATTTTTTTGATAAAAGAAGAAATTTATAGATAGAAAAAGAGAGAATTACAAACAAAAAGGAGGATAAGGGATCCTCCTATTACAAATGTAACGGATAGAAAAACAAAAAGAGAGAATCAATGTAACATAGCTTCCCAATCCCGCATCATATCTGTTAGGGATACCCCATTAAAAAAACCATGAGCTTTACACCAAGTAGACGCCAACCGCACAGTCTTATCCTTAATTAAGTTGAGAACGGAAGAAACACCCTTGAAAATTCGAGAATTTCGCTCGAGCCAGATGCACCAAATTGTAGCATAAATAGCACATTGCCACAAAAATTTAGCCTCTTTCCTTCTACCAAAACCATAGAAGTTAACCATCAAAAATTGATCTAAAGATCGAGGACACACCCAATATTCGCCATAAATGCCAAACAAGGACTGCCATAAAGAGCTGGCAGCAGGGCAATGTAGAACAGGTGAGATACTGATTCTGAACATGTACCACACATAACACACATATCAGGGGAAAGGGCCTTATGAGGCCTACGAACCTGCAACATATCATTAGTATTTATTCTATTAACTACCGCAGTCCAAATAAAAGCCTTGACCTTAGAAGGAGCTTTGGATTTCCACAAAGGTTTATCGAGAAGAAACCTAACCCTATTCGAAGAATAAGTTAGGTACTGAAAATAAGATTTGCAAGAAAAAACCCCAGAAGAGTCAACCAAATCCTTTTATCTGGGTGGGAGGAAAGAAGAACAGAATCCACTAAGACTATATCACCTACAAAAGCATGCATTGTGGCACCGGCTCTTGAATATGCACAGTAAGCACATCCAAGACCAAGCTAAAAAGATATGGACTCAAAGTTGACACTTGGTGTAGTCCTATAGTTATAGGGAAATCTTTTGTAACCCCACCTTGAGTTCTCACACTAGTTTTAACCTCATCATACATATCTTGGATTGCTCGAATATAAACGATACGAACTCCTTTTTTCTGCAAAGCCTTCCCCAAGACCTCTCTCGGTACCCTATCGTAAGCTTTTTCCATATCAATGAAAATCCTGTGCAGGTCTTTTTGCTTCCTCTGATATCTCTCCATCAATCTTCGTAGAAGATAGATTGCTTCCATGGTTGACCTCCCAGGCATAAAACCGAATTGATTCTCTGAAATATGAGTCTTTTGTCTTAATCTCCGTTCAATTACTCTTTCCCATAACTGCATGGTATGACTCGTGAGCTTAATCCCTCTGTAATTTGCACAATTTTGTATATCTCCCTTGTTCTTATAAATAGGAATTAAAATATTTCTCCTCCATTCATTTGGCATTTTCTTAGATCTCATTATCTCGCTAAACACCTTTGTGAGCAAGCTTATACCTTTCTCTCCTAGGCACTTTCACACCTCGATAGGTATATTATCCGATCCGACCGTTTTTCCATTATCCATCTTCTTCAAAGCTTCTTTTACCTCAAACTCCCAAATTCTACGATAAAATGTTTTATTTTGGTCCTCCTCTCTAGTGTTTAGAATGTCCAAGTCCTCTAAAAACCCATGTCCCTCCTTAAATAACTTGTGAAAATAACCCTTCCATCGATCCTTGATGTCTTGTTCCATAACCAAGACTTTACTCTCTTCATCCTTAATGCATTTCACTTGATCCAAGTCTCTTGTCTTCCTTCCCTACTTTTAGCAAGCCTGTAAATATTCCTTTCTCCACCTTTGATGCCCAAAGATTGATATAACCCGTTGAACGCTTTAGCTTTCGCCTCGCTCACCGCCTTCTTAGTATCTTTTTTAGCTGCCTTATATTTTTCCCAATTTTCATCGTTTTTACACACGTGCCAAGCTTTATAACATTCCCTTTTAACCTTAACCTTATCTTGTACACTTGCATCCCACCACCAAGATTCTTTATCCTTGGGTCCAAAGCCTCTTGATTCACCGAGTGTCTCTTTTGCTACCTTCCTAATCCCTTTAGCCATCTCGTCCCACATATCATTTGCACTCCCTTGTACCTCCCAAATCTCTTCCTCCATAATCCTCCTCTGAAAGAGCATTTGTTTTCCTCCCTTTAGATGCCACCATTTGATCCTTGGGACTCTGTCCCGACCATTTCTCCTTACTCTCATATTAACCCGTATATCCATAACCAAAACCCTGTGTTGGGTAGTCAAGCTCTCTCCAGGGATGACTTTGCAATCCATGCAAAGCTTTCTATCCGATTTCCTTATTAGAAAATAGTCAAAGCAATAAAAAATATTACGCTTGGAACGTTGGAGGATGAAAATGCAAACAAATAATGAGGGTAAAGCTTTAAAGCAGTAGGAAATTTAAGCTGCTCTTTTGTCTTTGGTTGGGGCAGAATGCTAGAATTTCTTAGGGAACAGGACTGTTTTGTATGAATTCTCTTCGGTAGTGAGCATATGGCTTCTATCATGGAGTTACCTTGGTAGACATGCAGAGGAATCAGAGCGCTCTCTGGTATCAATATTGTTGTTTTGCCTTCATTTTGCTATGTTTCAAGAGGATAACCTCTCAGCCATCTAGAGTTTTAGTTTTGCTTTAGATCTGCTGTGATTCAATTTCCATGAATCACTGAAGCAAATGCAGCAACTAAATTAATATGAAGGCTGGCCATTCATAAAAGAGGGAAGAAGTATTGAAAAACCAAAAACTTGCACGGCCAAAAATATTAGTCTGACCCCACTGCTTTGTATCATCCATCAAGGGCAACTAATAAGCTTCCATTTAAACTAACTAGACATTAAGACAAACACTTAGTGACTTAGCTACAACCAACCCAGCACAATTTCAATAAAACTTTGATTTAATATGCTTCTGAGTTTTATAACAATAAATTCATAAAAATTTCACTGGTACAAAAAAGCCGCTAACGCTCTTTATTTTTACCAAACATTAGAAAAAAAAATATCACACACATTCCCACAGTAAACAGCCGCATAAATGAAAATAGGCTACTTTTACAGTACATTTCTTAATGTTTAGTTAAGCCCTAAACGTAAATCTTTTCCACCACTTGCAAGTTGCAACCATAATGTTGTCAACCAAAATAGGGCTTTACTGCATTACGCCATTACCTACTTACACCCTTCTTGCAATAATAATTTTACCTTACAATCTCTATAATGTTTTTCATAAAATAAACAAATACTGCTTCAATCAATAGTAGGGCATCCAAGAGACACACAACTATTTCCGCACTCTAACCAACAAACATATAGAAGAAGACCACTAAATTCATACTAACAGTCTAATATAATAACCCACAAAACCTAAGGAAATAGGATACTGCGACACGTCTTTATTTATTTCCAAAAGCCCTCAATAACCCCTCCCCTCAAAAAGCAGATACAAAAACCACAAATCCATGATATAATTGGTTGGTTTCCACAAGTAGCTCCACCAGAACCATGTAAAATCTCTCAGGTCATATGTAAGTCATTGAAAGATAACAACAGAAAACTTTCAATAAATGAATAATATAACATGGTTATCAATGCCCGGTCCTCTTTTTTTCCTTTATTTCGTTAATTTTCTTTTCTCTTGGTTTTTCACTGGATACGAATGTTGTGGCCTCAGCCCTCAATATTCATGCAATGACAAAAACAAAAAACAAATCAGATAAATAGAGAACATACTCATTGGAGGAAAAAGAGGATCTCAAAAGCGACAATTTTCAACCCAAAAAAAAAAATCACAAAAAACCAACCTTTAGCATTATGGGAAACTGCCCAAAATTAACGTATTCTCTTATAATAGGCCCACCATTATATTGAAAGCAAACATCTGCGGTGAACTTCCCCGTATATGAAATCTTTGCCTGTCTACACTGTTGGAAGAAAAATGCACCGAGTCAGTCACTGAATAAAAACACAAAAATCAAAACAACAAAATTTTGCATAATAAAGCATGAAATTTTGAAACTTGCTTCAAATGGAAATAAGGCGTCTCCCGCCACCTTCCACTTTTGAGTCTTACTAGGCTCATACAGCTTCGGATGATCCAGCCAAAGTAAGATGCAAGTTAAGAACAAACACCAATTACATCAAAAAGGTAAGTAACCCCAACTAAATTCAACTCCACCCAGAAAAATATTTTTAAAAACAATGCAAGTTAAGAAGAAACACCAATTGCATCAACTGCGTAACCCCAAGTAAATTCAAAGCTTCAAACCCACTCCAAAAGAGGAAGAAGAAGAAGAAGAAAACACACACACGTATATATAGGAAAACACAATTAAATTCAAATCCACCAGAATATTTAAAAAAAAATCCAATTTGTAATAACCAGTAGTAAAAATATATGAAAAAATGCATATTTTGGAGCTTATAAATTGAGTTTCTTGAATTAAAGAGAGCGAGAGAGAGAGGGGATATTTCTGAGCTAAGAAGAAACACCAATTGCATCAACTGTATAACCCCAAGCAAACTTAAAGGTTCAAACCCACTCAAATATAAATAAAATTGTATATGCAACTTAAGAAGTAAAACCAATTGCATCAACTGGGTAACCCCAATTTAAATCAATCCCACCCGGAATATATTTAAAAAAAAAAATCCAATTTGCAGTAATCAGTGTTGAAAACGAATAAGAAAAAAAATGCATATTTCGGAGCTTATAAATTGTTTTTTTTTAAATAGAAAAAAAAAAGGATATTTCTGAGCTTTCTGTTTGTGAAAGGGTCGAAGACTTCAATGGGCTTGATTTTGCTGAACATGATTTGCAATCCAGTGTCGACCATGTAATTGAAGGACTCTATGTGAGGCTTGAACAGCTCTCGCAGTGCCTCGAAGTCCTGATCCAAACCCGGCTTAACCACCATCTTCGATGCTGTACCGGTTTAACAAGAAGAAGAAGGAGCTAAGAAGGGGGGGTGAGTGGACGGCGTCGTCTGGATGATGTTTGGGTTCTGAGAATAATGATATGATAGATAGATGGAGAAGGACTGAAGGAGGGAGGCGAAGCAGAGAATAAAAGAGAGAGAGAGAGAAGAAGGGTTTATGTAATTAGGGTTTATGTAATTGGTTTTGAAAGTATCTCTTAATTTGATTTGACAGATATTTGATATCATTTATGCTATTTATGTTATAGATATTATATATTATATATTATATAATTAAAAAACAAATTAAAAAAATTATTTATTTTTATTATATGAAATTTGTAACATTCTTTAAATAATTATAATAAATAATATTTAAACAAAATATAGAACAGCAATTAGAATGCTTTAATAAGATCTTTTTATTTGAATAACGTCTCTGTTGAACAAATAAATAATAACAAAAATATTACTTTATTCAAATAATAGTAATATTATTCAAATAAAGCATTAAAATATTATAAAAAAATAATAAAAATGCAGCTTAGAATAAAAAATAAAATAAAATAAAAAATTTTAGTTTTCATTCAAATATTTATCTCCTTGATGTTTAACTAAATTAGTTTCAATTGAACTAGATTCAAGCAAACAAAATCAATGATATAGTCCCTGCAGTGCCAAGTATCACTCCAACTAAAGAAACAATAACTGGAACATGAGATTTGATATGAAGACAATAATTGCTAAAAGGACATGTGAGAACAAATATACATAACATGGATTTTAGAGACTTAGGCTACGTTTAGTACACATAATAGTATAAGACTTAACGACCCGTTTGATATGTAAGATAGGAGAAGGCCTGATTGTATTAAGCTTGATAGTATAAGGCCTAATAAAATTTTAATACTATGCAATATTTGACGCGACATTGTATAAAATATTATTTTGTATAAGATAATATTATTATGTGTTTGTTTATGCACTGTATAATATTGTATATGATAAAAATATTAATATTTTTGACAAAAATATCATTTAATAAAAAATATACTATATTCATTCAAATTTATCATGTTATACTAATTTTTGAAAAAAAAAAAGTCCAAAGCCTATAAAAAAAATATTGATTATCGTGTATATTAAATAAAAAATAATTCATGCCTTCATAACAAAAATTAGCAAAAATTTAAAAGATGTCTAGATCGAATAGTCATTTTCATCTTTATTTTGACAATGCCCATCTTTATAGTTAAAAATCACAATAATTTATACGGTTATTTAGTTTTTGAATGCAACATATAATATGAAAAATAACTCAAGTCTACACATAATTTCATAAATAGTAACCATCAAGTTCTAATAACAAGTACCATAAAACACCACCAAATTAAAAATAATATCAAGTTTTAATAACAAGTACCATCAAATTCTTACAAGTACTACCAACTATAGTCTACTACGTATTTTATTTATAGTTTTGAAACACTAGCACAATTAGTATCATCAAGTAAATCTTTTACAAATTGAACTCTGTGTTCACCTTGAAACCCCCAAAACAAATGCACAAGGAGAAGGTTTTGCATAAGCAAATGACCAACCTTCTTGTGTTCTCTTAGTGTGAGGTCTTCCAATTTCATCAATTCATCAGCAATAGCCCTTGAATCATCATAGAAGTCTTTCACAACTTTCACACATTCAGATATTACCTTGACACTTTCAACCATGGCACCCATCCTATCAGTAAATTTTTTAACAATTTCTACAAGCGAATTTGCAAACTTGTCCATACTAGCAGCTAATACATCCTCTCTTCTTGACCTTTTTCTTACTTGTCGACCTTCAAAATGAATATCTTTTGCCTTATTCTTATTTTGATTCATAGACATTGATTCAGTGACATCCTGAATATCATCATCACTCAACCCAATAAGTCCCTCTGGAAGTTCTGTAGTAGCATTATTTCCATGAGCTTGTTCTTCTTTGTCCAAGTCCTCAAGTACATCAGCAGGAGATTCAGCATTTTTTCCGATATTATGATCCTTTCCAAAGATAATCATCAATCGATTAAAATGAAGAAACACTTTGGTCCTATAGTTCTTCAAGGTTACATCTTTCTTTACACATAAAAGAAACATAATAGTCACATTAGTTAGTTGAAGTAGACAAAAAAGAAAAGGACATACGATAAAACTAATTAAAAAAATTAGAGAACCTTAGCTTGGATGTAGGCATTCCACACATCATCACTATCAACTATAATCTTCTTATTCACATCATCCCATCCAAAACCACTTGTGTTCAACATGTCATATATATTACTATATTTTGTTTTAAGTCTCCTCATGATTGACTCAATATGGGGTTTCACCTTTATGCTTGCTTCAGGAAACTTGGCCCCCAACTTTTGTTCTAACTATTTAAAAGTACCACTTTAAAATTGTCCAGCACCAGTCCTTTTGTTTAGGGTAGCTGCCTCCTCTAAGAAATCCAACAATGCATTAAACTCTTCATCGGTCCAACCCCTTCGTTCTCCTTTAACTTTGCCAGCTTGTTGAGTACTTTCAGATGTCATACCTATAAAATATATTAACACATAATAAAAGTGTAGAAAAGTCAACAACAACTAACTAAATCAAAATAACAAATAAATAAAACTCAATAAATTAGAATTGAGTACACAAAAGAAATAGAATCTACTAAGCCTAGCATGTGTTCCACCTAAGTCAAGAAAATCTATTTTGCCTCAAATAATAGTGGCTCTTGATTTATTAACGTGAGAACTGGAATCACAAATGGTTGAGCCTGCAGAAACTTTTGTCTCTGAGTGATTCTGCACTAAGGGGAGCTACATGGTTTTAGACAAGTACTACTCAACTTTTTCAATTTGCAGAAATTGGTTCTTATAAAAAATAAAAAATATATATTCAGAAATATATTGGGGGGAGGGATGTTTGCTTTATGTTAAAGAAGGAAGCCAAGGAACCAACAGTACCAACTTATTAGCAAAAAAAGGAAAATAAAGGAACTAGTTGTTCATATACCTAACTTTGAGCTATGAACTGGATCCTTATATAAGAATGTTCATTCTATCTATCTAGTTGCATTTATCAAGATTTATTTATCAAAGAAATGCTTTTAGGTAGCCTTATATGAATGACCATTATGTCACTAAGTATGAGTACAATTTGTTCTTACTATCAATGAAAGTAGAACACTACAACACTTGTATTTATCAATGAAAGTACAACACTACTTCTATGATTAAGAAAGCATTTTGCGTCTCTGTTCATATGTTTCTAGATTTTAAGCAAAAGAATAAGGTATTGCAGAATAGATCCCATTCTATATGTGAACTTGTGAAGTGTGAGCTTTGATAGGGAAATGATACCTGCCTACTGTGACTAACGAGACATTGTAGAATATTCTCAAAGTTTTCATTGTAATTTGTAACAATTAATTCATCAGAAAATCATTTGTGAGTTAAATTATTAGATAGTTATCTTGTGGCTTATCTCTATGTATAGTTATCTTTTCCTTACTCTGCTTTTATTTCTATTCTATTACTAGGAATTTGATCAAGGAAAGATGTCAATCAACAACTTTGCAACAAGTGCAAAACGTAGAGCTTTGAATGATAGGTGTGAAACAAATCCTATTTTCCATATATTTTATTCTTGAAAGTCCTTTTTTTTCCCGTTGAAGTACACCTTTGTGGCTTATCTCTATGTATAGTTATATTTTCCTTTCTCTATTTTCATTTCTATTCTATTACAAGCAATTTGACACAAATTTGACCACTTTCACATATTTTACTGGCTTTGTAATTTAATCTTCAAATTGTACGAACATGGATGTTAAAGATGTGCCATAGGCATGCTTACCTTGTGATTTCTTTCATTCAACCACTGTAAACTTCACTTTTGTCATGTTCCATATTTGTGTCACATTTTTTTCTTAAAAAAATATATTTTCATTGACTTGTTCCATGGTACTTTGTTTTGGTTTTGGGTGCTAAAAAGTTCTTCAAACTTTGGAGGCACGTTTTGGTTTTCATTGAAGCATTTATCTAACAGTCTTAAACAGATTAGAAAGGTTATCTTGGGTTTAAAAACCTACCTACAAACTATTTTTTCTTTTCTTTTCATTTCTGGTTAAGTAACAAATTGGTGTGATTTCCTACATACTGTCATTAATGTTGACATTATGGAAAGTCTTTGATAGGTACCAGGAAATCTGAATACTATTTTATTGAAATAAAACCACTTACTGCTACTAATATCAATGTGAATCAATGTTCAGGTGAGAATTCTGGTGTTTATACTCTTTCAACACAAAGGAAAATAAAATTAACTACAGATAATGCAAGCTCTGCAAGAGGCTTGCTCTCTCCTTCCTAAATCTCCCAATTCTTACCTAACTTCTCTCTCTCCCTATCCTCCCCCATATTCTAACTGACCTGCCACATTAACAAGTTTATTAAAAAGTTCATCACACCTTCTCTCATTTCCCATGCAGCCATCAAAAGGAGTAATAAGTAAATGATTCTACATCTCAATTGGCTACTCTTACAGCAAAACAACATATTATTTGATAATCAACCAACATACGAATAATTGATAAAAACAAATACAAACCTCTTTTTATAGTTATAATAACTCACAATGAAAGTGGCCAAATTTTCATTGAAGCATTCTATCAAATAGCTTATCAGCAAGCCAATAAAAGTTGAAATTCATATAAAGAATTCTCAGAACAAATTTCCAAAACAAAGAAAGCAGTTGTGTCGGTCACTTTTAGAGAACCATTAGCCAAAGCAGAAAAGGCTCTCAAGGAAAATACAGGGGCAAAGATAGATAAAAAAATTCATGGGCAAGCACTCACCAAATGATGGCATGCAGAGAGATTGAGAGCTAACCTTGTAATGGGGGAGAGAGACTGAGATGGAGCCTTACCTTGCAGTTACTGCCGGCAACAACTACCAAAGAAGATCTCGTCAGCAACGAGAGGAAATGAGAGGGTCATAGTGAGAAGGCATAGGAGATATCAGGGTTCACTGAATGAGAATGGGAAAAGTTTTACATTAGCTTATACATCAAATCCTAATCAGGCTTAATCCTATCCCCAAAGGCCTGATTAAATTATACATCATTTTAATGTATAAAAAAAAATTGTTGAATAAGCTTATACAATACTATGGTTCCACCAAACAACTAATAAAGTCATAATGTATTGTATAAGTTTATCATATCATGCCTAATCCTTTATGCCAAATGTGTCCTAATAGTATAAAATAGTAGGATAAAGATTGATAGTATAAATGACCTGATTAGCTCTTATACAATCAGACATTTGATGTCTAATAGTAAAAAAATTCTGATAGTATAATAATTATTTAAAATGATTATAATACTCTTAGGGTTTTTGTCACGACCGAGATCGCGGCGAAATAGCAACTCACGTGGATTTTAAAATGTGAAAATAGAGTCGTTACCAATTTTATTTAAATTAGAAAAAATTAGAAAACCTTTATTAGAAAATAGTTTTTGAAAACCAGATTGAATTCGAGAGTCGGTTATGTTTAGGGAATGACATAAACTTAATCCCACAGCACCCCTAACATACCGGTCCTGAGATGGTACCTTAAGTCATTTGTGCAAAATTTGATAATCTCAAATATATTTATTTTAATCCTCTTAAAAAATATTGTAATTATTTTTATTTTTTTTATTTTTTTAGAAAAGAAAGAAAAGAAACAACCCAATTATGAAAGACATTAGGTCATGGACCTAGAATATTGTGGAAGCCATCAAATTAAGAACTAGAATTTTTTTTTTCATTAAGTCATGGACCTAGAGTTTCATCAAGCCAAGAGTTAGAATTTTCTCAAGAGATAAAAAGATGTATCTTTGAAAGGTCTCTTAATAGGAATGAGATTTCCTTAAAGCAAGTGTTTTCTCGAAAAAGCTTATGCAACTAATCCCGCTTTCACGCTCGTTTTCTGGATTTTAATTTGGATGACCTATGTGACATGCTTTCTTCAAAATTCTCACTTCCATCTCTTTTGCTCGGGTACCTCTATTTTTGAATTATCCCTTAAGATATCATTTCCCTCTTCAATTGGAACTTCCAAGTACTCTTCGATCTGAATTGTTTATCAGGGAATTACCATTAGATGGTCAATTCATAGTATTGTACTCATCTTCACCTTATCTGAAGCATCACATAACAAACATGCACAGATTCAAAAGTACAACAATAAATAAATGAACAACTTTCAGATTGATCTTAAAAGTTTGACTACACAAAATGATTACTTACAAAGAACAAATATATGGAAAAAAAAACACAAACAATAATATGAGATTCAAAGAGATGTTGCCCCAGTATGGATTGGTTCAACCTTTATGAAAATGATATTTAGTTGCCTTCTGCTGAGCATATACATCAAGCCAAATTGAACCAAAGAAAAATTTGTCTCAGTCTAGAACTGAATCGAATAGGGCAGAAACTTGCCCTGATAATCCAAAAGATTTGCCCTAGCATAAGTTAAATTGAACCAGGGAAAAGAAAAATTGCCCCAGTGTAGATCAAATTGAACCAAAGAGAAATTTGTCTCAATGTAGGATTAGAAAGTACATCCTCTTTCCCTCTTTCTTTTTTTTTTTTTTTTTTGTTTTATAAGAGCAGTGAATTGAAAACTCGAAAGAGCACGAACCTTTTTGTCTCAAAATTATAATTAATGAAAATAAAAGCAATCTTTCATTGATCAAAATGGACTTTTTAATGCTTGTAACGTGGATAGGGTTAAAGGCTATGAAATGAAAGATATAAGATTCAAACAAGTATTTAGGAGTTGAATGGGAATAATGATCCTTGTTCAAAATTAAACTTTGTCAACTGCTTTCGCGCTTCCAAACACAATTTTCTCTTATTGTTCTTCATTCCTTCCTATTCTCTTTTAACTTCAATCATTAACCTTTGTCATGACCTCCTTCATTTTTTCCTTTCTTTTTTTTCTTCTTTTTTTTTAAATTTTTTCCTCTTTTTTCACTTTATGCCCCTTTCACCTTTTCTTCCTTTTTTTTCTCGTTCTATTATGCCTCAAAATAATCACCATAACAATCAACTTTTATTTTGTATCATCTCCGAATGTGAGGATGATCCTTATCCAGGGTTAAATTGAAGAAAACTTTTAAGCTCAAAAGGGAGATAACGAGAGATAATGAAAAGATGAATTCTCGTGAAAGATAGAGAAAGATGATCAATCTTTATTTCAAATCTTGATTGCTCATTTTTTAAAAAATTTAATTTATAGACAAAATAGTAGTGCATACCAACTAATTACTTCTTTACTCTCTTTTTTCTTTTTCTTTTTTTTTGCATTTTTCCTTTTTTTGTTTTTTTTAACAAATAACATCTACATACGTGAGCTTTATGACCACCAAAATTTTTCCCATGGGATCCGAACCCAAAGAAAGCAAGAAAAAAAAAGAACGACAAGAAAGACATGACAAGAATATGAGTGTCAAGAACATAGGAAAAGGAAACAAGATATGTTGAGATCCATGCAAATCCATTACATTAATACTTCAAAAAAGTTTACATAAGTTCATTAATAATTACATATTTTATATATTAATAAATCCTTATTTTTAGTCATTTACACTCTCCATGTACTTAATTGATTAAGCTTAGTTATGTTTTGTAAGTTTAGACTCAAATTGGACTCAATTGATTTTTTCTAGCATTATTTTTGTCTTACACTATTTTTATATTTTAGTAATATCTTGAGTTCTAGATGTCTTATAATTATGTATCATACCTTGTAGGAAAGATAATAGAGAGCTCTACAACTTTCATGAAGAGCTCTAGGGAAAAATCAGACATCTAATGGAGCTAATTGAACTTGGAAGTCAGAACACGAGTTTTATGACTAGAACCCGAATAATGTGTAGTAATCATTGCATAATTTGAGCTGAAGGAACTGAAATAGGTTGAAAATTTCGCATATAAAAGTTAAGACCCATATTTACAACTTTCATGAAAACACAAGAGCTCATTCGAACAGGTTAAAGGTTATATTGGGTCTAGAAGTCAAAACAGAGGTACTGAAACTGGGTCTGAGCAGTCTGCAGTAATTGGGTCATATCTTGGGCTGTAGGATGAATTTTTAGATGATTCTCTTGGCATTGGAAAGCTGAGACAATTTTCTAGAAATTTCATGAATACCACTTTGCTTCGTTCTGACGTTATCCATGAGATCATCACTGAATAATTTTGGAGACAATAAATTTTAATAATTTTTCACTCACAAAAGTTCTTTGGCATTTTCCACTTGTTCACTCAATCATTAATCAATTCATTTGTCATTTTGTATCCCTAATCCTCTATAAAAAGGACCATAGGCAGATCATTTAGAGAATCTTAGTTAGAGATCAAGATCATGCTATTGTGTTATTTATTTCTCTTGTTGTAATTTTCTTTTGTTCTAAGTTGAAATTATGTTCATCTTTTTCTTCTACTCTCTTTCTTTCTTCTTGTTTATGGGTAACTAATTCTCATATTGCTTAGGTGAATGAATGAAGCTTTTGATAATAAAATAAGGTTAGATTAATTTATTTCTTATGCTTAAATGATATATTATCAAGTAATTATTATACGTGTTGTGTTTTATTTCCAATCAATTTAGAAACCCTCCTTGTAAAGTGGAGTTCTTGATTCATTGTTGACAAGTAATTTGACACAATGAATGCTTGAACTCATTTACAAGTGTAGGTGTTGGTAAATAATTAAAGATACCATAATATAACTATGTATATACTTCTAAGTGGACTTTGAATGTTATATTCTTTGATTAGAACCTCTGTTGTACGTGGATTTCAATTGAGTTATAAAAACATTAATCTTGTCCTTGATTTATTACCAAAAATGGATCTCCTAACCCAAGCATGTTCCTTAATTTAATTGTAAATAAGTTTTATTATTTTTATTATTGTGACAAAGTTTTTCTTTACCTCAAAGAATTTTTCTTCATCAATTCCCTGTGGATCGACCTCGGGCTCCCGAGAAATGTATTACTTAAGACGACATGCACTTAGGTTTGCATCTTTTAATCTGCATCATTCATCATCATAAAAGTCTAAGATGACAATCTCATAAATTAACTCCTCAGATCGTCAATTGTTCAGAGGTTCCAAATTACTGGAGGCCGAATGATATAGACAGGGTGAGACGGTGGAAAGCGGGGTTATGAAGGTTGCTGATTTTACATGTAGCTCACTTATAACTCTTTTTTCTTAGGGGATAACCCCTTCTTCAAAACCAACTTCATTGTTGTCAGTTGGCAATTTGTCATCCTTTACCAGAATCTTAATCCTCTCTTTGGCAGCTATCAAGTCAGCAAAATCGTTGTAGGCGACTTCGGCCATTGTCTAAATAAAATGATTTCCCATGGTCCCCAAGAAATACGAACACATCTCAGACAGAGTCATTGGGGGATAAACTTGAGCTGTCAGAGCCCTCCATCTCTGGGCATACTGCTTGAAGGTTTCCTCACTTTCTTTCTGCATTGAGCTCAATTGTTCTCAGGTAAGAGCTGCATCTAGATTAAACTTGTGTTGATTAATAAATAAATCAGTCAACTCCATCCAACGAGAAATCTTACAGTGGTCTAATTGAAAATATCACTCTAAAGCGGGGCCTATAAGACTCTCGTGGAAAAAGCTAATGAGAAAATTATCATCCCTGGACTAAACAGCCATCTTGGTTCCATAACTAATTAAATGAAACCGATGGTTGCCTCTCCTGTCATACTTGACAAAATCAAGAATCTTGAAACCTTTTGCGATTACGACATCCGTGGTATAACACTGGGGCCCTTGATTTCCTCTGAGAGGTCCATAAGCACTGGGGCCCTTGATTTCCTTAATATGTTCCTTCATTTTCTTAATCCACTTTTCTTTCATCTTATCTTTCTCAGTCATGACATGGCTATTTCCAGAGTAAGGGAT
This sequence comes from Ormosia emarginata, assembly GCA_029884605.1. Lineage (NCBI taxonomy): Eukaryota > Viridiplantae > Streptophyta > Magnoliopsida > Fabales > Fabaceae > Ormosia > Ormosia emarginata. Next base: position 45,187,938 of record JAQQTP010000089.1, on the reverse strand, counting down.
TGTTGCCTACTCCAGAACAAATACATGAGGTTGTTCCCATGTAGGGTCAACGTAACCAGAAATTTCAATATGAGCGCATTCCAAGGCGTGATACCCCTCCCCAATAGGCATGACTACCGAGGTTGTTTGAGGTGGTTGCTCACGGATTCCCACAGCGATGCATCTACTTTCACTGATTAAGTGGAGAGACTCCCTCAGATCTTGCAATGTTGCTTCCATCCTTGCTTGGGTCTTAGACATGTCATTGATCCTCCTTATCATTTCATTGATTTCTTTGCTCAAGTTTCTCCCTGTCTCATGATTATTTGCAGCCTTTCTGGTCTAAGATCTGGTATTGTGAATTTGAGTTTGATTAGTCTCTTCTTTCCTAGGTTGTGCAATGGTTCTTGAACAAGTTTGATTTATTGAAACACAATAACATTAAACAGATAATGAGATAAAACAGATGAGATGCATAAGATAGAATGCATGAAATGCATAAGGTGAAATGGATGAACTTTGAAAACAGTTTTTTTTCTAAAAATGTTATGAATGTCTTGAAAATGCAATATGGTGAATTTTTTTTCTTTTTTCTTTTTGCTAGGAATGCTATGAAAATGATCTATGATGTATTACATTTTTTTCTTTTTATTTTTTTTAAGAAAAAGATACTATAAATGACATGAAAATTCAAGATTTTGTTTAATGCTAAGAATGTTATGAAAAAGCAAGGTGATGTATTTTGTTTAAATCTTTTTTTCATTTTTTAGCAAAAATGCTATGAATGCCATGGAAATACAAAATGATGTATTTTTGTTTTCTTAAATTTTTTTTCCTTTTTTACAAAAATGCAACAAATGCCATGCAAATGCACAAATGATGTATTTTTTTAATCTTTTTTTTTCTTTTTTACAAAAATGTTATGAATGCCATGGAAATGTCAAAATGTTTTTTTTTAAATGCTAAGAATGCTATAAAAATGCAAGTCATGAATAATGCAAGAAGAAGTTTCATTTTTTTTATGCTTGATTTTGATTTTTTTTAAATGCAATAATGAATTACATAAGAAAATGATAGATAAAAAAAATGAAGTACGCTCCCTTTTGTGCCCTAGTAGGTGGAACCTAAGGTTAGATTTCCTCAATGTCACGACTCTAATTTTGGTAGTCACTATGTTCAATCTATCAGTACAAGATTTTTGGGATAGGTCTAAACTTCGAAAAGTCATGGTCCCCAAATTGCCCTTTGACTGCGGGATTTAAGGATGCAAACTCAAGTGCAGGTTGTCTCAAGTAATAAATTTCTCGGGAGTCCGAGGTCGATCCACAGGAAATTGATGAAGAAAAATTAATTGAGGTAAGAAAATGATTTGTCACAACACCAAAAGTAATAAAAGAAGTTCACAAATGAATTTAAGAACTTGCTTGGGTTAGGAGATCCACTCTTAGTAATAAATTAAAGGTAAGATTATTTCTCTTTATAACTCAATTGAAATCCACACACAACGGAGGTTCCAATCGGAAAATATAACATTCAAAGTTCAATTATATATGCAATCATATTATGATTCCATTAATTATCTACCAATATTTGTAAATGAGTTCAAGCATTCACTGTGTCAATCCTATTGTCTAAAATAAATCAAGATCTCCATTATACAAAGAAGGTTTCTAAATTGATTGAAAACAAAATATAACACATATAATGATCAATTGATAATATATCATTTAAGCACAAGAAATAGAATAATTTAACCTTATTTCATTACCAAGAGCTTCACTCTTTCACCCAAGCAAGATGAAGATTTAGTTACTCATAGATAAAAAGAGAGAAAGAGAGAAGAAGAGAAAGATGAACATAGCTTCAATTTAGAATAAGAAAAAATTACAACAAAGGAAAACAATAAACAAGCATAACCACAACTTGTAAAAACAAAGCCTAACACCAAGTGCCCAACACACCCTCCAACATCCAGCTCATGGTGCCTTTTATAGAGGAGTAGGGATACAAAATGACAAGGAGAATAATTAAGACCAGGTGCATGAGTGGGTGGAGTGGTTAGATGAGTGGTTGAGTGGTTGGTTGATTGGATGAGTAGTTGGATTATTGAGATTCTTTGTCTCTAAAATAATTCATTGCTTAAGTCATTGATTCCATCATTTTCGAGCCAAGTAGTCTTGATGAAAGTTCTAAGAAATTGTCTAAGCTTTCCAATGGCTCTGGAATCACCCAAATATTCATCCTACAGCCCAAGATATGACCCAATTACTACAGACTGTTCAGACCCAATTTCAGCACCTCTGTTTTGACTTTCAGACTCAATATCATCATCAAGGAGCCCGAATCAAGTTTTGTGTTCAACATGAAAGTTTTAGATCTGGGTCTTAACTTTCAAATGTCCAAATTTCAGCCCAAGATAATTCTTGCAGCCCGAGTTATGCTCTGATTACTATACACTATTCAGGTTTCAGACACAAAACTCGTGTTCTGTCTTCGAAGCCCAATTAGCTCCTCTAGATGTCTGATTAAGACTTTGAGCTCTTCATCAAAGTTGTAGAGCTCTCTCTTATCTTTCCTACAAGGTAAAATTCATAATTATCAGACATTTAGAACTCAAGATGTGGCCGAAATACAGAAATAGTGTAAGACTAAAATAGTGCTAAAAAAATCAATTAAGTCCAATTTGAGTCCAAACTTACAAAACATAACTAGGCTTAATCAATTAAGTACATAGAAAGTGTAAATGACTAAAAATGAGGGTTTATTAATGTATAAAATATGTGATTGTCACCCTTATCTTGAAAGACATAGACCCAATTCATGAATTAATCACAAGTAGGGATAAGTCATCTCAATATGACTAGTCCATGATATTGGTAACAATCTGAGTAGTGTCTCAACCAATGCCAAGTGAGCATAAAGCCCCTCAATAACAAAAGTCGAGACCCCTCCTATTCCTCGGATGCGGACAAACTAAGGTATAGAGCCCAAAAAAATGTGTGAGATAAGTGATAGTGACGTGTGTAAGGGAGCATACAAACCTACATAAAAAAATTTGAAAAGACCGAAATTACCCCTAACCTGCAAGAACATATATACATTAGTCAACCATCAATTATCTACCCTAAGGTTTCAACAATTCAACAAAATATATATACAAGTCAAAATATGTACAAGATAATGCTATCAGATATTCACATAAAAAATACTAGATAAAACCTGTTTACAAACAAATAAGAAAATAAAGACAAAAATGGGTAAAAAAAATAGAGATTTTTGCACAACTAACAACAACAGGTCTAATTTTCTAAATGTCCCTAGTGGAGTCACCATATGTCGCGACCAAGATCACGGCGAAATAACAACTCACGTGGATTTTAAAATGCGAAAATGGAGTCGCCGCCAATTTTATTTAAATTAGAAAAAATTAAAAAACCTTTATTAGAAAATAGTCTTTGAAAACCAGATTAGATTTGGGAGTCGGTTATGTCTAGGGAATGGTGGAAACTTAATCCTACAACACCTCTAATACACTCGTCCTGAGACAGTACCTTAAGTCAGTTGTGCAAAATTTAATAATTTCAAATATATTCATTTTAATCATCTTAAAAAACATTGTAATTATTTTTAATTTTTTTTATCTTTTTAGAAAAGAAAGAAAAGAAACAACTCAATTATGAAAATTTAATTTTGGCTTGACAGAATAAAGATTCTGCTTCTACGTATCCTCAAGTGCAATGAGAAACTCAAAGTTACGTAGTTCTTTAGAAAATAAGTGAGAGTTGGTTGTTTTAATTAAAAAGATTTTTGTAAAGAGATTTTGTTTGAAAACAAATCCATTGTTGCACAGGATTCAAGTTAGCACCAAGTTATTCAATAAACCCTTATGATCCGAACGACATTAAAGATAACATCCGTTATTCAATCATCATCATTGTTCATTGCATTGATTAAAAGTTTTTTTATATTGTTCATTTTTTTCATTTTTTAAAAAGGATTACACAAGGACAAACTAGTAAGTACAATTTTTTTCATGAGCCTTGATAAACACATATTTTATTCATTAAGAAACCCTTATATTTAGTCATTTACACTCTCTATATTCTTAATTGATTGAGTTTGACATGATTTTGTGAGTTTGAGCTCAAATTGGTCCTAATTGAATATTTTCAAAGATTATTGAGATTTTACAACTGTTTCTATATTTTGGCCATAACTTGAGTTCCTAATATCTGATGAACATGAATTTTACCTTGTAGGAAAGCTAAGAGGAAGCTCTACAACTTTGATGAAGAGCTCAAAGTCCGATTCAGATGTCTAAGGGACCTAAGTTTACATGGAAGTCAGAATATGGGTTCTGTCAGTAGAATCCAAACAGTGTGCACTCATAAAATCATATCTAAAGCTATAATAATGGAGATGGGCTGAAATTTGGACAGTGGATAGTCAAGATCCAAATAAACAATTTTCATGAAGAACACATTTTGAGAAAAAGAAGTCTAGTAGGTCATTTTGAGCTTGCAAGTCGGAACAGAGGTGCTGAAGTTGGGTTTGAGTAACCTACGGTATTTGGGACATATCTTAGGCTTAAGGAAGCCAAATTTGACGAACCAGCTATCCATTTTATATCCAAGACAAGGATCTACAACTTTCATGAAGAACACTTTTCGTGAATCTGAAGTATAGTGGGTCGTTTTTGGCTTCCAAGTCAGACACGAGATTTTCATCCATCCACTAATCCACTAATCCACTCATCCATCCACTAATCCATCCATCCACTCAACCAATCATCCACTCAACTAATCCACTCAAGCAATATTTAATCCACTCCACTCAAACCAATCCACTTAACCACTCACCCACTCAACCAATCCACTCAACCACCCCACTCCACTAACCCACTCATCCATCCACTCACCTTTGTCATTTTGTTACCCTAGACTTCTATAAAAAGGGCACCATTGGTTATCATAGGGAAGGGGGGAACTCTCCTTCATTTTCTCTCAGTTTTTCTTGTGATTTCTTTCTAGCTATGTGTAACTAAACCTCCCTTGGTTAAGGGGGTGATGAAACCGCTAGTATTAATGTTGTAAACTTTGCATATTTGATTATTTCAACACGCTTATGTTTTTATTCATATATTTCGAATCTATTGTTGGTATGAAGGTTTTTGTACTTGTTCCTACTTTCAAAGTAGTAGATCTAGGTTTATTATGCGCGGTTGCGGTAGTAGATCTAGTGGGATGTATGATGTTCATGTGGGTATAATTATCTTTGTGCTATTATTGCCGCTTATAAAAGTGGTAGATCCGGGTTTATTATCTTGCGTTTGCATGTATTAGATCTGAGAAATATATGTTCTAAGTAATTTAATCCCTGGTGTGTGATTAGACCTTAGTGTAATTGGTTTTCTAAATCTTAATGCAATTGTTGGATAGTTGTAAGAAGCGGTTGCTTTATGACTAATCGGTGATTAGGAGTTGATTTGAGCGGTTGCTTAAATTGGCCAACCGTAAGGAAAAACAGAGAGTTACTCTCACAATTGCATAAAAACATAATTGAGCATGTTGGAATAAAAGGATATGTGGATTTACATTATCATATAAATCTAGTGGTGGATTCAATCTCTTAACCAATTTTCTTATATTGTTGATTTCATTGTTATCTTTGAAGTCGCTTCATTGTTCATCAAAACTCCAAAACCCCCTTTTTTACTTATTGTTAATCGAGTCTAAATTGGGAATTGTTTAATAGTTTAATTGAATTGGTTCTCTGTGGATCGACACTAACTACAACTAAATTTTCTGGTAGGCGACAACCGATTTTTATCTTAATTTTAATCACTACATCCGCACGCATCAAGCCTGGTAAGTACAAAAAAATATAAGCTTCACAAACCAAATAACTCAAAACAATTTTTATTTTCATTTTTGACAATTTTTAGATTCTTTTCCATATTTTTATTTTTTATTTTATTTTTAAATTTTTCTTTAATTTTTTATTTTTTATTTTTTTAGTCACAAAACACAACATAAAACATACGATTAAATGAAATAAACATTATCAAACAAGAACTAATCATAAGTAATACAAACAATTGAGCTCAAAGTATTTTTTTTTTGTTTTTTCTACCATTTCGTATTATTTTTTTATATTTTCAGATTTTTTTGTTTCATCTTAAAATGCCCAATTACAAAGTTCAAAATCGCCTTTTTTTAGAAAGAAAAAAAAACTAGTAGTAGCTCAAGCCCAAACAACACATAAAAAAAAAGCTGGCCCAAGATAAAAAAAAGAAACAACAACCCAAATTCTTTTTCACCTTTTTAAATTTTTATTTTGTTTATTATTATTTTATTTCAGTAAACTAAAAAAAAATGAAAACACAAAAATGTAGAAAGACATTAATAGAGAAAGAAGAATCTGGGTAACTTCACGTGGATGGTGAAATGGAAGGGTGCCATTGTGAGAGAGAAGGTTGACGATGGTGTGTAGGTGGTGAGTCAAGGTGGAGGTTTGCTTGGTGATGGAGGGTGTTGTGATATGGGGAAGGTGGTGGGTGTCACGTGTTGGTGAGGTGATGGGTGGAGTGGTTGATGGTGTGGAATTTTGATGAAGATAGAGGGTGTAGTGATATGGAGGAAGGTGAGGGTGCATGGTTTTAGGTGATGGTAGTGGGTGAAGGTGGTAAGTTAAGTGGTGGTGATGGTGTTTATGGGTTGTTGTAAGTGGTGGATTTGGGTAGAGGTTGGTTATAGAAGATGGTGAGGATGAAGTGTTAAGGTTGAGGGTGAGTGAGGTGAAGTGAGGTGATTTGTTAAGGTGGTGAAGATGAAGGTGGGTTGCTTGAAGGGTGGTGAGGAAGATGGTGAGAATGAAGGTGGTGAGGGTGATGAATGTAAAGGGTGAATGTAGATGATGGTTGAAATGAGATGCTGGAAGTGTTGTTATACGTGAAAGGAAAAAAATTGAGAGAGAAAAAAAATAAATTGTGGGGAGTTGGTTTGAATAATGATGGTGAGGTGGGTGTGGGTAAATTTTTGTTTTAGAGATAACTATTTGAGTGGAGTGGGTGGGTAAGTGAATGGGGAATGGTTGTGCATGGGTAGTGGAGTGGTTGTGCATGGATAAAAGAGAAAAGAATCATTAAGTCAAAAAACACTAATTATTGTTTCTAAGCATGCGTAAAAAAGAAAAGAATTAGAGTAAAAAAACATCAATTGTTATTTTCAAACAGCATCTATGTTTTTTTTTATTACTTTTTTGTTTTTTATTCTTTTGTTTTTTTTTATTTTAAAATTTTTTATAACTAAGCTAAGGTGGGCTTATGTGTTTGGACTAAGAAAATGGACCAAAAATGTGGACAACAATTTTTTTAAAAATTTTATTTTTTTTAATTTTTTTAAAAACTTTTTTTCCATTTTTATTTTTGTTTTTTTTCTTCTGGAGCCGGGTTAAAATTGAGTGTTCATAATTTAAAAAAAAAAACACAAAAATAAGACGCAGAAACAGAGAAACAAAAAAACAAGGTAAAAATCGTTCAATGGCTAACTTAAGGGGCTACGATGGCAAGGTGCGACTGGGTGTGGTTCTAAGAAGGTGGTACGCTACTACTGCGAGGGTGACGACGAGGCGCTGCAAATCCACGCGGCTCCTTCGAGAATGACGACGAGGAGTTGCAGATCTGCACGCGATGGCGCAGTGCGGCTGCTGCGCAGTTTGGGTCACCAGTTCTTAGTGGTGTTGTTCACAGTTCAGTTGTTGTGTTGTGACGTGATTTGGGTGGAAGTTGCGGTGAAGAGCTTGGACGTGGTGTTGGTGGTGGAGGGGCTACACGTGGAACAGTTTGACTGGGCGTGGATCTGCGGTGATGAAACGGCTGGGGTCTGGTCGAGGTTGCTGTAAATGGTGGCGTAGTAGTTTGGTGGTGTGTGACAAAGGTGGCTTTGTTGGTGGGTTATGGGTTCAGCAAAGAATGAGAGATATGATGTTAAAGGATATAGTGAGAAGCGATATCCTGTTAAGTCTAATTAGAGGGTGGAGGAGAGGATAGAATAATCAGGTCAGAATATGATAAAAATGCTTGACATGATTTCATTATACTATCAGGTTAACCCACCAAACACCTGATAAGGCCTGATAGTATAAGTTGATACTATCAGGTCCTCCTTATCTTGTCCACCAAATGCAACCTCAGCCTACAATAAAGAAGCATGACCAAGTATTCAAATATTAATTACCATGAAGACATGTGGATGAAGGAGGCTAAATTCTTGAAACCCAAGCAGCTGAAACGTGTGTTAGTTGATAAAAATTAAGTGATGAGAACGATTACAAGGAGTGAAAACTTCTGGAAAATAAATCTCGTTTTACCAAGTAACCACATATTGTCATCTCTTACCTCACTGTTCTATGTTAAGCTACTAGGGGAGGACTCTATAAATAGCCTTACAGTTTCACCACCTTGTCACAATACATCCAGACCAAGCTACAAGAATCATCCTCTATTTTCACCATCGTTAACCAATCATCTTCAACCTCATTACCTAGCAACCAAATTCTGAAAGAAAAGGTATGAAGTGTCAAAAACACCATTTGTTGCTCTTTATTTCTATCTCTCATATCTTTCAGTCCAAAATTTCTGAACCATTTACGTAATTCTATGGCAATTTTTTTTCAGCAAAATGACATTTTTTTATCGTGTTATTCGAATAAATATTATTCCTAAAGGTTTTATGCGTAACCCACTTTTATACCACTTTGGTCATTTATTGAAGACAATCGCCTTATTTATAGTTACTTGTACTTTCATTATCCATCAACAGTTTATTACACCAACTATTTTAATCCTTAATATATTATTATACCAACTTCTCATTCTAGAAACTTATAGTTATGTGAATTTCTATGATTCATCAATATTCTTTTATACCAACTATTTTAATATTTGACTATACTATTACAGCAACTATTCTTTCTGAAAATATTAAAAACTATTTTACTTATCTATATTTATGAAGGCATTTTTACTATAATTGGTTACTAAAAGTAAAAAAAAAAATTGTCCCATGAATTAAAAATGAATCAATGTGAAAAGAGAATTATTGCGCCTGTGATGAGAGGATTAAGAGACGCCTTAATCAAAATTATTATTGTAACCATGATGAGAGGATCAATGGACACATTGGTCAAATTATTGTGACCATGATGAGTTGATTAAGGGATGTCTTAATCATTTTTAATGGTTGTGATTACGATGAGAGAATTGAGGGACGCCCTAATCAAATTATTGTGGTTATGATGAGAACCTTGGGGGACACCTTGATAAAGAGAAAGAGGCACATTTTATTAAAAGTATTGAAATGGGATGATAAAGAGATGATGAGATGAAATTTTGGAATAATGATGTGAAATTATTTAGTTACTTATATTTATGAAATTATTTGTTACTTAGTTATTTTATCCTAAATTAATTACTCATTTTTATTATGTTATTTATTTCTTTTCAAATCTATTTTACTAATTTAATATTTGGACTTACAGTTAGGATTTTAGAATCAGAGAGTTATAAAGAATGGATGATAAATTTACATTACATATTTTTACATATTCCTACTGAGATTTTTATCTTATTCTTTTTGTGGTATAATGTTTCAGAAAATGTCGATCGTAAGAGTTATTGTTGACTTTCGAGTTGAGCAAGTCTATATGCCAAACTTAAGGGACTATGTTTTCTCTGTGACCTTGGGCGATCTTTTCTTGATCATACTACTCTTTGATAGTAGTTAGAAAAAGAAAATATTTTATAAATATGTAAAAATGTGAAAAATTATAGTAGCACATTGAAAGCTTTGGTAAATCCTATTTTGTTAAAATGGTACCTAACTTAAAGAGTGTTATGTTTGTGGAAACCTAACTTTTGAAAGGATATAATCCCTTATGTAAAATATCTTATGAACTAATGAGAAATGTAGTAGTTTCTTATATAACGTTTTATTCTAATTTTGAGATTTTAAATAAATAAAGTAAAATTAGAATATGACGTTACTGTGTGGTATCAGAGCCAGGATTCTACGCAAAGTGGTTCATGAACCATTATTCCTTTCTAACCAATAAGGAAGTGATTGCAAGAAAAGATGTCTCGCAGAAGGAACAACGTAAATCCTCACCTTGAGGATAGAATGGAAAGAATGATGGATACACTGACAGAGATTGTTGTAGCAATGCATGAATAGACAAACACGACTAATTAATTTTTTCAGCATATACAAGTAAATGGAGGTCCAGAACAAGGTGCTCCTGCAACAAATCTGAATTTTTAAGGACTGTCTGGATTTCGAAAAGTCAATCCCCTAGCTTTTAAAGAAGAATACGACTCGATTGCCGCAGAGAATTGGCTCATGGATCTAGAGAAATATTTTATTGTCTTACGGTGCACTGACACCCAAAAAGTTAATTTTGTTACGTATATGTTATCTGGAGAAGCAGAGCATTGGTGGTGTGGATCCAGACAACTTTTGGAAACCCCAGATGCACTTATCACCTGGGAGATTTTTCAGAATGCTTTTTTAGAAAAATATTTTTTTGCTAGTATTCGAAACGAGAAAGAACTAGAATTTCTGCAATTGCGACAAGAGAACATGACAATTGGATAGTACGTGGCAAAATTCAAAGAGTTGGCAAAATTCTCGTTTCATCTTCAATTTAATAATAATGAAGAATGGAAGAAGGTGAAATTTGAATCTAGATTAAGACCAGAAATAAAGAAGGAATTAGGTAAACATGAAATTAAACAATATTCTATATTGGTTAATAAGTGCAGGATTGTAGAAAGAGATCTCCAGGAATATAAGGCGGAGCAGGAGAGACAATTCCAATTCAAGCGGAGGAGGGAAGATAATGGATGAATAACTGAAAATAATAAATTTAGACAAAATATGAACTAAGAAAAATAGGTCTAACCTGAAGAAAAGTGCCCAAAGTGTGGGAAGGCACACGGAGATAGACCATGCTTGTATGGACAACGGGTATGTTATACTTGTGGAAAGTTAGGACATATGTCAAGAGATTGCAAACTCAATAAGGGAAATCCTCTGACAAGACCACAAGTTAAGAATTCATAGACAAAACCTCAAGACCCAGGAAAAGTTTTTGCTCTAACAGTCAAGAAGCAGAACAATGTCCATAGCTGATAACAGGTCAATGCCTCATAAACAATATTCTTTTAACTGTATTATATGATTCTGGAGCTACACATTCTTTTGTTTCCAGTGACTGTGTGAAAAATCTAAATTTACCAGTGACTGAGTTACCCTATAATTTGTTAGTAACCACACCAACTAGAAGTAGAGTCCAAACTTCTTATGTGTGTTTAAATTGTCCTATCTTTGCTGAAAATAAACATTTTATTGCAAACTTAATTTGTTTACCATTGCAATACCTTTATATTATTTTGGGAATGGACTAGTTATCCTCTAACTATGTGATACTAAACTGTCTTGAAAAATCTATTTTTTCCTCCACTCTCTGACCAAGAAAAATCCCAGAGTACCATTTTATCTGTCAGTCAAGTTAATAGGGGTATAATAGAGAGAACTCAATACTATATTCTCCTTCTCTCTTCTGAGACAAAGAGTGAGCTGAATTTAAATACTATTCATATAGTTAGAGATTACCCTAAAGTTTTTCCCTCATATATTTCTAGCCTACCTCCAAAAAGAGAAATATAATTTTATATTGGCTTAATGTCAAGAGTAGGTCCTATATCAATTGCACCCTATAGAATATTTATTGTAGAATTGAATGAACTTAAGAAACAAATTGAAGAATTATTAGAAAAACAATTCATAAGACCCAACATATCTCCTTGGAGAGCTTCAGTCCTTTTTATGAAAAAGAAATACGGAAGTCTTAGATTATGCATATACTATAGACAATTAAATAAAGTAACAATTAAGAATAAATATTCACTCTATATGATAGGTGATTTGCTAGCCAAGTAAAGAGAGCTTCAGTATTCTCAAAAATAGATTTAAAGTTAGGATACTATCAAATTAGGATCAAAACAAAAGACATTTACGTAGCTCTGTGGCAATTTTTTTCAACAAAATGACATTTTCAATTGTGTTATTCGAATAAATATTATTCCTAAAGGTTTTATACGTAGCCAACTTTTATACCACTTTGGTCATTTATTCAAGACTATCACCGTATTTATAGTTACTTGTACTTTCATTGTCCATCAACATTTTATTACGCTAACTTTTTTAATCCTTAATTATATTACTATACCAACTTCTCATTCTGGAAACTTATAGTTACGTGAATTTCTATGATCCATCAATATTCTTTTATACCAACTATTTTAATATTTGACTATACTATTACACCAACTATTCTTTCTGGAAATATTAAAAACCGTTTTACTTATCTATATCTATGAAGGCATTTTTACTATAATTGGTTACTAAAAGTAAAAAAATTGTCCCATGGGTAAAAAATGAATCAATGTGCAAAAGAAAACTATTGCGCTTGTGATGAGAGAATTAATGGATGTCTTAATCAAAATTATTATTTTAACCATGATGAGAGGATCAAGGATGATGAGAGAATTAAGAGACATCTTAATCATTTTTAATGATTGTGGTCATGATGAGAGGATTGTGGGACGCTCTAATCAAATTATTGTGGACATGATGAGAGCATTGGGAGGTGCCCTGATAAAGAGAAAGAGACACATTTGATTAAGAGTATTGAAATGGGATGATAAAGATACGATGAGATGAAGATTTTGAATAATGATGAAATTTTTTTCAGTTACTTATATTTATGAAATTATTTGTTACTAAGTTATTTTATCATGAAATTAATTACTCATTTTTATTATGTTATTTACTTCTTTTCAAATCTATTTTACTAATTTAATATTTGGACTTACAGTTAGGATTTTAGAAATAGAGAATTATAAAGAATGGATTATAAATTTACATTACATGTTTTTACATATTCCTACTGAGATTTTTATCTTATTCTTTTTGTGGTATAATGTTTCAAAAAATGTCAATTATAAAAATTCTTGTTGACTTTTGAGTTGAGCAAGTCTATATGTCAAAATTAGGAAACTATGTTTTCTCTATGACCTTGGGTGATCTTTTCCTAATCATACTACTCTTCGATGAGTAGTTAGAGAAAGAAAATATTTTATAAATATGTAAAAATGTGAAAAATTATAGTAGCACCTTGAAAGCTTTGGTAAATCTTAGTTTTTTTTAAAATGGTACCTAACTTAATGAGTGATATGTTTGTGTAAACCTAACTTTTGAAAGGATGTAATCTCTTATGTAAAATATCTTATAAACTAATGAGAAATGTAGTAGTTTTTTATATAACGTTTTATTTTAATTTGAGATTTTAAATAAATAAAGTAAAATTAGAATAGGACGTTACATAATTAACTTAGTGTTTATTATTATATGTCAACACTTGTATAAATTTAAATCTTTCATAATTAATTTATCTTAATTGATTAATGTAATTTTTAACATTTTCAAGTATTTGTTTCAATCATTAAATCTTTTAAAGTATTTGTCAATGATATTGATTATATTATTGATTATATTCATTCATGATATTGATAAAAAAAAGTAAAATTATTCATTATTACTAAATGAAATTGATTATATTCATTTATGTTATAGATATCATATAACAGAAATAATAAATTAGGAAACATTAAAATTATTTAATATTACTAAATGTAATTGATTAGGTGTCTATTATTGTATGTCAACGCTTATATGAATTGAAATCTCCCGTAATCAATTTCTCTTAATTGGTTGATGTAATTTCTTACCTTTTCAAGCCTTTGTTTCAATCATTAAATCCTTTAAAGTATTTGTCAATGATTTCTTCACTTATATTATTTAAATACCTGAAGTTCAAGACTTTTGCAATAATTCACTTAATTTTCAATTCTAAACACTCTATTTTGAGGGTTAGTTTCTCTATACTATTTAACATTTGTATGTCCATGTATTTTACCTTAATGTGACTTGATTATAAGTAAAAAAATATTTTTTTGAAATACCATTGAAGTTTGAAATTCTACTTTAGGAATAACTTAAAATATTTAACGTGGCAGTTCAATATTATCATGCTCAAAAATGAAGAAAAAATATGATAAAAATTTGAAATCAATTGTTTTAAATTATTTTACCTTTAATTACATATATAATATCATGTACAGTTATTTGAAAATTTCTAACCATTAACTATGTATATATTACTTGATATGCAATCTTTACTAAGAGTGTGAGTTACGAAAGGAAAGCGCATTAATTAAAAAAGAATTAGTTGGCATGAGTTATTACCATAAATAAAAGTACTGCTTTTGAGTTATTTTCAAAAAAATTGTTCTTTTTTTTATTTTCCTTTATTATCATACATTGATTGCGTATGATATTATGTGACAGTGATCAATATTATTATGCTCAAAAATAAAAAAATATGATAAAAAAATTAGAATCGAAATGACAAATAATAGTCATAATATAATTATTTTTAAATTAAAGATTTTAATTAAATCCATATATCCTAATTAATGAAAATAAATAAATATATTAATTTACATATAGCGAAAACAACTATGATAACATTAGTTCCTTAAAGTAAACTCATAGTTAATTGGTAAGCTAGCATGGAGCATTCTTCATGAACCAAATAAATAGTGGGTGCAAGTTTTGAGTCACAAATATATGGGGAACAACTCTCTGTGGAGTATAGATGCTGAAAAGAATTCCTCCCTTACCTGACGCAGTATTTTGAATGCTAGGGATGCTTTAAAGGAGGGGTTTCAGTTGCGGCTTGGATGTGGGGACTCTTCCATTTGGTATAAGGACTGGTTAGGGAATGGTTTATTATGCGACAAACTTGACTTTGTGCACGTTACTGATACTGCACTGTGTCTTCGTGATATTTGGGAAGGTGGTCAATGGTGCTTCAACAAGTTGGTTACACCTATCCCTGATAATGTCAAGGCTTTGATCAATACTGTCCAGCCACCCATGCACGTAAATTTCCAGATTCCTGATACCCAGGTTTGGAAAGGTGAAAAAGATGGAGTGTTTAAAGCATCTTCAGGATATAGTTGGTTGTTATCTTCTTCTTGCACTTGGGATAATACTCAAGACTGGAGTTGGGTTTGGAAATTAAAAACACCCGCTAAAATTCAGTTTTTAGTTTGGCTAATCCTTCATAATGCTTTGCCTACTAATACTATGCATCGCAGGTGTAGTCTTACTGATTCCGAGGGCTATCAACGTTGCTCTAACAATATAAAGAGCCCTATGCATTGTCTTCGTTACTGCCCTCATTCAAAGGAGGTTTGGTACAGGTTGGGAGTGGGACGTCGACCAAAATTCTTTGCCAATGTTGATGCTTCATCTTGGATTAAAGAGCTAACTCGTTGTAATGCATCCCTCCTTTTTCTCACTGGTTTATGGTGGATCTAGTGTTGGAGAAATAATATGGTGATGGCAGATGTGAAGTGGTGCATTAACTATGTTATTAGAATGATTCACATCACTCATGATGAGTACCTCTCTTTCCTTAATCCAAAGCTTGAAGGCAAGGTGGACAAGATGCTTGTTGTAACACCCTGAA
Organism: Ormosia emarginata; assembly: GCA_029884605.1. Taxonomy (NCBI): domain Eukaryota; kingdom Viridiplantae; phylum Streptophyta; class Magnoliopsida; order Fabales; family Fabaceae; genus Ormosia; species Ormosia emarginata. The sequence continues at coordinate 45,172,302 of JAQQTP010000089.1, read as the reverse complement.
TTTTCGTATCTCTTAAACAATAATTTTGACAGTTAACAAAATTTTATTGTTTAGTAATTTTTGTGTACTGTAAAATTATTTTGTTTATTCCGTCAGCGTATTTGATCGTTTTAAGTGATTTACTCCGTGTCAAGAAAATAATAATTTTCGGGCCGGAGAAAATCTTTAAATATTTATTTCTCTTGACTGTTAATTTTTTTTAATAATCTGACTTAATTTTTATACGTTTTCTAATATTTATAATTTTTGTGGATGATTATGAATTTTGTTACTGTATGTGGGCCCAGGTACTCCTATGTGGGCCCAGGTGACCTTACGTGGGCCCAGGTGGGTCTCGCAAAGTAAAAAATTTTCTACGCATAGAAAAATTTGTACTATTTAGATGGACACAGGGGATCTTACTAAACTTGAATCTGAAAACAGTTTTAGAAAATTTCTTGTACTGTGTTTTGTACTATATTTAATTTATGGGATGATAAAAATACAGTAAATATAATCTTTCGTAGGGTTTTAGCAGATAAAAATAGAAATTATATTGCTTAAGTCAACCTTGGTGGTTTGGATATCCACTATTGATTTAATTAACGATGGAGACTTGATCTTGATTTAATCAATGGTGGAGATTTGATCTTAAAAGTGAATAAGATCATTTATAACCATTAGATGGAGATTAAATCAAGAGTAGAGATTTGGTCATATAAAGTGACTATGACCATTTGTAACCATTGGATATAAAATTGATTAAGGGTGTAAATTTGGTCTTGTAAAGTAACAAGGACCATTTATGACCATTGGATTTAGATTTAATCAATGGTGAAGATTTGGTCTTAAAAAGTAACAAAGACTAATTATGATCCTTGGATTAAAAGTAAGAAGGAGTAATCTTAACCCTTAATTTTAGAGATACATCTAATGGCTAGAATTTAAAGGAGAAAGATTCAATGGCCTAGATTAAGTTTTCTAAATCAAAAGTCTACCTAAATCCTAACCATTGAATTAATCAATGGCTAGAAATGCTCTAGATGGTGGCTAATAATGATGACAAATAATTAAATGCACAAGGAAAAGCATGCATGGAAGGGGATGGTTTTGGATTGTTTAGGAGACAAAGAAACAAAACTTTATGACCATTATTACATGTCATGGTCAATGGTGTATCATTATTGATCATTATTGATCAATTTGCATTCAAGGAGAATGCATTGGAGGGGGGGCTACGGTTTGATGGCTTTTGAGTGAAGGAAAATTTGAAGACATAATTATTACTCCTTATTGATCACTCTTGGTCATTTCCTAAAGTCTAAAGTCTTCAAACTTCTTTTCTCTCCTTTTCCTTCAAGCTACCTCACGGCCATGCACCCTAAAGGAGACCAAAATGGTTGATTTCTATTCATCATCTCATAATTATCTTTCTATTCATCATCTTTTCTAAAACAAAACACAAAAACTCAATTCTTTTCTCCTAGAACACCATTCGGCCAACACCTAGGAGTTATGTCTCCAAGCTTCTAAAATTTCATCTAAACACATTTCCTAAACCTAAACACTATTCTAAGAACATCTCTAGTTATGAGTTTTTCCAAAATCATTCATCTTGAGCTTCAAATCCAAGCTTCAAATTTCTATCAAAAATAAAAAATTCCATCTTTGTGTTTCAAGAGAAACCATTCGGTCAAGACACTCAAAACCACCATCCAATCCCTTTTAATTTCATCCAATCATAAATCTTGAATCTACATGATATTCTAAGCCACTTTTATGTTGGAGATTTTCTCTAAATCATTCATCTTCATGGACTTTCTTTAAGATCAAAGTTATTGGGTTTTTGAGGTGAAGTGTAAGGAAACTTCATTTCTTCTTTCTTTTTCATGATCTAAACCATGTTTGATCCATGGTTCCTCTTAATCAAACTTAGTATACTAATTTTTATATTTTGCTTTGTATTTGAGAAGCCCTTGGTGGTGAAGGACTTGGAAAAAGAAGCAAAACAAGGAACTTTTGAGGATCTTCAAGAGGTAAGAGGGAGATTTATCTCACCAACCAAGCATGGTGGTGAGAGATGGTCTTATATTTGATAGGTGTTGAATCCATGTGACGATTCATATCCATGGTCATGTAATAATTTATATGTGTTTATGAACTTTGATTAATTGCTTATGCTTAATATGCTTTGCATGAGTTTATGATTTTGATGGTATGCTTATACTATGCATGATTATAATATGATAATATATATATATATATTATATATATATATATATATATATATATATATATATATGTATGTGTATGCCATGATTTGATGATGGAAAGAAAATTAATTTTGGTCCCAATGGCCAAGGAAGAGCTACGGTTTTGATGCCCTTGATTAGGGTTCATGTTGAAATTTTTCAAGAAACAAGGGAATTAATTTTTGATCCCTAGAAACATGGTGAATTTCGGTTAAGACACCTCAAGATAGGTGTTCACAAAATTAATATTTTCTTGAATGATGAAAATGAATGTTTAGAAAAAGCAAGGAAAATAAATAAAGAGTTTATTTTTCAAAGAGTACATGAACACGGTTTTAGAAGGATTTTTATTAATTTATTTTATGTAAAAAGTTTCTAAGTGTATTACTAAACATGAGATTTAAATGAAAATAGCAATAATGATTTTAAACGGATTTGCAAAGAAAGTGAAAAATGAAAATAAACAAATGATTTGATTTTTAAAGACTATGAGTCTTACGTTTTTGTAAAGGATTTTTAATGATTTTGTTTGTGTAAAATCATATCAATTTAGAAGGAAAAATATTTGATAGTTTCAATAGTCATGTCCACGTTTTTGAAGGCTTGTAATGCCCAAATTTTTATGGAACAAAGTGATATTTTATAAAATAAAGTGTTTTGTCTCTCGAAAGATTTTGACAGTTTTCAATGAACACGTTCACGGTTTTTGAAGACTTGCGGATACCTTGATTTTATAACAAAATGATTTTCGCACAAGAATTTAGAAAGAGAATTAGAGCGTTTATCACTTGAAAAAATTAAGTTTTTTTGTAAACGAAAATATTTTCGAACTTCAATTTATTTTGAAGAAGGTTGTGTTTGGAAATGATTTGGGAAAAATGGAGAATATAATGGTGTTTTGAAAAGTTACTAACATATAACTTTTTTTCAAGTTTTGAAATACGTTAGAAAATGTTAAGTTTTGAAACGTTGATTTATATCAATGGAAAAGTGATTTTTTGTAGATTATATTTTGGAAAAGGATTTCTTGAGTAAAGAAATGTGGAAAAAGACTTTCTTGAGTAAGGAAATGTGAAAAATGAAATACAAAGTCATATTATTTTGAGAAAGGTTGAAAAGAATTTTTGAAGGTTAAGAAATATTTTCTGTAATGAAATTGTGGTGAAAAATTATTTGCGTAGCTTAAAAACGATTTGAAATGCAGTAAAATATTTTTACGCAATTTGAAAAATGTGTTGAAAATGATATTGATTTATTTAAGTCCAAAATAATGTTTGGAATATTAAGGAATATTTTACGTGATTGTAAAATGTTAAAAAATATTTTACGTATCTTAAAAATGATTTGGAATACATTAAAATATTTCTACGCGATTTGAATTACGTTTAAATATTTTATGTAATTTGAACTACTGTTGAAAAATCAATATGTGATTTAAAAGTGATAGAATATTTTTACATGATTGTGAAAATGACGGAAAATCGTTATGTGATTTGGAAAGTGTTTTAAATATTTTGAGAATGATGGGAAATGATTTACACGACTTAAAAGAATGATTTTAAGTTACGCGATTTTGAAACAATAAAAAAATACTATGCGATTTGAGAAACGTATATTTTTACGCGATTGAGAAAAACGTTGAAAAATTTAGTACGTAATTTAAAAATGCAACAGAAGAGTTGCAGCATTTTGAAAACATAACAAAAATGTTACGATATTGTGAAAATATAACAAAAATATTTTAGAATTGTGAAAACGTAATGTGTGCGATATTGTGAAAATATAACAAAAACGTTTAATTTTGAAAACATAAAGTGTTACGGTATTTTTTGAAAACATAATATAAACATTTTTGAATTGTGAAAACGTAACAAAAACGTTTTGGAATTGTGAAAACGTAATCTTAAATGTTGCGCAATTTTGTAAAAATACAACAAAAAATGTTTTATAATTATGAAAATGTGATAACATGATTTTCTTTGTTGAAAATACAATATAATTTGGTACAATTTATATGCACCTTGAAAGAGATACCTGTGATTGGATTTGGTGCATTATACATGCATTGGAAAAACATGCGTTGAGGCATATGATACATTGAACTAATGAAATTGAAAAGAATTGGCCCTTTGGGGTTGGACTTACTGATATATTCGTGCATTGTATATGACCCTTGTGGTTGAAGAGGGAATGAGAATTGATAGTGAAGTCTATGATGGACCTTGGGGGCGTCGAGTAGCGCTGGTCGGTCGACCAAAGTGGATAGTCAAGCGAGTACCCTATGCCACTTAGCGACGCAAATCCGTTGCAACGCATTGACGATACCCGACAAGAATACGATTTTTTTCAACGACTGGGCAATTGTCTTTGGGCTAAGGCTGACAATTAACCAGAGCATTCTCCTCGAAATTGTGAAAACCTACATGGAGTTATTTTTGAAAAACTGAGTTTTTGTGCACATGCATAATCTGACATTTATATTTGTGTGATATATTAATTAAGGAATATTGGTTATGACAATTGTTTTGAATACTTGGATGATGATGATGATAATTAGACAATGTTGAGGGCATTATTATAATTATTATTTATGATAATTGAACTGATAAATGATTAGATGATGATAGTTGATTAATATTGATGGCATGATATATTTGTATGATATGTTGTTTGTGTTATCTCTGTACTACCATGTTGGTATTGACGTAGGTGATCTCACTTCTTTGTTATGTTGTTTTGCTGTGTCTGTACTGTTAAAATCAAATAATAGAAGGATCCAGTTGTCTTAGAATAACTGGCAATGAATACTCGAGATGGGTGACAACAATAAGGAGTGGACATTCGGGACTCGAAGGTGTGCGGTGTTGACAAAGAACAAATGTAGAATGGATGTCCGATGCAACAAGATGGATACACAATGAATAAGTATGTTAAGTTTTAACATTAGAGTTGTCCGTGCTATTAAGTAGGACCATCACAGGTTTCTTCTTTATTAAAAAAAAGAGTTTGTTAGTTTTATATTTCTCTTTAAATTGTGAAATATTAATTAGTGTCATATTGCATAATGAATAAAAAAAAGTCGGTTTACATTAAATCTTTTTGACTTTTTTTCAACCATTTTCATCTAATGATTGAGATTATTTCATTAAAAATAACCATTAGATGAAAGTGGATCTAACAGTTAAAAATGAGTATAAGTCAAAAAAGACTTACACTGGTGTAAATTGATCCTTCCTCTAGTTGAAATATGATTTTCAATATTACATAATATTTTCAGTAAGTTTATGTTTCAGTAAGAAACAAATTTTGAAACCCATATTTTCATAACTCAAACCTTTTACAAATTGATTTTCAGATTATGAGTCGGGAGTCAGAAATGTGATGCCCTAGGGAGGGTGTTACACTTGTTCGTTGGATCCCTCCCCCACTAGGATTTGTCACAATTAATGTGGATGGTAGTTTCTTGGAGGACACTTCAACCATGGGTTCTGGAGGTCTAATTAGACCTGCTTCAGGAGCATGGATTGCGGGGTTTTCTAGTTTTGAAGGTCATGGTGAAGTTCTTTTATCTGAGCTTTTGGCTATGAGGAATGGTTTACACTTAGCTTGGGATCATAGGTATAGAAGTATTATCTGCGAGTCGGATTCCCTTGAGGTGGTTAATCTTTTCCTGCATGGTAAGAATTTTGTGTTGCACTCTTTTGCCTCTACTGTCATGGAGATTGATGTTTTGTTAAAGCGACAGTGGATTGTCAAGTTAAATCACGTATTCAGAGAAGCTAATTGTCTTGCTAATTTCCTAGCTAAGCAAGGTACAAGACAAAGCAATGGTTTGAAGATTTGGTCTGAGCCTCCTACACTTATGGGCTCCCTCCTCATGAAGGATGCGCTGGGTGTTGACCCAGGCTAGGTGTCTTTTTTTTTTTTGTGTTTCTTCTCTACTACACCAAAAAAAAAGTAAACTCATAGTTTTGTTCTTAAAGTAAAAAATTATAAAATAATACAAACATAATAAAACAAAACTTAATTTCATTAAAATGCTTTTCAATAATGATAGATTAAATTCTAAATAAAAGATAAATTTATTATGCACAAAAACATTTTCTAAATTCAATTTCAAATGAAAATAAATAAATATATTTATTATTGAAAATAAATAAATATATAAATAAATATCATTATTAAAAATAAATAAATATAAAAGATAATTTTATTATGCTAAAAAACATTATCTCATTTAAAATAAATTTATTTATTTATTTTTATTTGAAATTAAATTTATAAAATGTTTTTGTGCATAATAAACTTATCTTGTATTTATTTTCAATTTCAATGAGTTTGTGCATAATATACTTCATTTGTGCATAATAAGTTTATTATGCACAAAAACATTATCTCATTCATAATAAATATATTTATTTTCAAAAATGATATTTATTTATTTTCATTTGAAATTGAATTTAGAAAATATTTTTGTACATAATAAACTTATCTTTTATTTATAATTTAATCTATCATTATTGATTTTTTTTATTGAAATTAAGTTTTATTTTATTATGTTTTTATTTTTTCATAATTTTTTACTTTTAATATTATCACATGTAAGCTAAATATTATCTATAAATAAATATATCATAATTTTTACTTAATATTAATTTTATTTATTATATGATTTTTAATATTTTTTCCAAATATCACACGCGACAAAAGATCATGTCATCGTATTTGAAACTTACACGTCGCATCGCACGAGTGTTAATCTAGTGAAAGAGAAAGAAGAGGTGTAGAAGAAGGGTTTATGCTATGGTGATGGTTTTTATATTTAATTAAATAAATATTAAATATTATTTTTATTAGTAGTTGATTGGTGGCAAATATGGGCTTGAGATGACCAAAAATATGATAGGCTTGGCCCATAAATGTTTATATCAAGCATCACACGTGACAAATACATGTATCATACGAAATTTGCATGTACATTGCATGAGTGACAATCTAGTAAAAGAGAAGAAAGAAGTGTAGAAGTAGGGTTTATGTTATGGCAAGATTTTTTTTACAATTAATTAAATAAATATTAAATATTATTTTATTAATAGTTGATTGGTGGCAAATATAGGCTTGAGTGGACAAAAAATATGATAGGCTTGACCCAAAAACGTTTATTACAAGCATCATACATGACAAGTATATGCATCGTATATGACTTGTACGTACATCGCATGTGTGCTAATCTTGTAAAAGAAAAGGAAGAGGTGTAAAAGAAGGGTTTATGCTATGGCGAGGGTTTATTTTTATAATTAATTAAATATTATTTTATTAGTAGTTGATTGGTGGCAAATATGGGCTTGAGAGGACCAAAAATATGATAGAGTTGGCCTAGAAACATTTAAGCTCATTTGAGGTCTATCAGCCCATTGTCGCTTCTGGACTCAATTTTGCAATTTGTTTTTTAAACAATTTTTTTCGATTTTCCATGCATTTATTATTAAGTTTTCTCTTAGTCTATTATAACTTATAAGAGTGTAAGAGTCTCTTACAATAGTGAAAGGGATTTTTTTTTAAGAATAATTAAGTGACATGCTTGGAGTGTTCCACTATCGTTAGTTTATTTCTTTTATTTTCCACCGTATCAAAAAAAATATCAAAGGGATTTTATCATAATTAAATGATTTAATTATTTTATCATTAATAATCCCACTTCCAACCGATAAATACACAATTTATCATAACTTGATTAACTTCCTAGTTTTTTTTAAAATGAATTAATATATTATTAATCGAAGGATATACACCCACTTTTATATTATATATATATATATATATATATATAAGGATATACACCCACTTTTATAGTTAAATAAAATAATCTTACATATATATATATATATATGTGTGTGTGAAAAATATATATATATATATATATGTGAAAAATTTATATATTAATAAAAAGAAATTTTATTTTAATAAAAATAAAAGAATTAATATTGCAAAAAATATAACAAAATAAATTTAATAAATTAATATCCCAATTATAAATATTAATTTTAATTTATTATAAAATATTCATATCAAATATTAATAACATTTAAATTTAATTAAAAGTGTTGATTTAAGAAAAATTGATACCGATTGATTGTAAAAACAATAGTAATGTCCTAGTTATTAATATTATGATTATGATATGAATATTTATTAGAAAATATTGATATTTGATATTGACAAGCATATATTAATATAATGAGAATCTATTGTCAATTTGTCATTTCTATTTTATAATTTTTTATTAAATAACCTTTGATTTATTTTGATTAAAGAGTTCAAATTAACTCATTTAATAAAAAATTAATTGAATGGGAGGGCAGACACTCCCATTAATATGTTGTTGTATTGTTTCTCAATAGTTAATTAACTAAAAGATCAATTCAGGATTTAATTAAAATTATAATGATAATTTGGTTGAGCTACAATTTCTCCAAAGCAAAAAAAGAAAAACACACAAACATACACATCAACAATAAACTTTTATCGAATGCGTTGTGCCAAGTAAGTTTGATTAGAAGATTAAGATTCAAATGACATCAACTATATTGAGATGATTGTCCAATATGAAAAGATATGCTTACTATTTTGATAAATGATGCTTGCTATGTACGTGGTTTTTGCTATAAGAACATTTCATTGAAAATCATGTTTATATTGACATCTTTTATATGCAATGTGGTTTGAAATATAAGCAAACTATTCATGAATCATGAGGCACATAATTTTAGAAGTAAGTAATTTATCATTTAATTAATATTTAATGTTATTATGTGTTTGTTTTTTTGCTAGATGATTTTCATGTTTTTAAATTTATTTAAGGCTATTTACTAGAATGCAAAAATTATCTATCGAATAAGACTATCTCATTTTTTTTTCTGGAAGGAAGACAATTGTTAAAATCATAATACTAAAGGGTATATATTTGATTTAGTTCATTTATAAAATCAAATGTGTCTTTTTTTATTTAAAAATTTAAATCTTTGTTTATCATTCATCATTTATTGATTAAATCATGCACAAAGGTGGTCGTGTTTGTCTAGCTAGAATGATAAAACTACATTGATAATGAATGGTATTATCTCAGTTGTCCAATATATATGTTTTAAGAAGGTTGATATGATAATCTATTACTTATATAAATGTGAAAAGATTTGTGAAGTTGTTCTTAGATTCTTTTATACAAATGCTTAATATACTTATATCACTCACTGATACTAAGATATTTGATATCTTATTAAGTGCATGTTTGGTAAAAAAAAATTTAGCTTAGATTAGCTTTTTTTTGAGAAAAAAACTGTTTCAACAGTGTTTAATCATATTTGACAAAATCAGCTTCAGCTTTTACACGAAATTCAATGTAAAATAAAAGCTTTTTGAAGCTAATTTTTATAATGCTGAAGATTGAAACTTATGATTCTAGCTTATAGATTATTCTTTACATTTTGATATATAAATACCATTTTGTCCTCAATTAAATAACGTTTTTAATCATTCTATACCTATTTTGGTAATTTAATACATAAAAGTAATTCTTTTTTATATCATCCAAACGAAATAGATTAGATTAAAATCACTTTTCAGTTAATATATCCAAACATAAAAACTAATTCGATTATAATCAATTATAATCGATTATAACAAAAAGCTTTTATACAATAATCAATTATTGAAATAATCAAACTTTTACGGTTGAACCAAACACACACTAATTTTAGATATATAATCCATGTTGCACTTAGTGTTTAACCATGAGGCAATTAACAATTTTATAAACATGTTTTTCTCATTATAAAAAATGAAAAGAAAAAAAAATACTAGCCGATTGAAAAATTAATTAAAAAAAGAATGTAATAATATAATAAAATCAAAGAATAAATATTCTCATTCATAAATATTGAATCTAATTGATTTAAAAAACATAATATTTTAAAATCAGAGAATAAATATCTCCATTGAAGAATAGTTTTAATTGGTTTTAATTTGATTGATTATAATTGATTAACAATAACATAAAAAAAAAAAATAAATGAATAAATTCTCCCATTAAAGAATACTAGACTTTGCATCCATACAATATACAGATAAATTAAGATTTAAATGATAAAAATAAATATTTTAAATAAAATATATGTAATAATTCCTCAAGAAAAAATATTTAAAAAATTAGCTTAAAAATACATAATATTTTCATAAAAAGATTTCACTTCAATATATATATTAAAAAATTTAAATAAAAAATGTTATAAAACAACCTATATGTCTACAAAAAAATTATAATATAAACAAAAATTTGGTTCTTTTAAATGCATAATTTAATCCAATAATTTTATAAAAAAATATTTTAATAAATTAACTTTACAGAAAATTACATACAAATTAATTTAATTTATGTTCATGTAACATAAAAGAATAACTCAAGTAATAAGCAGTCTAGAGCTCAGTCAAAAATACACTTGTAAGAAGAAAAAATCTTGTATCATAAGTAAATATAGTTTCAAAACTAAAATGTGTAACAAAATCTTATAAAATTAAAAAAAATGTTCATATAAAATTTTATTTTTTATTAATTTAATTTTTATCTTTTTTTTTTTTTTCATTCCATATGTATTTTTTGTTTTTCTTTGCTTATATAATCTTTAATATTTTTTTAAAAGAGTTTATATGAACATTCTAACTTATTGAATTTTTAATGTTTGAATATGTGTGTTTACGTGTGCAGACAAGTCAACATTATATTTAAAAAAATTAGAAAAACACATGGCATGTAATTGATATGTGACAAAATTTTAAGTCATATATCTTCTTTTTATATATATTATTATTATTATTGTTATTATTATTGTTATTGTTATTATTATTATTATTATTATTATTATTATTATTATTATTATTATTATTATTATTATTATTATTATTATTATTATTATTATTATTATTATTATTATTATTATTATTATTATTATTATTATTATTATTATACTGATGATTATATTGATTGATTTCAATATTTAATTTTTGTATATCTAATATTTCTTTTATATGTTGCATGTTGTTACTTCAGATGATATATGATATAAAATGATTACATAAGATAATATATGACAAAATATTAACTACTTTACTTGTCACATGTCATGTATGTAATGCACTTATTTACTTGTTGACATAAAAGATACATAATAATTTTTTAGTTCATATATCTTCATTTTTATATTATTATATTGATTGATTTATTTCAATCAAATAAAAATTAATTTAGAACTTAATTAACAACAGTATCAAAATAAAATGTCGATAAAAAAAACAAAAAAATCAAATAAGAAGATCACGAATGAATCCATGAATATTAAGATACTATTAAAATCAATTTAAAATATGTTGTTGACTTGTTTTCACAATTATATCAAGACGTGAAAGTAAGTAGAAAACTTGAATTCAATATATTTTTTTTAACAAACTTTAATTAATATGGACTTTTTTAATTAATGGAATGAAATCAAGTAAGTAAAGATGTGCTAAAATGAGAAATGAATGAATAAAACAAAGTTACATTTATTTTGTTTGAATTATTAATAAAGGAATGAAATGGATACTTTTTATTTTGTTTGTGAGTTAAAATATAATGGAATAAAAAAAATGTAAAATAGTTATTTTGATTGATAAAATTTTAAGAAAAAGTTTTTTTAAAGTGAAATTATTTGTAAAGTGAGTAAGTATAAATTAAACTTTTCAAATAGTTATATATGTGATAATATTTGATTAGTTGATGATATAAATTTTTTTACTGATAATATGTAACAATTAAACTAAAAAACATTTTAAAAAAAATGGTTTGTAACCCCTTTTTGCTTCAACTTTAACCATTCGTAATTAGAAGTGTTGAAATCCAATTTAAATGGAAAATCTAGAATTTAGTGAAAAGCGAATAAATTTAGTTATTTTTTATTTTATTATTTGAAATTTGATTGGATTGAATTGATTTTTTATTTTAATTTTTAAAATTAATCCAATTAAATTCAAATTAATTAATATTATATAATATTTTTATTTATTATTGAGTTTATATTTTTATTTATCATAACTGTAATTTCTCATTAACTTTTTTTACTTTATATTATCAAATATTATTTTAAACATGTAAAATATACTATTTATATTTTTCCTTTATTTCTTATTTTTTAATAAGCTAAATTTATTTTAATTCACAACATTTTAGTTTAAAAAAATTTGGTCAAAAATTAATTAAATTTTTCAATCTAAACCAATTTTAAATTTAAGAATGTATTCAATTTAATCTAATTTAATATAAATAATTTTTATTTAAATTAATTTATTTTTTTACTTAAAATCGATTCAAACCAAATTATAAATACCCTTATCCAATAAAGACGAAAAAAAGAGTCTTTTAACAATTACTCTAAGATTATTTATTAAAAAATTCAACATAAGAAATTTTATATATATATTTTTTAATTTTTAATACATTAAATATATTATTTTTTATAAAAAAAAAATCTTTTGAATCTTAACAAGTTTATGTACGGCTTTCTTTATAAAAAAACAACTAAGTTTTCAATTTTCATAGACATCAGCGTGGGCCCCACGTCGAAACTCTCGATCCAACAATCGACGGTCGATATTCAAAGGAGTTGATCATCAAACGTACAAACTCTCAAAAAGTAACGGCCCAGATTCATCCGTAACCGTTTGGGGCAGTGGTCACACACAACAAAATATCTCAGAAGCCAAACTCTCACCATCTCTCACACTCTCTCACTCGCAACGCCCCTCTGCACGCTCGACACGTGTCCAACCTCACCGAAAACAGTTTCCATTTTGTAATACTTTACTCTAATAGTGTTTATTATAAGAGATAAAATAAATAAATATTAATTATTAAATTTTTAATAAATAATTAATATTATAATATAAATATATATAATTTTTTTAAATGATAATAATTTTTAAATAATTTTTAATTTTAAATATTTATATATAATTATATGATTAAAATGTATTTTTTAATTTTTTCATAATAAAAATCTTTTTTATTAAATATGATTTTCATTTTTCATTTTATATTTAATAATATTATTAATTTTAATTGTTTATTTTTCACAGTTGCGTGGGTCCCACTCTTCTCCCTCAAATACTTTAACTTTCCTGCGTCGTATGAAACAACTAGAGAAGCCGAGTTTGCAAGTTTGCATATAAAATCCTATAGGTAATTTTACTCTACCCCCTTCTCTCTCTCTCTGTTCGCTTTCTCTCTCTGAAACCAGGTTCTCTCTCTCTACATATCTGTGTTATTTATTTTTCTCGCGTTTTCTCTTCGCTTTTCCCACGCTTTCTCTGCGTTCGCCTGGGAATTCTCTGATTCTAGTTTCGACTCTGTTTGATTTTAATTTTGTTTTTTTTTTCGTGCAGGGGGGATTTTTTTTTATATATAAGAGGATCTCATGTACTCGCGGGTGGATCTCGACTATATTCATGATCATGATGGCCCTTGAAAATTCAGGTTCGTGTCTGATTGTTCAAATTGGTTTTTTTTTTTTTACTGTATTTGTTTTTTATTTAATTGAATTCAATTTAATTCGGTTTTGATTCTGATTAATGACATTTTTTGGTCTAATTCGGTTTTAGTTTTTGGTCGTGTACGTGTGTTTGATTGTGGTCACATTTGTTTGCGCTTTGCATTTTTTTTGTTGTTGAAAATTTGTTGTTGAGAGTTATGGGTGAGTGTTCAATTTTGGTTTGATCGTGGGTTTGGTGTGGTTGGGAGCAATGTGTGTGAGAATTGGGTTCGAATGAGTGGTTTTTTACTTGGTTCAGGTCTGAATCTACTGGTTGAACTGCTAGGAGTGGTGGATTTTGCATTTTTGCGACTGAGATGGTGGGGCTTGGCAGTTGGCATGTTAAGATTGTAGGAGTGAGGATGGGAAGTGGGTAGCATCTTGAAGAAAGATGGGAGTTTGAGTTTGATGGATGTTGTGGAGGTTAGGTGTGAAGAATTTTGAGTTAAAGGCGTGCTTGGAGTGAACATGGGAGGGGAACCTGCGTGGTGAGGGGGGTGTTAGTTCAGGTGCCTAAATTAAAAGCCAGATTATTTTCAGGAGTTTTAGGTTAATGGGGACCATGTTGAAGTACAATTTTCAAGTTGATAAATTACAAGCTTGGCTTCACAAAGATATTTTAACCAAATTGTTCTCTAACAATTGCAAATTCTGATAGTAAGATTATTGTTGGTTTATAGGCAGTGAACTGTATGAGAAATTATGTATTGTTAGTAGGTTCAGATCTGCAGGTTGATAGAAAAACGGACACTTCTTACTAATATTATTCTTTGTTGACACTTTTTGCTTAAATTAAGATGAGTAATAACATTGATATACTCAACATTGTTGAGTTCAGGGATTCTTCACAGAAATCACTTGTGTCTGCCATTGACACCTAGAGCTAGACCCTCTATCCCACTATGTGTGTAGTACCCGTAAAATTTCACTGATATTCCAGGTTTTGAATTCACTCTTGTCAATTCCTGATTTTGACTTCTCTTTCTAATCCCTATCTCTTGGCTATAAATGATCAAAACTATCTTAAATCATCGTCTAGTGATTCAATCTTCAGTTCAGGACTTCAGGCTGCCTCAATTGCTAGTTTAACTTACTGTTTCCTTCTCCTGTTTACTAGGGGTAGGGGAAACAAATGCCTTTTCTTTTGTTTTGTTCTTATTGGTCACCATAGCACAGTAGTTAATCCTGGATAGCAGTGCGGAGCGGCCAACTCGTTAAATGCTATAGCAGTATAGCGGATCATGGAGTGACCGCACTACCGAAGATAGCGGATATAATGTAAATAATTTCTAATACACATATTCATCATTAATACTCAAAAGTCAAAAGTCATCACTTAAAGACACAATCATCCTTAATGTAAGGCATAACTAATAACAATAAGTTAATAACAACAAAAAGCATAACAAACAGAGGTGGGCTTGGCCAGAGAAGGCTGAAACAGAGGATGAGAAACAGGAGTCAAACTGCAGAGACGGAGAGTGCAGAGGTCAAAACAGAGCAAGAAGCTGTACGAAACAGGTGTGAGCTGTTGGAAACTTTCCAAAACAGAGGGGGCAGGTGTAGCTCGCTGGGAACTTGCCGAGACAGGGGTGGGCTACTGGGATGAAACCAAAACAGCGATAGGGAGTTGCAAATGTGAGAACAGAAGGCTGCAATATCTCTATGGCTGGCTTTCTGTGTGCAATAAGTTTGTGGGAGAAAGAAGAGAGGCTGCTAACCTTAACAAGTAACAATTGGTCTCTGTGCGATGGATAGGTATTGGGAGACCAGAACTCCTTAATCGGTGGAAGCAGGTGGGTTTAAGCGAGGGTAAAATAGAGGTTTCGTGAGTTTAAGTGAGGGTAAAATAGAAATTTGATGAGTTTAAGAGAGGGTGAAATAGAGATTTGATGAGTTTAAGTGAGGGTGAAAGTGTAAAAGGGAGATCTGACGCTATTGGTCCTCCTCTGTTAATCCACTTTAACGCTGTGAAATGTTGTAGACATGTATCGTAACATCTTTATAATAAGTGTCCTATTGCATGGGGATTCGACATAGTGTTGCGTTGTAGGTATGATTTGATCATTGTGCTAGTGCATTTGAAGTTACAAAATTTTAAGAATAAATTTTAATACCACTATAAGTGATATTATGCATTAAGATTTGCCATATTGGTGTATATGAAGGGGTGTTCAAGGTCCAATCTGGTTTGGCTTGAGAGGCTCAATCTTGAGCCAAACCACAATTCACAGTTTGGTTTGGTTTCAAACCACAGCTCATTGGTGTTTCATGTTTTAGGGTACCCTGTCATTGCATAACCTACACTGTAACGGTATTGTCCAATGGCAATAATTAAGTAAAATAACAGCAATTATTGTAACAATAGTGCACATTTCAGTCTCAAACCCTAACATTGTCCAATAGCAACAGTGAATTGCAAGAACAATAACACACGTGCAATCATCCAAGTGTTCAACAGTAGAAAAGCAAATAACTCACTTTTGCAATGATTAGAAAGCAAAAAAGTCACAATAGCTTGGTTAATTATTTGTTATTTTTTTAAGTTCCCTTGTCACACAATTGTACTGACTTCATGCTTAAAAAATGTGTTAAGTCATTGCCTCAAAAGAAACTGATTGATCTCTGTCGGATCTGGGACAAACTTAGTAATTAACAAGAGATCTTTTTTCTTTTGGTACATTAAGGAGTCATCACCACAACTTGAAGTTATGACCTCTACCAAAATCTCAATGAACCCCATCTTTTTCTGGCCATGGAAAAACCTGGCTTCATTGCATTTTCCTCAAACAGTGAGTTGTTTTATACTGATTAAGATTTACACATTTTAATAGTCACAATTCTCTTCAATTTTTGGCACATTTTTTAGTTCCTTCTCCTCCTTTCCATACTGCCACAAGTCTAACTATCAAGGAGTAGAATTCTGGTGCTTTGTTAATTAGATGAAATCAGGTGTTTTTTTATTTGATTTATCAGCCATAAACTAAATGGGAGAGGGAAGACAAATGGTATGTCACACAAGTTTAAATTTGTGGTGATTATTACTTTCCCATGCTACATTGACTATTCTGATTTTCGTCATTTTTTGGAAATAATCAATCTACCAATTGCCTTACGCTACAACGAGAAAGCTTGGGCTTTCCCTTTTGAAGTTCAGTATCTGGAGATTTGTTTGTGTACTAAATATCTTTAAATTTGTTACCGCATAAAGTTAGAAGTCTAGCATTTTCCATAGGAACCACTTACTAATGGGAAGATAAAAAGTGTGTTGGTTTGAATTCATTAAATAAATCTTATTTGATTCAGGTAATAGCTGGACTTGGATAATGATTTATTTAAGTGTAATTTAGTTGGCAGTCCAATATTGGTTAATGTGTGTTCATATTATCTTATTTTGATTTGCATTACACCTTGGATAACACAGTATGCGTATCAAAGTATGCTGTCTATAAGCAAGACTTTTTTCATTTTGGGAGATATCTTTTGATTCTTAATTGTGCAATTTAAGTATTTGAAAACTAAATGATTTGTAAATTATCATCTCTCATGAGAAGCTGATATATGGTTCCAATTTTGTCAATAATCCATTGCTTCTAGAGAAACCTGAATCTCCTTGTGTCCTCTTTTGCAAACAGATTTTTTAGTCTCTGACCATGTAGATGTAAGATTTTGCCAGATGTTATGCTGTGGCTCATTCTGATCCTGTTTCTCTTTCTTTTTGTGCAGAAAATATGCAAATAAACTGTGAGGCATCTCTAAAATGCTTCCAGGGCAAGGGATTCCCTTGCAATTTTCAGTGTAATGGGAGTTCTATGGAAGGCTTTACAGCGCTAAAAAATGAGCATGGACCGCATGGTACTCATCCAGCTGGGGATGTTACTGAACATAACCGCCTTCTAGGCAGTGAGTTTCTTGAGCCTTCCAATGAATTTTGCAGTAAACCTACTTATCACCATGATTACAGCACCTGGACGGCCTGCCATTTTAACTCTCACAAGGTGCAGCAATCCCAAATGAATGCTTTTGAGAGCCATTTTTATCCTTATCCTGTTGAGAACCAGCTTCAGTATGTCCCAGTTAATATGGTTGCTCAGGGTTACCCACATGAGCAATATCAAGAATTTCAGTATTTTGTGGTCATAGACTTTGAGGCTACCTGCGACAAGGATAAAAATCCCCACCCTCAAGAAATAATTGAGTTTCCATCTGTCATAGTGAGTAGTGTCACTGGCCAGCTGGAGGCATGTTTCCAGACATATGTGAGGCCTACCTGCAATCAGCTTCTGAGTGATTTCTGCAAGGATCTGACTGGTATCCAGCAAATTCAGGTGTGTTAAGGCAAAAGCTCGCCTTTACTTACCAGAAGGAAATGATACAAAAGTAGCAGGACAAACCATTATATGCCTTTCTTAAGTGATTTTTTTTACTCTTCATTTTGTCCTTATTATTGAACTAACAATCACATTGCCGTGTGCATATCAAATATCCTGGCTTCTATAATATTTGTAAGTGGTAACTCCCTTGGCACAAGTGAAAGAAATTTCTATAGTGGCCCATACCCATCTCATTGACCAGTAATATCTGAGAGTGTTAGTATAAAAGCAAGATTTTCATAGGGGAGAAGTTAATTGATGATTTGAATTCTGGATCTTCGTCTGTTGATTGAGTTCTGACAAATTCAGCCAAGCCTGGGCTGTATTTTGTCCATCGTAGGGGTGGTATATACTATACTTAGGTATGGGCTCAATAGATGTTTTGTGTCCTTACATTACACCCTTTTGAACGCATAATAAGTTGCATCTCAAACTGACCTTGACCGATAGAAATACTCCAATGCTTTTTCTACTATTTTTATTACCTATCTGTAGCTCCTCAACTATTACGTTCTCCTGTTCATTATTGCCTGTGACTATAGATTGTTCAATGTATTTCTTATTTCTTATTGTATGGTTCAGGTGGACAGAGGTGTTACATTGAGTGAGGCTCTACTTAGGCATGATAAATGGCTTGAGAAGAAGGGAATAAAGAACTCCAACTTTGCTGTGGTTACATGGTCTAACTGGGATTGTCGGGTGATGCTTGAATCTGAGTGCCGATTCAAGAAAATACGGAAGCCTCCCTATTTCAACCGGTAAATGCAGCGGTGTAGAAGTGATTTATGACATATGTTTATCAGGATTTCATTTTCAACTGACTTTTGTTTATCTGCTTCTTAACTTCTGATAGCTGGATCAACTTAAGGATTCCTTTCCGTGAGGTATTTGGAGCTGTGAGGTGCAATCTGAAGGAGGCTGTAGAGATAGCCGGCTTGGCCTGGCAGGGTCGTGCTCATTGTGGCCTGGATGATGCCAAAAATACTGCTCGCCTGCTAGCACTGCTCATGCACAGGGGTTTTAAATTTTCCATTACCAATTCCATAATGTGGCAGACTGCTGATCGATCATTGATGTGGAAACAGTCTCCAGAACAACCAAGCGTTTTCGCTCATTGCCCCTACAAAGCAAAGGACACAAACACCCCTATGGTCCAGTATCACCCTTTCTGTTACTGTGGGGTGAAAAGTAGTAGGGGCATGGTGAGGAAGCCAGGGCCCAAGCAAGGGAGCCTATTCTTTGGATGTGGAAATTGGACTGCTACTAGAGGTGCCCGCTGCCATTACTTTGAATGGGCTTCTACCTAACTGAAAGCACCTTTTGATCTACTATGATCAAATCCTAAGTTTTCTTATATGTTATGTGAAAAAAAAAGGGAAAAAAATTAAAAAGAGGAAATGGAAATGGCTTATGAAAGTAGTGGTGTTGTCTCTAGTGGAAGCATGTATTCCTGGCTGCGTGGTGAGGTTTCTGCTTCATGAAATGTAGAGAAAATTAGTTGGCTCAATTGCTTATTAGTTATTACTGTGACTGCTAAACATCAAAGTAGTCTTGTTAAGGAGAGAGGGAGCTTCAACCTGTAAAGCTGACTTGTTGACTGGAGAACCATTCGGGAATGTGAGGAATGGGTAGTTAGGATTGATGCCTTTACATGCTAAGGCATGCTAAGTTATCTTTTAAATAATCCGTGAAATAGGACTGTTTGTTTCCTTGCTCTAATGGGAATCGCTATATTTTCCTGTGGCTCTTTCGCAGTATGTCACTGATGATAACAACCTAACTTCGACTTTGTTAGCTGTCCTTGCACTGAAGTTCGCTGAGTTCCGTTGAGGAAAGACTAATATAGTGTATTTTTTGGTGGGGGTTTGGGGGGGTATACCATAATAATAAATCGCCACCAAAAGGAAAAAGAAAAGAGAACCCATGAAATTAACCGATGGTTTTTAAGCAATGTCAGATGCATGTTACTCTTTGAGCGGAGTTTGTACACTAAACTCTCACATATAATATTTTCTCAGTACTAGTTAATTTTATCGTTTTATATAATAAATTACAGGTAAACCCAAAAGTAGTGATAAAAAGTAAGTAGGTGTAGAAAATGCTTTTGCATGTAGCATCATTACAAAAGGGGAAACCACTTAAGAAAGGGATATTCTTATGTACCAGACTCTGGAGTACTATACTATTTTACTAAGAATACAACATATTAATATATGATATTGTATAATTATATATGTTGTTGAATTAAAAATAAAATGTTATTAAATTAGATCCGGAGGTTGCAAAACTACTTATAGTATTACCCCATATAAATATTTTTCCTTAAGAAAACAGTTCCAAAAAAACATAGCAAAACCCTCCAAAATGGGATGGCTAGGAAGTCAACTAATATTAAACTAGGTTAGGAAATGTAGCCCTTTCACTGCGTGTCACTGTTGATAACAATCTCACTTCGGCCTGGGTCAATTTTAATATATACCCTTACATTATAGACAATCCACATTATTGATTGTGTTAAAAAATGCATCAACAGTTATGATCAATAACTTGTAATATATTAATCTTTTTTTTGTTTTAAGTTTTTTTTTGTGGACCACCATCAGCACAGTTGCTGGCAGCCACCACCACCTCTGTCGCCAATCGTCGCCGCCACTGTCGATCGCCACCGATGGTGACCTCAGGCCACCGCTGCCTCCGGCCACTGTCGGTCACCAACTACCTCCAGCAACTATCGGCTACCGCCCACCTTTGTCGCTGGCCACCACCTTTTTTCAGATTATATTGTTTATTTTTTAAAAAATTACATAACTATATAAATAATACTAGTTTAAATTGTACTAATTCTTATATTTTTTCATAAATAATCACAGTATACTGAAAACTTTACAAATTTTATTGTATATAAATATTACCAGTTAAATTTTTTAGAGTTTTTAGTATATACAATTATTTATTTATGAAAAATAGAAGGTTGTTATTATTTTAACTTGTATTATTTTAACTAGTATTATTTACACAGTTATGCAACTTTAAAAAAATAAACAGTATAACTTGAAAAAAAAAGGTAGTGGCAGACGAACATGTAACACATGGCTAGTCAAGGCGGTAAGTGTGTTGTCGACCAATAATAGTTGTGGTGGTGATGTCTAAAAAAAAAAAAAAAAAACTTACAACAACAAGTAAAGTCAAAGGTGTATGGTACACCCTAACTTAGTAGGGTGTACCATAATAACGGCCTGTGAACTGTCCCTTATAGTAACGCTCACCGAGTTACCTTGAAAATAATAGCGACCAAAAGGAAAAAGAAAAATATCATTGAAGTAATTGTTAGTTTTTAGGTTAAAATGTAAGAA
Source organism: Ormosia emarginata (assembly GCA_029884605.1). Lineage (NCBI taxonomy): Eukaryota > Viridiplantae > Streptophyta > Magnoliopsida > Fabales > Fabaceae > Ormosia > Ormosia emarginata. Next base: position 45,150,730 of record JAQQTP010000089.1, on the reverse strand, counting down.
ACTCCCTTCAATTATTGGTCAGTTTCAAAAAACTTAATGTGATTTAAAACTCAACAAATTGACTCATTCAATTTATCAAACCATGTATATTGACCCATTACATGGGATTTTTTACACATGCACAAGAGGTTACTTTTATACTATATTGTACAATTTGATAAGTCAAAAGAGTCAAGTTATTGAATTTTAAACTACGAGGGAGTTTTTTAAAACTGACCAATAGTTAAAGGATTTTTTTTTTTGCATTTTAGCCTAATTTTTAAGTAATGTTACATGCATATTATTTTTTTGAGTGGAGCTTTCAAACCTCTCATGTTTTTTTTTTGGGGGTAGATTCTTGCTGATTTTATCATTTTATATATTAATTTAATGGTAAACAAAAAGTAGTGATAAAAGAAGGAAAAAGATACTCTTACATATCTTTTTAGGGATGTATTATTATTCACACTCTTTTTAGGAGATGTGATTAAGTGAGAAAAATTAATAAGAAAAAATATGTATAATAAATAGTATTAGATGAAATGTAAAAATGAATGTATACACTGTTTTATGTAAGAATATAAAAGTTAATAAAAAAAATAGATATAGATAATACTGTACCTGTAATGGGATAATTATCACCTCACACTAATTATGAATAATCTTAGTCATTTAAAAGATTTTAACTAGAACTCTGTTAATATCCAGGGGTTTTACCGAGTGTGTGAGAGGCGAGTTAAAAGTGCTGGAGTATCATTGCTCCAATACTGAACACAAATTGGTAAACTAATTTTTGAAAGAAAGCAAGCTATAATGATAAGTTTTAACTAATGAAATGGTACTGCAATAGCAAACACTTCATGTCTAAAAATTGACAAGGGAAGACCAAAATGATGCGGTGAGAACAATTGAAGAATGAGGGGCAAACAAACTTGCATGGCGATTTGGCAGTTGACACGCAAAATACTATACTGCATATGTGAATATTGACATTTTTGTTTTGGTAAGATCACGATGAGTTCTCACACTCTTTAATTGTAAGAGTAATACCTCCTCGAGTATTAGCTTCACCTTGGCAACATGGTGTTTTCAATGGATTTCAAATCCCTGCACTGTAAGTAAAGTCCGCTTACATGAAACTCAGTTTACGTATTGAGCCACACATAGTGATTTAGGATTAACATTAGAATCATTCTAAATCCTTTTAATAATTCTAATTGTTAAATAAAAAATATTAAATATTTTTTATGATCATAAGATATCAAATATATGTATTTTTTTTTATTAAATATTATAATAATTATTAAGAAAATATCTCCTAAAGATACAGCATTACTTATATACCCAAACCTGCTAAATAGACAACTGAATTTGTTAACCCGGGATAAGGACAGATCAGTGGCTTAATGTCAAGTCTGAAACCCTCAATTGCGGCGTTTTCAATGTCTCTTTTAACATTGTTATCCTCTTTCTATGTTTGCATATTTAATAATTAATAAAATAAAATAAGATAAAATGAGATAAAATTAAATGAGATAAAAATATTATTTTATTGTTTAAATATTTTAAGATAAAATAAAATAAAATTATCTATTTTATTATTTGAAAAGTAGATAGAATAATAAGAATTATAATTTTATTTTTTATGGAGAAAAAAGTTATTATTTCATTCTATCTTATACCCCCTAAATTGGAAAGAAACAAAATTAATGATTTTCAATGGAATAGGATAAAATTCATCTCACCTACTTCCATTTCATTCCATCTTTTTTTAACATAACCAAATAATAAAATCTATCTCTATTTTATTTCATTCTCTTCCATTCCACTCAATCCCATCAATCCAAATATAACCTCACTTCCCTCCAAATGTATTTTACGGTCCCTATTATGAATTTCACGTCACTTGAACATTTATCAGTACGATGTGTAAATTAGTGGTTGGATTAGTTTTTCGGGGACGTGTTAATATTACTTATACATATAATCTATGAAGCACGGACACGCCGATTATGAGGCGTGTCCGTGTGTCGAACACGTATCTGTATCAGACACATAGAGACACCCGTACGACACACGTGTCATGTGTGTCCAAATGTGTCTGATTAAAAAAGATTATTTTTTCAGTTTGATCACGTCTCGGACACGCTCGAACACTTCTCAGACACGTTTGGACACGATTTGAACACGACCTATTAATATTTTTTTTAAAAAAAATTAATTTTCATGATTAACGTTCAATTAGTAAACCTGTAACTCACTCAAGCTCACATGACTGACGTCTCAAGCCACTATTTTCATATATTTGTATTTTAAATTTTATCTTTTTACATGTTACTATTAAACTTTTAAGTTTTATCTTTTCACACAGCACTATTTTCATCTGCTCCTTCTACCTCTGCTTGTACCAAGTCATCTACTTCGTTGTCATCGAAATTTGCCTCACACCAATATTCTCTCTAGTTATTTTTTTTATGTACATGTACTTATACACGATTAGTTCTATTAGGAGAATTTGGTTTAAGAAATTTTTTAGATTATATCAATAGAAATTATGTTTCATATTTTTTAGGAGAGACTTACTAAGTAACAAATATTAACATATATGACATATATTAAAATATTATAAACATTCAATCTTATAGAAATAATATTAATAAATTATAATTTTTTTAAAAAAAATTTAAAATTATATATATATATATATACCGTATTCGTATCTTATAATTTTTAAAATTAGTGTATCTTTATATCTATGTCATGTCGTGTCCCATGTTTGTACTTCATAGCATATAATACGCTTTAAATAAAATTAGCAATTTTAAAATTAAATGTTTCCATTGAATGAGAGATTGGAATAATGCTTTCTACATGTTGAGAACATATATTTCACATGAAAGGTATCTGACAAAATTAAAATGTAAATATACAAAAAATATAATAAATTTAACTATAATTAGATAATAAAAATTATACATACATAAAATAATACATATGTAAATGTAACTATGTATATATATACTATTATTGATGAGATTGTTTCAAATATTAGCCGACCCAATGCGTACCGTAGTCTCCAATAAAATGTTCAATCAATACTTTATCTGCACGTTTATTTTTCTCTTAAATTATACCTCTTCTCACACTTTATCAGCCACTGAATAACTGAATCCACTGATTTAATCCACTTCAGTTAAAAAAAAAATCCAGTTAGAGTCAAATAAAAACATAGTTATGACTGATGAAAACGTGTAATGTTAGTAGCATCACAGCATTTTCAGAGTTTAGTTTCCTAACTAATTTTGAAACCAACCCCACCCCCCCCCAAAAAAAAAAAAAAAAAAAAGAGATTAGATTGAACTACAAAAGTAAACTTTTATTGATTAGCTAATTAGAGACCTAGATTTTCCACTAAAAACCTAACATACACAAGTACAAGGGGGTAGTGGCGGCATTTTACAATCTCACCGCTCATAATACCCCCGTCTCATACACTGGCTAGGATGGACTCAAGTGTAAGAAGGGAGAGAAGTAGAATATACACAACATTGAATTTAAGAGTCAGGTTGCTCAGACTTCAATGGTGCACCCGAGGATGATGCACAACTTCCATTCTGCAGATAGAGGCTGTTTGCAACCATAGAGTCACTAACCAAGCCAACATCAACGTCATCAAAATTGAGGGGACCTCTGACCTTCCGGTTGCTAAAAATAGAATCAGACTAAATAAGGACATCACCTTTTTGGTAATAAAAATAAATTTCAATCCTCAAAAGTCAAGGCATAAAGGAAAGCATACCCATTCAAACGGTTATTGATGGCAGTCAGGTCTTTTGAAGGGCTCTGATATGCATGAGTGCTCTCCCCAACACATGCATAATAACTTTTTGAGCTATGTGATATTAAAGCATCCATCTGTGCACATAATGAATGAACACACTCAAGTTCACGTAATTTTGACAAAGATTCTTAATAAAGATGATGGGAATTTATATCAGCCAACATTTGTTCTCTTAACATATCAATTTGCAAATTACAAAATACAGTCATCTGGAAAAAAAGAAAAAAATTGAACACGTAAAACTTTGATATAATCATTTAATAACAATCCCAATAACCGCACAAGAATTACAGTCCTCACAGGCTTCTTCCTTTTCCAGTACAAAGCCAGTCGACTGTTATGCACTAACTAGTAAAAGAAAATCAGAAACACATAGTCCAAAGACGAGAGCCAAACAAATAAACAAGTACCTTAGACGATCGTAACGGAGAGACATATACATTGTGTGTGGCAGACACTTTTTTTGGTGACATATCAGGAAGGCTTGGGAAAGGAGATATTTTAGGAGACCCAGGACATTGAGCTAAATGGCCTGAAAGAGAAAAGTACACAAGTCAATGGATTGCAGGAATGGCATAGCAATGCAAGCCAGGATTGAAGGTAATTTAGCAAACAAACATGCACCGTCATTTTTATTATTAACTTCAGGTATCCGGTTGCTTTTCATATTTGTCCCCCCAGGGCCAAGTTCAACCAGCAGCGGCTTTACAGAGGGAATGAATATTTCATTGTAAAATGTAATGATGTCGACATGCTCCTGTCCTGTTCTCTGTTTTCATTAAGATCATTTATAAGGTCATAATTCTCAGAAAAGTTAAGCGTCAAATTTGGTTACATACCCCATTTCGGTGTGCCAACGACCAATCAACAAATACACTGCGAAAAACTTGAGGTTTGCATTGTGGTTGCTTTCTATAGTTGTATATGATCTCCCTAAAAGTTAGGTTCAGTTGAGAAATCTGCAAAACAAAATAGAATGAAAAAAAGGTAATAACAGAAGAACACAATACACTCGAGTTTCTAAAACTAAAGAGAAACCTTTGCAACTCCATAGAAGCAACACAAAATGATTTGGTCAATATGGCGGTTGAAGAAGAGAGATGTCCATTGATTTAGGATTTGCTGGAAAAGACAGTATACATTCTCCCTTATCTGCTGAGATAATTGTAGCCTTTCAACCATGCCACTTATTCTGACTGCTCCCAACTTAATGATCTAGGAAACACAGAAAGTGCACACAAGCTGTAATGCTTACAATGACTTAGTGAAACAACAAATCATTAAATCTTAAATAAACACATCAACCAGAATAGCTGCCCCATCAGCATGAAACAACTCAAATGGAAGTGATGTAACAATCCAGTTCCAAAAGGTAACTTAAATTCTCAATATAAAAGACAAACACATCCAGTAGTTCCTGAAACCACGTTAAGAGTAAAAAAGTTGGAGCTTCAAAATAACAGGTTAGATGTCTCGCCATATCGAACAAATAGGGTGTACATACACAATTGCACACCAAGTGTAGTTTCCAATTAGTCCAACAAACTAAATACAGTTGTCAAATGCACCCTTATCAACATCTATGTTACATATAGCTTACAAGCACTTTTAAACAATTAAGTCGGTATAACAGTACAATTAAGGCCCAATACCTTGCCAAAAAAGATGTTGATCCCAGTTTCTGCACATGTTTCCCCTCCGCCCCCTGGATTTGGTTTTGTTGGACTGCAGGGAAGAAACATTCAACACAAAGCACCAAAAGAAGAAGACAACAGTAAAATGGTGAAAAATTGAAATAATGCAAATTTACATAGACAGCTACTGCCAGACTCATCCAAGTTATACCTTGCAAAAGCTGACTGCAAAGGGGGTGGGGGTAGCTTTGACTTAAGGCTGTTGAAGGGAAGAAGCCGATCTTTCACCGGTGAAGTAAAAGAATTTCGATCCACTAACACATTTCGATGGTCTGTACAGAGTTGCTTTGGTGATCTGGTATCCCCATTCTGAGCTGAAATCGATCAATTGATAGATATGTTAATTAATTTGAAAATTATGTATTTTCAACATGTGCTCTTGGAGGAAGGGGAGGTGGATAGGGAGGAGGGAGGACCGCAGGAGGAACAATTTTATACGTCGTTATAGATAACCATGACATACTAAGGAATGAAGTAAGAATTATATGAAAACTGAGAAAACATAACTTGAAATCTTCAAACTAAAAAAAGAGAACCATTACTTGGTGAAGTCTCAAGCTTTGGCAAGGAAGGCACAGGAGGCAACCCTCCACAAGAGAAGTTAATATGCATTGCAATTTCATCCAATGATGGCATCGGTTCAGCTAACAGCCCAAGACGATTTATTTCTGCAGAAAGGGCAGGTCTAGCAACTGCCAAAGAATTATACATAGAGGAACCCTTTTCCCATACCATGCTCTCCAGAAGTCTTTCTTCCAATGAATTCAAATGTCGCCTCAATTCTCTTGGGAGAGATTCTTCATGTCTAATGAAACTTTCGATCACCTTGCTAAGATCAAAAGCCGTAATTCCAGTCCTCTCCAGTACTGCAGGGAACAACATTGTTACAGTCTTGTGAGTTGCCAGGACTAATTCTGCAGAACATGCAAGCATACACCGATGGAACCTCTCATTAGTTAGTAGCGAGGTTAAATTAGTTGCATGAAGTATTTGAGCTTCTGCCCTGCACATTGCTTCCAATACCCTATAGTATAACTTTAGGGCTTCCAATCTTCGCTGTTCCGCCCAAATATTGTCCATGAGGTTTGCACTTTGCAGGCTTCCAGTTACACATCGTTCTCCAAGAGGACTACTAGGAAATATAGCCTGCAATATGATCTGTGCTCTGCGCACCACATCACTTGTAACATCCTTGTCACATGATGTCAAGAACCGCTCCAGCTCTTGTGAGGGCTTTGATGCAAGTGGAGAAATGACAGTTCGAAGCCACTTTGCAGTAGTCATTGCCGTGCTTACAGGGGTTGCTGCCATCTTTGAATTTGCACTACCCGGAATGCCATTAGCATGAGATGCAGGAGAACGGTGGGGTGAGAGTGGACTTGTAATAGTCTTAGCAGGTGATGCCATCGAATCAAATTTCCTCTATAGAGCACAATAATAGATAATTTTAGGTTTTTTGCTTATACAAGACAACTAAATTTTAGAACAACTTTTCCATTAAACACACCTTTACACCACTTGCTGAAACAGAAACTCCAGACAAGCTTCCTGAAGCTAACAAGCTGTCTTCCTCATTAATGAACAACCTCTCATCCAGTTCACCCTTGATGTGAATCATGTCATCATAATCTTTTTCTAAGATATTTAAACTGGATGGCAGAGACAATTCTTCTATCAGATCTTTAAAATAGGTCAAACCATCTGCAAAGAAAGGGATAATAAACATCAGTTAAAGACATCATGTATTCCTGATGCATAAATAATCAATGACACAGGGAAAATGAACCTGTATCAAAGTTCTCTAGGTTTTCAGCTTCGCATTCAGACGCCAAACAGGGCTTCTTCTTCAATATATCTGCAATTAAATTATTGGCTTTTTCCATGGTTTTCCTCAACTCATCTTCTGAAGTGTTACAAATGTTGCAAAGTGATGCAAGGAGGTCCACACCTTTGTTACTTTTCTTAACTGAAAGAAACTTTGATGGAATTAGAACAGAAATGGAATTTGAACAAATAGAATCCACATTTAAACCCACCACCAATATAGCCTGCAAGTAAATGGATGTGTGCGCACAAGAACGAGCATGCATGCATGTCAAAGGGCAGCCCCCCCATGAAAGAGAACAAGAATAATTTGAACAAAATGCAGGGAAGAGGGGAGAACAAAGAGGATTACCAAAGCGTGAGGAGTCGTGAATGTTGAAATTTCGAAAACGAGCAGGAACATGAATAATCAAGATAGCCTGTAACAGATACACCCAACAAATAAGAAACTGTTTCCTTCATTCCCTCCACCGAAAAAGGGCAAATATTACAACTTAAAGAGCAGAATAATTGAATTTAATGTAACATATGAAAGCCCTCAAACAAGTATTTTATAAAAGATTTTGAGTTTTCAAAGTTCCAACAATTCTCTTCAGACTATTCTATGTTCAAAAGAAAAAGATATGAAACATATTCATGGAAATGCCAATAGCAAAAAAGAGTATCACAAGAATCTAACTTACCAAGATCGAAATTAAACCATTGGTGCAAGTCACCAAGTCTTTGAAACGGCTGAAAGCATGTACACGAAGTGCCAAGAAAAGTAACCATCCAAAGCGATGGTAATCGGTTGCTTGAACAGTATCAGATGAGTTCTTTTCAACATTTGCATCAGTTGCCACAAAAAACTCCCCAAATACACGTTTATAGTACCTGGCACCATCAAATTTATAAGATCTCATGTCATGTCATCTCATGTAGCCATGCAGCAAGCTGCACTGCACATGATAATCAAAGCAAACAACATTATACAGAAAAAATAGGAATGCTTGGCATATAGCATCTCAAAGTCTGAGAGGTGACTAAATGATACCATCATGAATCTGCTTTCTTGGATCATTAAGAGTAAACAGCAGTATGAGACATTGGACCATAGCATAGCTATAATTCCAGTTAAAGTAGGCTAACTATCAATTCTAGTTGTTTCATATTTCATCTTCCATCAAGCCTATTACCACCTCATAATACTTGTACCAACATAAGTAGACTACCTCTACTACATACACATTTTCATCCTCCAACAAGGTATTTTATCTCATTTAAGTGTTTTTTTTTTTTGGGTGATAAAATACATCCCATTTAAGGTACCACCATGACTTTAATAAAATGCAATACCAGCAAAATAACATATAAGGCAGTGTGACCTTCACTACCAACAATCATCAACAACTGCCTTAAAAAAGGAATGTGAGATTTAAGTTATGAGATAGGATGCCGTTAAGGAAATCTAGAAGCTTGAGGACTTGAGGGACTATACAACGATTTATTGAAAAATTATACTCCCAAGAATTAGTACATGTTTGGTTTTGCTTAACTATTAAAAATAGCTTTACAGCCAAAAACTCTCTCTTGAGCATTTCCATTATAAGATTTTCTAAAACACAAAATACGCTAATCCAAACACACACTTAATCTTTTGGTAATTTAAGTACATCCTAAGGAAAATATAAACTTATATTAGTTTAACATCATAAGAGGGAATGACTGTACAATAGTATAGGTAAAATTATGTGATATACATAGTGAAGAAGAGAAATTTCAACAATGCCACAAATTAATGAATAACGCATCTGTCACTTAAGACATTAATAGAAGAAACAGATGCAAATGACGGGCTACTCACTTGCTAAGAATCTTTAAGTGTATAACATTGGCATGCATCTCCTTCGCCTGGTATAGACATATGAAAGAGCAACATAAAGAATGGCTTAATAGAAAACTGTTCTAAGGATTAAATCAAAGTGACCAAAACACACACACACACGTGTGAATATAAACCATTCAAAAATGTAATCAAGATTCTCTGCTTAGTCAATACCTCAAGCCTGTTTTCCCAATCTGTGCCATACAAATAGCTTAAAATTGGACCAGCCTTAACAACAAACTGAGGAAGTTCTTTAAAAAAATCTGCAATGCTGTTGAATACAAGATAAATGATAACAGTAAATAATAGAACAAACTACAAACTTATAAACTAGAAAAAGGCCAGAAAAATACTTAAGCTTAGCTGTTCTCAATATACGGCATAAGGTAAGCCCAGTGTCATCAGTCTCTTCCATCCCACTCTCCTCATTTTTCTGAGTCAATCTCTTCATAGAGTATAAAATAAAAGCAAACCAATATCGTTCTGCTTCTTCAGACTGGAAAAGAATTATACAACCTCATGAATTCAAATAAAAAACTCACTACAATTTATATTTTATACTAAACAATAATGTTCATATGTACCGTTCCATTCCCCAATGATGAAACATTTGACAGTAGAAGATGTTTGGTTTCTCCAAACAGATTCATTGCTTCTTTACAGCTTTTCTCATCCAATGCTAGCCCATTCTGTCATAAAAAAAACACATCAGTGTAGAATTTAATGGTTACAAAATCTCAATTTAAACCTAAGGCAAAAATAAAGCTGCCTATTTACAAACAAAAACTATATTTGCACATTTCTTCTATTCTAAGTCTCACTTATTAAGCCAATTTCAACCAGATCTGGATTCAATTTAAGTAAATAATTCCATGTGTACATGGAGTTTCGCAAAAACCTTTTTCCTAACTGACATGCTGTATCTCCATGAAGTGCAAATGATGGGCCACTCAACTTGTCAAATACAGTAACTGACCTTTAAAAAGCGCTATGTCATAACTAATCGACAGATCATTTAGTGAGAACAATTTTTTAAATATTTGTCAGTGTTAGTATGTTCCTTTCCTTAAAATAACAAACTCGGCAGGGTTGTCAGATTTTTTGCTCTCTGGGTTTTCTTGATGGCTGGCTCATTGTCCATGTTTATGTCTACTATTTCCAAAAATTTTCTTCTCACCTAGCCCCAGTGGGGAAAATAATGCTTGATCCTTTATCATAAATCAGGATGGTTAAGATGTTACAGTTGATGAATTAGTTTTGTACTTATGTGACCATACTTTTGCATCTTCCTTTCTTTCTGTATTGACTGATTGATTGATGAATAAAATATTTTCAGCTTTATCTTCCTCTATACTATCAACAAATGGATATTTAACTTAGGGAAGTACTTTATAACATTACATATATATAAAGAACATATTTCATTTAGCTTCTTTAATCTTTATGCCCACTAAAACTTAAAGATCATAACTTTATACATACAAATCACTAGTGTTGAGGCTTTACACGCGATTATAACATAAAACATCAATAAAAAATATATACAAACAAAAGAAAAATTCAGTGACTCAGAACCAAGAAACACAAAATGAAAAGAAAAAACAACAACCTTGCAAAACTCGGCGAATCGAGACTCGGGTTGGTCACCATTATCGACCGAGACAACCGCAGGTTTTCCCTCTTCCATGTTCAGCGCAGCAGGAGGACTCATGCAAAAACCCTAATTGATGCAGATCACGAAAAGAGGAACCGAATTTCGCACGGGAAAGTCGACGAATTCCAATGAAACCGATGAGAAATTGCGATATCGCTATCGCTATGAAATCTACAAACCCTAGCTCGATCGAGGAACAAGAAGAACAAGAAGAGAGAGAATGCTAGTGTCCTCGTTCTCAGATCTTGAAACGCATCGTTGCGCTGCTGTGTTGTGTGTGTACTTTTTTAAATTTTTTATTATATATTAATTACATATATAAATAAGTTGCATATTATGTTATTTATTTATTTTTTTATAAAAAAGTTATTAACTTTTGGCGCCACTTGTTATGACCTACAAGTTTTTCCCGCCAAAACGTAGTCTGATGTGGATGGGGGCATTTTAGTAATTTCAACGAGTGGGTATACGGGCATGGCCTTTTCTCATCTTTCCTTGCTCCTCAATAAAAGTTCTTATTTTTTAAAATTTCATAACTTTAGCCTTCAGGCCCTTATTTCTTTCTGTTTTTTGTTTTATTAAACATGTTTATTATGAGATTTGAGTTCCTGACTTTGAGGTTAAGTTATAGCTGTTTACGTAAAAGGTTAAAATATTTTATATTTTTTAATTTAGACTTAATTATGTTATAAATACGTTTTAAATGTATTTGCTATTATATATATACATATTTTTTATCAAGATATTTATACAAGTATTATTTTGAGATTAACATTTAGACTAAAAATGATAATTAAATAAAGTACTCTTCAAAATAATAATAATAAGATTCAAATATTAAACATTACAAATAAGATTTATCTAAATCGCACTACACTTCTCTTATAACCAACCACTATTAAGTTTATAAAAAATTATTGAGGTCTTATCTTCGATGCCTTCATATACTGTCAAGCTCTCACTATGTCATTCGTCTCTAGCCTACAAAGCTTTCCTCCAAATAATATCCCGAACTTTGCGTCTTCTTGTTTTATAAGCACAAACTCCTTCTATATTGACAACCTCCTCTTATTTTTATAGTTTGGTTTTCATTATAGTGTCTTCTTAGGTTTAGGTATTCAATTCTTCAAGAGTCCGGCCCATTAAGGTTTATTTGCTTATGTTTTATGTGCACAAGTGCCAAAGATGGACTTTTAATGAGTGGCATGACGTACAATAACACTACTTAAGGTGTGTTATTGGGGTGATTTGCACAGCCATGGTCGTGTCTCATATTGCTGTCATTGCCTAGGGTGTGTTCAATGGTTGTTCTACACTGCTAAGGTTGTGTTTCCTTCTAGAGCGAGAATTAGCCTTAACTATATGTCTTATATTTTCATAGCGTCTAGAATCACTCGTTTTGGACTTTTGTAACTCAATGTATGCTTAATTTTTTGCACAAAGATCAAAAGTCACGTAAATCTATAGCTAATTTGATTATACTAATTTGATTATGAACTCAACTTTCTTCAAATCTTACATCCAAACTTTAATGGATCTACTCTAAATCTTCTATTTTAGACACAAAATAACAAAGAAAATAACAAAATGTATAAGGAAGGAAAAAAAATCTTCTACAGTTAACTTATTTATAAAATAAACAAATAAAAATATATTCACCTTAATTAAATTTAAAGTACATCATGATATTAACTTATTAAATAATTTAAAAGTAAATAAACACATTATAAACAAGCTCATTTTAGAGAAATCTAGTAAATAAAAGATATATATTATCAAAATATAGCTTAAATGACATAGATATTTCTCTTCATTGTTTCATAATTTACATTAAATCAAGCATTAATAAGATAAATTAATTTCAACTTATCAGGTACCTCTGGTTGTTGGAGCAATGTGGATATGTCAACAACTAGTGGAGTTGGTCTTGGCTGTGAAAGTCACGTGTAATAGAGAAGATTAGGTTTATGGTGTGACTGATGAGCCATGATGCCATTCCCATGAATGTTTTGCGTGCTCGATGTAGGTCAACTGCTGATCCTTCGTGCTCCAATTACTATTCCCTCATCCGGAAACCATGAGCGTCTAGGCAATGTTAGGGATATCTCATGATAAGAACTTCGTGTCACCTAACATAAGGGACTAGATCTTTTAGTTTGCCATGTCTAAGGTCTGTGCCACTTTCCTTTTGAGTCTTTGGTGGATTTGGTGATCTAGAAATGATGACACTCTACCTTAGGAGAATTGGACTGATGCTGGAATGCACAGGAAGATTCTTTATATGGCTAAAATTGTTATATCAATTTATGGTACTATTTCTTCTTTGAGTAGCCAAAATCGCATAGTGAGTTGAGAAAATGCCACTGCAAGGCTTATATAAAATTGAATTGAATGTAGATAATAGTGCTTTTGGGAACCCAAGAATGGCAGGATTTTGAGAAGAATGACTCCTGGGTAGTAGGGTTTTCTAGCCATGCTAGGCTCTGTCAACCAATTTGCATGCATAATTTTTAACCTTGTTTCATGGATTATGGTTGGCATGGGAGTAGTGACTGATTCAAGAATATTAAGTAATGAGAATAAATGTAATACTATTAATAAAGAAGTATAAAAAAGAATTAATAATTATATTTATATATCAAAAAATATATTAATATAAAATTATAAAAAATTAATTTATAATTGTTCTCTTCACATTTTTATATTTTAAAAATATCGAATGATTTTTTATTATTAATATTATCAAACATTTCTCTCTCATTGTATGTAATCAAATAATTATTTAACAAAAATAACATATTCAAAAGTATTTGCATGAGGGCAAACATTACACATATAGAAAAATAAAAAAGATATATACTTATATAAAAAAAAAATTAAAGTAAAGTGAAGACATATGTATTTACAACTTAACACATAGATCATTCCCTGCATGGGAGAATGGTGTGAAACATCTCATTTGTCATTCTACTATAGAATCATTTCCACAAGTACTCTTGGATCATTAAAAAGTTGTTGGTTGTTGATTGGGTGATATGGGTTAAGCATGTATTGCGAGAAGGTAAGTCTTCTGCTAATTTCCCAGCTAAGCTTGACGCGCGAAATAACAAACTCAAGAAAACACCTTTGCGAGGGATGGGGAGGTCGATGCCTGCGGACTCTATGGGCATTCTTTTTGTTAGGAGTTAGTTTGTGTTGTTAGTTTTTTGACGTGCCAAAAAAATATTGATATAAAAAAAAATCTTTTTCTCTCATACTTAGCCATAACTTCTCTTTAGTTGTTGTTTTCATTTTCTTTTTCTTTTTTAGTAGAGTTGTCATTAGGAATGACAATTTTATCCGTCTTACGGATAATACTTATGACGAGAGTAGATAATATCCGTTTAATTTCTCCTAAAGGTATAAATACTTATTTATATTATTCCAGTTTAATAAATGGGGACGGATGTGGGGGGTAATTCCTCCCGTACATCAAGTGATACTTGCAAAAAAAATAAAAATATTTTATATAAAATTATTAAAAATCTCATTATATAAATTAAATATTATGATATTATATTTTTTTATTTTTTTTTCTTGATCTTTTTATAATTTATTAAATCACTGATATCTTAAATATTTGTTTACTTAAAGGAGAATAATAAATTGATACCCACATAAATATAAAAATAAAGATAAAAATAGATATTATCTACAAAAACGAGAGATGAGAGACTATTATATTTTCTCGCTCTACCTCCTTGTCATCCCTAGTTGCCATCATTGAATAGGGAGATACTCAAAAGAGATGGAATATTTCAATCTAAAAAGAATACCCAAACAAACACGTTATCATTTGTACATTTTCAAATCTTAAATTTTACATGGCCTAATTTGAACAGTGTAAGAAGTACTTTACCCTAAAAATTATTATTTAATTATACAATAATGTGAAATTGTTTAGTTTTAAAACTGCAACAAAATAAAATTAGAAACTATAACTGTAGATGTTTAAAATTTGATCTAAATTAAGTATATTGATTAAATAATTCACTTAAATTGAATAAAAAATCATGGTTTAATTTAATTAGATGTATAATTACTTTAAAATTTTATATATTGAAAAATGTTTTACGTGAAAATAAGAAGAATAAGATAATTAGGTTTTAGATTTAATTTCGATATAGTATAGTATTAGTTAATCATATAGTGCCACTCTTACAGTGCAATATCCTCTTTTTGACGTGGATAATAATTAAATGATTAAATCCTTACCATTTGTATCTTGCAATGTTGCCCCGCCCTTGGTTCTTCTCTCTGTCACGAGATATTTTTGTGTAATCTAAAAGTGTGTTTGGATGTACGATTTTAAGGAAAGATTGTATTTTTTGAAAGGATTTAAATTTTTCTACAATTAAATGTTTTGTTTGGATATTTAAGATAATTATTTAAAAAAATCCCAAGTTTTTTTTTACAAGAAATTTCATCATTTAAAATAAGGAATTTAAGATTCCACCTCAATAGATGGGATTTCTAAAATCCCTCCCTTTTCGTCTTCGTCTCTTCAATCTCTATAGGGTCGACCCCACGCTTATTCACCATGTTGATCTTGATCTCCCTCGACAGCAACTACATTAGCATTGGCAAGATCGTCAGCATCGTGAGACATGACAAGACCAACAACATGAATCGATGTGAATCGGGGCGAGTTAGGTGTTGAGCTTCTCTGTCTCGAACCGTGACCCTTGGACCTATATTTAACCTGACTAGGAGGATTCCAATTCGCTAGTGCCGGTGGTGAGGCACTGAACGCCAACAAGCAATGAAGTTGACTAGGTTTTACGGTAGATACAACGGCAAGAGCTAAGACCAAACAATGTGGTTTTTAGTGGTTATACAATCTGAAACTTCTGTTCATGGAAACATACCGTAAAAAAAACAAATTCAAGGCTTGGAGATGTTTTATCTTGATGTAAAATTTTATCAAAAAAATGAGATGCTAAAAAAAAAATTGAAAATTTGAAACGAAAATGGTTTATTTTTTGGTGCTAAATTGTGATGGATGTTTTTTTGCTTTATTTTATTTTTTTAGGGTCATTCTATTTTCATTTATTATATTTTGTATAAAAAATTGTATTAAAATCCCAATTTCATTAATAAATTATGCAAACATGAAATTTTGTCAATGAAAGAAATTGAATAGCACCAATTCAATTATTCTGCAATTCAAATTCTCTAAAATTTTGAAATTATACATAGAAACACAACCAGAAAGTATTACATTAATATAGTAAAAATATGACAAGTCTCATCGCATAACTATATATAGGTTGTTAGATTGAAAATAAAATATTGATAAATTTAATTTGAATGGTTACAAAAACCCTTAGAGTATTACTCCCAATGTATATAATAATTTTTCTTTATCAACTCACAATATAAAGAAGAAAAATTCTTGCATAAATATGATGCATCTAAGTTGTATATACTAAGCCAACTCCATTCTTAATTAATACTCCCTCCGTCCATTTAGAAAATTTCTTTTATCCAATTTTATTTGTCCATTTAAAAAATCAATGAGTTATTAATAATTTTTTAAACTTTATTTTTAGTATTAATAAGTAAGAGATAAGAGTAATAAAGTGATTTATACTAAAAAACAAAAAAGATTAGTAAAGTGATGCTAATATTTTGAGTATCTAAATAAAAAAGGAAGTTTAGTAAAATTATATTTTCTTATAAATTAGATTATTTAATGACTTTTTTAATTAGGTGTACAATATAATATAATATAATCATCATATAATTATATAATTATATAAAAAGAAAGTACATGTATTCAAATTATGATATATGTCACTCTAATATGATAAGATATGTATAAAATATTATCAATGTAATAAATACGAATTCTCAATAATTGTCATGTAACATATTATGTTACAATTTAAATAGAAAGTGCAAATGTATCATCACATTACAAAAATCATGTCACCCTGTAATTTTTTTTAAGACTATATAATAAGTAAAAATTAGAATTTATTTTTAACATTATAAATTGTTAAAAGTTTGGAAAAAGAGCTAAAGAAATATAGAAACATGAAATAACAACAAAATGAAAAAAGATGCATTGAAAGAAATTTTGAAGACCCACTGATACTCTTCTGCATTGAGCTTCTGACATCGAATTTGAAGTTTTTCTCCATAAAAGTATATTTCCTCAAAATATTATAGTTCAATGATTACTATCCAGATCTCGGTTTCCTTCGCCGCTTTCAATTTATGGGTCTTCATCCCTAAAAAAGATTAAGCTTTTGTGTACGACAGCATCGAGATCCTCATTTCCTTCGTGGTTTTTGGTTGATGAGTCTCCATCATTGAAAATGATTAAACTTCTGGGTATGGCGGCATTAGTGGGTCGTCATATCCTAAAAGTTCATCTTTTGCCTCTAAATTATAAAAAGAACAAACGATGAAACCTTCAACATATACTCAAAGTTCATCTCGTATTATCACTCTGTTTCACCACATACTCATGGTTCATATTCACCTTCGTCATTGAGAATAACTACTTCTAATCAACTCGTCGAAATATCATGGCAAACCCAGAACGAACGAATGATGAATAGGTAATTAATTAATTTTCTAAAAATGCCTATAAATTAGTTAATTAATAGATTGCATTTGAGGTTCAATTTTTTTCTCAAAATTTATTTTTTATTTGATTGATTCCATTTTTATTCTAATCAATTATGATACTTTTAATATAAAAATAATTATTACTTATTTTATTTTTCAATCACAATATTCTGCTAATTAATTTTGGAAAATTTTCAATCACTTATTTTAAATTTGAATGGATTTTCATATATTTCAAATATGGAAAGATATTAATTAGACATTTATTCTAAGTCAAATATGAAAATTTTTAGTTAAATATTCTAGTTAAATAATTTTGATAATTATCCGAATTGATTTGAGATTTGTTTTACTTGATTGGTAAACTTTATAACTAAATATCATGTTGTTAATTTAATTGCTACACTCAAATTATTACTTAATATGTAATTATAATAATTGTAATTATAATTTCTAATAAAGGAAGACCATTAAAAACATTCGTCATACCTTTTCTTTTTATTTACTATGTTTGGCGAAAATATTTTTTCTTTTTAATTTTACTTAATTGTAGTAATTATTGTCAAATTTTTAATATGAAACATTACATTTAATTTCAAATTTATACGACTATAGTCCTAAAAATTACAATAATTAATACATAATGTCACTCAATTTAATTGTAGAGTTTGAACTTTTATTATTATGAATTTTTTATATTTATTTCATGTTTTCAAAGGAAAAAAATAGTCGTAAGGAATACAGAAGTAAATATAATTTATCTCACATAGCTTACTGATTTCTTTAAGCATGATTGACGTTGGACCTCGTAATAAATGACATTTTTTTTTTGTATTGTACAATATTATAAAGTTTCTTACATAAGAATAAAAATATTAATTGAAAATATTATTATTGAATTAGCATTTATATCAAATTTGGTATTTATTGTGCATGGTCAAATATTTTCTTTGTAGGTAATTTAGGTGACAGCTTCTTATGTGTTGTTTGACTTATGATTTTCTTTCTTTTTATGTTTTAGAGTGAATTCGTCTTATAACTTTGAAAATTTTTATTATGATTTACGTTTTATCTTTTATATTTCTTTTTAATTTGTTCTTCTATTATGCCTTATTTTAATTAATATTTATTTGTTTTCATGTCTATATTACAGGGGAAGACATGCTATTATTATTTAGTTGTTCAACTATTTTTTTTAAAGTAATATGTATCATTATTACTTCTTTTAAATTTGATATTAATTTGTGAAATTTCACCAAGTGACAATATTAATATTAAACACATTTTTTTTTACCAAATTATGACTCATTCTATTGTATGTGTGATCGTTTAACACATATTAATGTTGAACACATGTCTTTCACCATATGTCTTTCATTTGTTTTCCTGTTTTGATTCCTTTTAATTTTATCTATTATTTATTATAATATATAAAAGTGATTGCTTCACAAAGATATCTTTTATCACTATTTAATTTTATTTATTTTTTATCATTTTTTTCTAACGTGAAACAAAAATATCTACCATATTATTATTTATTTGTAGAGCTAAGTGACTGGAAATAGTTTTAATGAATATTTCTTATGTAATCTTTGTTTTCCTGTTTTGATTCCTTTTTATTTTATCTATTATTTATTATAAAATATAAAGTGATTATTTTATTATGTGAATTGTCTTATGCCTTAATTTCATTACATATTAATTTTTTTATATTGTCTGTTGTCCATAGAATTGTACAATACAAAGTTTAGTTATTGTTTGTTGTTGTGTTTTTAATTTAATTATAATTATATTTATAGATTTATATAGTTATAGTGCATATATTTTATTTAATATTATTTTTTATTACTTTTATTTATAATTGTATTTATTCTTTTATTTAATTCAATGTTCATCTAGTGCATTGTATGAATGTAAAATCTAGTATAATATATAAAGATAAGATACATATCTTCAAATCATAACATATGTCACTCTAAGTAAGTACCATGTGACATATCATGTAATATTCGATAAGAAAAGATTTTTTCAATAAAATTGAATTTTACTTCCTATTTTAGCTTATTAATAAATCAATCAAAATTGATAATTAATTTTAGTTTCAATTTTAAATTACAGGTAGTCAAAAATAGTTTTTTTAATATTGATTTTATATTTAATTTACTTCATTTGATAATTTTTATTTATTATTGTTTATAGAATATTCTGATTTGTTAGGTTTGATTGATTTACTTTAATTAGTTTAATTTTGTTTTTAATTTATTATTATGTTAATGCTTGATTTTGTTTATTTGTAATAAATTTTAGGTAGTCAAATTTAATAATTATTGAAATAAATTTCATATTCAATCAAGAAAGGAATTTTTTCAATAAAAATTGAAATTTTCTTCCTATTTTAGTTTATTAGTAAATCAATCAAAATCTATAATTAATTTCATATTCAATTTCAAATTACAGGTAGTTAAAAATAATTTTTTTTTATATAAAGATTACCATTATACATTTTCACTACTAATTCGAATTCCAAAATGTAAGGAGATTGTCTTTCCAAAATAGTTTGACTTACATAAATTGAATTAATTTATATATAATTTTTACTAAATTAATTTATTAAATTATTTTTTTATAAAATTTTTGAATTAAATTTTTAATTAGAAGACAAATATTTTTTTATATATTATAAATACTTTTTCAGGCTTATATAAGTTATTTTATAATAATTTATATTTAAATTATTTAGTATTTAAATTGGAGTTAAATTGTTTCATGAAAATATAATAAAAATTATATTTTATATATTTTTTAAACTAAATTTAAAAATTTTATTTTTCTTGATGAATTTTTATATATATTTTATTTAATAAAATTATGTTTTATATATTATATTTATTTTATCATTTAATTCTCAATTTACTTAATGCATCTCACGAGTATAAAAACTAGTAATAATATAAAAAAGAATATACATGACATAAAATTTTGTCATGTATCATCTAAATCAATTAGTAAATGTATTAATTTTTTTGACATGTGACAAAAATATTACTTAATTTTATACTATGTGTCATCCGATGTAATAATTTAAAATGAATATCTACACGTATAAAAAAATTGACAAATATACATCAATATAATCAATCTATCAATATAATCAATCAATAAAATCAATTAATCAATATAATTAATAATAATTATAATTAATATATAAATAAAAATACATGACCTAAAATTCTATCATGCTTCATCAAAGTCAATTAGTAAATACTTTAAGTTTTTGATATGACAAATATATTATCTAATTTTTATCATATGTCATATAATGTAACAACTTAAACAAAATATTGATATGTGTAAAAAAATTGTCACATATACATAAAAAAGAAAAAGAAATTAAAAAAAATTACAACGAGAAAGAAAGAATAGAAATTACAAAATAAAAGAACTGAAAAAGTTAAAGAACCTAAGAAGTCAAATGTTAAATGATTAATTTAATTAATGTATTATTTTTATTTAGCCTAATTAAATTATATGAACTAAATGTATATGTTAGAGAGTGTTAAGGAATTAAAATGCATTGAGTAGATATCTATTTTTAATTTCCATTGCAATATCTATTAACCTAAGATTTTTTTATTGGATAGAATTTGACATTAGTGGCTGGATTGATATAACTTTGATGACAGACGTAAAAAATTAAGGGTTTAATTTGTAATATAATTTTATATGAAAATGTCATTAATGAACTTTTCTCTAGATATTTAATATTTAAAAGTATTTAATAATAATTATAAAAGAAGATAAATTTATTGCATTAAGACTTAGTTTGATATATTTTTTTTAAATATGAGTGAAAAGTTCATAGAAGAATCTATACACTACAATTGTTGAACCTTTTATTTTACTGTGCTTCTTTCTGTTCATTCCACGTGTCGAGTTTTTCTTACCAGGTAATTCTTACAGCAATTCTTGCAAGTTAAATTACGTTTTTGTCTAAAACTTTAAATTCTAATGAAATGTGATCTGTTGGATGGAAGATAGAATTGTCTTTCCATTATTATTAATTTATTTTATATTAATTTTTTGTCATTTACACTTTTATCCTTGCTGCAATGGAGATGGTTTTAATGGATGAGGTTGTAAGAGTTACACTTACATCTTTCATGCTTCTGTTCCTGTGTTATGTTTTATAGTGTGGCTTTATGGTTTTTTAAGAAGTGTGTTCACTATTTATTTGTAGTTTTAATGTTTGTTTATGATTGTTTCTAAGCCATGTACTTATTTCGTACTACAGGGCTACAAGATGCAAGCAACTGTAAAGAAGACACTCATCTACAAATTTATGCGACTTTTGGTTAAGGGTGGTATGTACCGGTTTGCCTATTTTAGTGTTGCACCGAATTCTGAATTTTATAGAACTACAAAGCATGATTTCCTAATTATTTTCCAATTTAGGACTATCGTCAAGCCTTGTGAATCTGTGCTGATACCATTACATGGATTCATGTTTACTCCTTTGGAGTAAGTTATCCATATTGATCATGAATATCCTTTTTTAGTTGATAATAGATTCTACAGTTTCTGTGGTCTTCATCTTTAATTAGTTGTTTTAATTTTTTTATTGTATTTGTTTGAACTTTGTGTTGACTGATATTACTCTTTGTGAAGATGTTATTGGGTTGCTGACTGGAGTTGGTACTGAGAAATTATATGAAAATGATGGGAAGATGACAAAGATAATCATCATTGAGATTTCTGTCGATGGGTAAGGGGTTTGACTTGGGTTTGTGATGTGTTTTTATAATAATAGTTTTATTTAAACAATAACAAATTAATGGAATATTTTACTCTATTATTGAACAATGTGAAGCTTGAGTGTGCTCTTTTTTGTAGTTATGTGGATGATGTTAATGGGTTTATTGTTGATGGTAACCTCAATTGGCCTGTTGTTGCTCTTCAGTTTGCCAAAGTGAAGAGTTTTAAAGGTATTTACATGACTTCTGTTTAATCCAGACATAGCAGAGGCTATTGCCATGGGGGGACCGTAAGCATAATATCCTTTTAAAGATGTTATTCTATTTAGTATTTTATATGCTTAATCTAATGACTGCTATGTGTACAGGGTAATTGAATAAAATGTTATCAATGTCCAGAACATACCTGCATTGAATGATGGTGCTTCTGTCATTTAGTGAATGTGGTCCCCAAGTAATTGTTTCAATTTTGGATATACGTGTAAATATTGATTCTGCATTTTTTTCTGGTACATTATTAATTTTTTGGTTGACATTGTGTTTTGTTTATCAATTTCAGATATAGGATCAAGCTGAGGGTTTCTGATAACACTGAAAAAGAGGTCTTTGTATATTTGATTGTGATGGATATTACATGCTGAAAAAATCTTGCCCAGATATGGTTTGTGAGATCAAAAAGGTCTTTTGCTAGCTTCTACATTTTTGATTGGTGGAGTTTCATTTTTAAATGATACATTTTAGCTATTTATTTATTGGTTTGACTTATTGTTTATATTAATTAATTATTTATGTGTTGGTTATTGTCTTATGTTTCTTTTTTCTTAGTCTGGGGCTACATCCAACTATCCTCGAGTTGGATGCTTGGGTAGGGAAGGCTCTATTATTCAAGGTTGAGATTAAGGATAGCTTAACCTCCACCTTGGATAACTCCTATACTGTGAGAAGGATTTGTGATGATGAGACTATCCTCACCCTCTTTGTGAAGCTATGTAGTCTTTTGTTTGTACTAATTTCTTAATCTGGAATGGATATAAAAAATAGGACTATAGGCTGTGGACTATATTTCTATCTTGGTACCAATCGATTTTATAATTTATAAAGCCTGAGATATTTTGCTGCATAAACTCTTGAGTTTTAGTACTAATTTTTCGATTGTTGCATATCTATAAACAATACAACCAAGGATTGTCTACTTCCACTGCTCCTTTTACTATTTATCTCCACGTGTCTTTCTTCCACTGCTTTTGTTTATCTTCTTCTATTTTACATTAAATTTTAGAATTTAGGCATATTTCTTTTCTTTCTCTATATCCGTTATCGCTAATGTTCAAGAAATTAGTATTTCTTTTTTTTCTCAGCTAGGGCATTTTGAGTAAGATTGGGAAAAGTGGTCCTCTTTGCCAACTCTATTTTCTACTATTTTTTTTATTATTCATAAAGACATGTTGTCTGCCTATCAATTGGGAGTGCTTCCCATTCTATGTATCTTATGCACTTTTTTTTTGTAAAAAAATTTGTACTCAATGGGTTAATATGGCCTTTTAATGCATTGGTTGAGCTAAACTACCAATAGATCTACTTGCTCAATTCATCATCTTCTTGGTACTCCTTTTTTGGGCTCTATTATGGTTTTATGGACTCTGACAAATTACTTAGTTTGAAAAGTTGCAAACTGTTTCCTAGAGAAAGTTTCCTGAAAGGGACTTAGCCTTCTAGGCTTCCCTCTCACATATAACATGAAAGTTTTTACTTCTGTTTTCAACTTTATTGTCAACTATATATATGGGCTATAAGATAAAGAGTACCGTGCAATATACATAAGCAGTTTCTCAGTGAAGTACTCAAATGGTGAAACCAATTATATTTAAGCAAGTATCTCTTATGCATAAGAGGTCACCAGCTATGTGTTTTTAGCACGCATCTGTGGACCCAACTTCTATGTTTTTGCTAAGAGTTTGGTGATATCCTCTTTGAAAAATAGAATTCCAAATTCAAGTAATGTATGAGCACATTGTTGTTATCCAATTAAGCTTTTAGTGCCATTATGCTATTCTATACTTAATTTCTCTATCTGCTTTTGTTTAAGCAAACCATAGGTTTATTTATCTTTATATGTAGTCAATAGTGAGACACTACCAGAATATTGTTACGCTGCAATATACATAAGCAGTTCCTCAGTAAAGTACTCAAATGGTGAAACCAATTATATTTAAGCAAGTATCTGTTATGCACAAGTGGTCACCAACTATGTGTTTTTAGCATGCATATGTGGGCCCAACTTCTATGTTTCTGCTAAGAGTTCTGATGATATCCTCTTTGAAAAACAGAATTCCAAATTCAGGTAATGTATAAGCACATTGTTGTTATCCAATTAAGCTTTTAGTACCATTATGTTGTTCTATACTTAATTTCTCTATCTACTTTTGTTTAACTAAACCATAGGTTTATTTATTGTTATATGTTGTCAATAGTGAGACACTACAAGAATAATGTAGCAAGATAGCAAATTTGTCAGAGAAATTCTAAAGCTTGTCTTGATGAGGTTAAGGAATGCCTTGGCGAAGTTATATGATTCTGACTTCAGAAAGTGCCCCGGTTACTTGAGGATAAACAACTACTCTGCTCTAGAAAGTTTGGAAAATCAAGTTGAGGGGCTTGGGATGCATACTGATATGAGTTGTATTACTATCTTATATCAAGATGAAATAGGAGGGCTTCAGGTTAGGTCACATGAAGGCAAGTGGATAAACATAAGTGCATCTGGCAGATAATGACTGTTAAAGCAGTAGAATATTAAAAAGAAGTTCGAGTGCCTTTGATAATTTAATACTTTTTTGAGTTGAGTTGCGCCTACGATTTTACCCTTAATGTTTTCTCTCTTCATTGATAATAGCTCTACCAAAACACTCATTCTCCACCACCCCCAGAACACAGTTTAGTTTTTCTCTCTCTTTATTCTTTCATCTACTTGGGTTCATGCTTTTTCATTCACTCTTTCGTTCTTCTACAACCATTTCTTCATGCATTTTAGATTTCGCGTTGGACATGTGTTTTATCATGCTTTTTGAAGGTAACCTGTCATCTGCTCTTGCATGACACTGCTTTGGCATGTTTTTTTTCTCTATTTTCCTTCTCTGTCTCTCTGATTTTAGCTCCTAATCTCTCAGCTCTTAATCTATTTGTGAAAATCGAACTCTTTATCTATGAAACAACTTTCTTCTCCCAGACATAATGGGTTTTGTGCAGCCAATGATGTCTTCCAGCGAAGGAATTGTGTTTGAAATGTGGCATTAGGTAACATTATGGTATTTCTTTTTCTTGGTTTGGGATTTTGACTATGTTAAATATGTTGGTTTATGGTTTAAGATTTTTATTATAGATTGATGTATTCTATAGCTTCTTAGTTTGAGTTTGAGATTTTTATTATAAATTGATGTTTATGAACTTCATTTTGTTTTTAAATTAATCCAAAATGATGTTTCTTTAGCCTTGGGATTTTGATTGAGTTTAAGTTTTTGGGTCTATTTGAGATTTTCAGCAACCACGTGTTCATTAATTTAGTTAGTTAAACTAACCCAATATAAGCTTATAAGTTCTAATTCAGCAATAAAACAATTATTCCAGCACACGAGGGAGAACGTATACTATTGGTTAGGGACCCTCCCTCAAAATTTATTTAGCACAGTGAAGTACAAGTATTACTGACATGCCAACAAAATTAGTATTCATTTTCCTTTAGTTGATTGTGTTTAACCAATACTATTTTCTGTCACACAGCATTTGAAATTTTTATTTGTCAATATAATGTGAAATGTAAATAGAACAAGAAATCCATGTTGCTCTCTTCTTTGGTGTGAGATTTTTTTCTTTTCCTGTCGAAATAATGTGAAATGCAGACAGAACTAGGCATCCAAGATGTGTTATGTCCTTTTGGAGCTTTTCTCATATGCCAAATTTTATTCTTTTCGTACCATAACATTGTAGTGTGTCATTGTTCACTTGAACCTGTGCTAAGATGATTATGCCTTTGATAATGCATGGAGATTGTATATTAGCCATGTGCTTGAACTTGAAAGACGAATTTCTTTAAGATGCTCCTGTAAATTTATCTTTTATTTTATTGTTTTTTTTCCACTTATATAAGCTACAAAGTGATGCACTGAGAGAAGCCATATCACAAGTTGTTGCTAATTCAAAGCAGAAAAAATGTAATTTCACCGAGACTAGATAAAAGCAAATTGGATTGAAGAAATATTAGGCGTTTTTACTTTTGCACTAGATATTTATTCTTTTTTTTCGTCTTTCTTAGATTTATTAGCTTGAACTTTTACTCTAGGTAGAGTGTAAGTTCAGTTTGTTTAAACTTTGAAGTTACATGAATTATAATTATTTTGTGGCGTGCAAGTGCAAAATTTACATATTTTATTTATTAGGCTTGACTAATGGATTCTTAATACTCATTTACGTTGATTTCGTTTTTTTGTTTTGCTAGCTGAGTATTTCTATTAGTCTAGCTTTGTAAGGCATGAAACTCCTTAATTTGTGCTAAAAACAGGTTCTTCTTCATCTAAGTAATGTTGTTACTGTGGTTTTTGCCTTCGAGGCCTGAAACTTCTTAAAGTTGGAATCTTTTCCTTATACAATTAAGTATCTAAAATAATGAATCTCTTGGTCTGAAACTCTGAATCTTTAACTATAATTTTTTTTTCTTATCTCACCAGTTTTGAGGTTGAGAGTTTTGAGGCTGAGAGTTTTAGAAAACTTGATTCTTTTTGGTAGTTTTCAGAGTTTCATAACAAAATATGTGATCATGGTATTTTTCTGTTGCTAACTTGTATTTTTTCCGTTCTGTTATTGTGATGAATGTGCTCCCTGATTTTTAAATGATTTTGTAGAAATATAGGATCTTGCTATGCACTAAACCCACTATCACTTATGCCTGACTTCAATAACATCTCAGGAAAGGTGGTTGCCAATTTTAGTGATGAAGAAATCATTCTGAATATGAGATACTTATTAAAGTTCAGATAGAATAGGATGCTCGTGATATTGAGTGGGATATATTCTTGAAGCTATGTGCTTTTCAAATTTCTTGAGTATCTTGGGTCATCCCAATACTGATTGCGAGTTTTTCAATATCGTTAGGCATCTATTATAGTCCAATGCTACATTTTATGATTGATAAAATAATTCTACACAAAAATGGATTGTTGTCCTTTTCTGGGAAAGGGTAGCGAACTTTATCACTGTTTTAAGCAATATATTCAATTAGAAGTTGAATTCAAGAGTTGTTCTCATAAGCAGTAGCTGATGAGATGTTCTAAGTATAGGACACGGGAACACTGTCTTCTTAAGTCTAATTATTTGCACATTTATGTTCTTTGTTTTTTTGGGTGTTTATGTGAGTTTTAAGCAGATGGAGGTAATAGAATACAAATATTTCATAGTGGAATTGCACACTATTCTTGCAGCCATTTTGATGTTATGAAATCTTAAGTGTACTTCACTAAGATTACCATAAGATTTACTTCCATCTTTGAAGGGCAAGACTTGAAGTATTCTATCAAATTGATAATTGTTGCAGCCATTTAGAGCAAAGGTAAGTCAAGATTTTCATTGCCATCATTATCGCATAAATATGGGCACTTTGGTACTTCAATCTCACACTTTTGATAGATTGCTTGAGATTATGAAAGCTTTTCCTGGGGCTTCCGCACATGTCTATCTTAAAGATGATGACAGATAGTGTGAAAATTCAGACACTGCTGAAATAAAACTAAGTTGTTGTAATTCAATTTGTTCTCCTTTTCTGAATTTGAGTTTGTCTAGAGGCAATGAAGAGGCAGCTTTGGATAAACCTGCTGGATATGTTATTGGAAGTGCTTGAAATTTAGAGTTAAGTGACCAAAAGTTCAGTGTGCTACTTTTTAAATGGCCTTATGTTTGAGAGCCTTCTAAAATATTAAACTTGTAAGTACTTTGTACATAATTTGGAAAGTGGCTCTAATGTAGTATTGTTTTAATTATGTGCACTGTATAAACATAATGTCAATTTATGTTTGCTATAATAATTACTGCTAATGAGGTCTTCTTCATTTTCCTGCTATTTACTCATCTTCTGGTGCTTCCAACTTGGGTACTTGATTACCTCAGTCCAATAGCAAGTCAAGCACTGTAGTGGAGGATATTAATTTTACCCGTTCGGAAAAACATATGCAATTATTCATGTTACAATCTATATAAGCAAACAAATGGACTAAATAAATTTAGATAGTATTCTAATATCTATCTAATTGGAATATGTCATAACCAAACAATCCGAGTTGTGTGTATTTTCCTCCCTCTTTAGTTCACTAATTTTATAGTTTCTAAATCCAATAAAATACAAAGCTTTTAAACTTTGATGTAAGAGAAAATTCACAGACAAAAGTGCAAATTGATGTAACAATGCCATGCACAAAGGTTAGTGGTGCATGATGATTTAAAAGCCATGTATTTATTGACGCACACCTTCAATATGTCAGCATAATGTGCTATACTTTACTCATCAAATATATTAATTATTTCATCTTAAAGTCGGTTTGTATGTCCTAATGAAGTATCACATTAGTTGAAATTTTCACTTACAACCCCTTTTTACTAAATTCATTCAGAAAAAGCCAAGTAGGTCTATACATACTTACACATTAGCTAAAGGAAGCAGAATGGAACGCAGGGTCAAAGTAAAAATAAAGGATCCAACAAGCAAATCTAAAGTGTCCATGGTATTAGTTATAAAACTATATGAATAGCAGGTGGTCCATTGTTTCCACCATGATCATTTGAACTGAGTCACCTAGGTTGGTATCCATTAAAAAAGCATACGTTGGTCGTTTGATTCGAAATTGTAAATTTTGAACACATTCAGTAGTTCAGTTCATTCACAAAAATAACTATGCAAGACATGTGTAAGAGCAAAATGATTGTTTGATTTAAAAATAGACAGACACACACACACACACTATGGAAGTTGGATAGGAGGGAAAAACATTAATCCTATTCAATTGGTTAGAAAGCTATGTTGTAAGCGTTATTTGATGATTGGTGGAAATAAAATAAAAAAAAATAGTCTTGGTTAGAGTCTCGACTGTGCTTAATAAAAATATGGCTCTAGATATGAAGGATAGCATCAAAGTCAGATTATCAGGTATGTTATCAATGATTAGCCCAGACTAAATTGTTATCTTTTGAACAAAAAAACAATACATACGTCGTTTGTTTCAATTGATAAATTAATATAAAAACTAAAGAAAAAATAATCAAATTTAAAACATATTTTTAATTTTTATTACAATTCAGTTTTTTCAATAAATAATAATATCATAATTTAACAAATAATCTGACTAAATATCCTAGTTTCAATACAATTTTATTTATATTAGCTATTTATAATTTTTTTATTTGATGATATAAAATGATCATAAATGATAATATAATTTTTGCCCTTATAGATCATTTTATTATAACCTTAAGAAAGAAGTTCTATTTGTACTACTTAGAAATATTAATTAAGCAACATGATTGCATGATGAGATAAATTAATTATAGATAAACAAAGACTAATGTAATATGAGCAAGAATAGTAACATGAAAACATGTTGGTAACAAAATTTATATTCTTAAATTGAATTTAATACCATCAAATCTTAAAAATTATAACAATCGATTTTTCATAAGAAATATGAACCAATACTTTATTGAAGAAAATCTATAGTGATAAAACTAATGAATAAAAAAGTATAAATATTGATCCTTAAAAGTATGGACTAAATCCAAGTGAGTGATCTAAAAAAAAATCAATATGAGTAAAAATCTAGTAAATGACATAAAAATATAAAAAAATTATAGAATCCAAAATTAAAATTATCTAAAACTATACAAATAAATTATTTATTTTAAATTTTTTCTAATTATCCATCCAAGATATTATACGAGTACAAAATACTAATAACTTTAATAGATAGATAAATATGGACAATAAACAGAGGAAAAATAATTATCACAATTAATTAATAATTAAGTTTTATTAACAAGTATAAATATTTGTTAAAGAAGTTAAAATAAAATAATTTTAAATAAAAATAAGACATTTAATAAATTAAAAATTGAAAAAAATTTACCCTTACATTTAAAATTTTACATTTTAGAATCCTTAACAAATAATCGGACTACACTTGTAAACAAAACGGTTAATAATTAGCTATCATAATTGGTGATGTAGCAAAATTCGTTCAAGCCCTTTCTGTCGGATTTCTTTTTACCAAGTCCAACAGCTCTCGTCGGCAATGCCAGCTTGCGGGAAATTCATTCAATCATGAAATCTAAATCTCTTTCTCTTCCATTGTGAGTTATGGAAGCTTGGTGTTTGCTTTTGGTCCTTTTGGACTTGTATCTTTTTTCCTTTATGGGCTCGTCTTTTTCCTATTCCTCAGCCCGCCCCATTGCTTGTCTCAGTTGGAGCCCATGAACATTGACCTCTTGTTTTTAGAGAACTGGATCCATTTTCTTTGGGTGACCCAGATACTTGACCCGTTTTATCTCTTCACTCAAATCAAATCAAATCAAATCTCATCTCATCAAATCATCGTACCGTAATTACCGTTCTCCTCTTCTTCCATCAATCCAATCCAATCGTGAGAACTGAGAAGGAGCGAACGGTCAGAGCAGAGGAGGTGGCACACACACATGAGTTGGTGGTGTTCACTCTGATTAATATATGTTAGTTTCTCTATTCTTTTGCTTCTTACTCTGATCTCATTATGGCTGCAACTTTTTGATTCACACTAGTTTTCCAAAATTTGATGTTTAATATGCTGATTCATAGTGTTGGCTAACACGTATATAAGCTGTTTGACGAATTGTTGAGTTCATGGCGCTAGTAACTAATCCTGTGTTTATAAGCATGATATTCATGACATTGTGACATGGAATTTTTTCTGCAGCATCCATTGAACATGTTTCATTGACTTGCGTAATATCCAAATTATGCTTTATTATAGAGTTTTTTGTGATTCTGAAGCTGACTGGTTTTTCTCATGTTTCTTCTTCCCTTTCAGCAATGCCATCATTAGATATTCATTCACTGCTTCTATTCTCTGCCATTTTTCGTGTTATTTTAATTATATATGGAGAGTGGCAAGATGCTCATATGGAGGTTAGATACACTGATGTTGACTACCTTGTCTTCTCTGATGCTGCATCTTTAATGGCTTTGGGTGATTCCCCTTATAAGAGAACCACATATCGCTATTCTCCCTTGCTTGCATTTCTTCTCATTCCAAATTCATTCATCCATCGCTCATGGGGAAAATTTCTCTTCTCAGCTTCAGGTATAGACAAGTTTTTTTTTATATATAGTTTCTGCAGACAATTGTGTCTTGAGTTGAAGTAGCAATCGAGATCACTTGTCATAAAAACATCTTTTACTTTATGGTTCTAATTCTATATCAATTGTTCAAGCGTAAGCTTGGTTTGTGGGAGCAACTCTATAAACATAGATTGATGGGCTATATTGTATCGTATTAATTTTGCATACATTAGATATGGTTGGCACACAAGCGGACAGGTCCTTTTTCGCTGCAACTAATTTGGCCTTCAATAGTTAAGGAGGAAAAAGAAATTATTTCTATCAAAACCAAAAAAAAGGGATAAGGAAAAAAATATATGGCTTCATTCTCCCATCAATGTTACAAAAGTATTGTAATTGTTATACTCAGAATATTGAGAAATTTCTTTTTTTATGGATTAAGTGACAATTTTTTTCCTCTGCATTAAGTTTAAGTCAATGTGTTTTTAGTATAAAGACTATGCTGAATGGTTTTCCAATCATTGCACATGAGCACATGTTTTTCATGTCTAAATGCAGATATACTTGTGGCATATTTTATCTATTATATTCTAAAGCTGCGGAAGGTTCCTGAAAATCTCTGCAACTACTCTGTCATGACATGGCTCTTCAATCCATTTACCTTCACCATCGGGACACGTGGGAACTGTGAACCCATTGTTTGTGCCATGATATTGTGGATCATTATCTGTCTCATGAAAGGTATGGTGTAATACAGAAAGCAGAACCATACGGTATGGTTCAGCTTTTTGTATTCGCTTTTAATGGATGGTGTTGTAAACTTTGTAATAGTAATGTTCAGATTGTTATTTTTTAGTCTATAATCCTATTCATGTCCTAAAAAGTATACTGGTGCATATGATCAGTTGGCGATATTTTATCTCCAAGATTTTGTTTAAAATACCAAGAAAATCACTTTCAAGAATAGATTTTAGTAATTTTACATTCTGTATTGCATTCTAACCTTGACGAATTTTTTTGTTCTGAATTAGGAAAGAAATTATAAGAATTAGTTGAAAATGCTGTATAAAGAATTTAACCAAAATAATTTTCCATCTTTCCAATTTCCACGTTTTATACCAAGCACTGACCACTGAAAATTATAATCTTTTCATTTCTATCCCTGTTCATTAATTTTATCTCTCCTACTGAGCATTCCAAAGTTAAAAAACTGTAGTATAATATACGAGATTCCTTCGGTGCCTTTTGTTTTTATAAGGGTACTGGTATCCTTAGCAATTAGTGGCTAATTTTTAGCCACTTGTCCTATTTAATTGAAATATAAATACAAACTGTATTTATATTTCAAGTAAATGGGACACCTTGACAAATATTAAGCACTAATTGTTAAGAGGTACTGTTACACACACACAAAAAGAAGGGTTCCGGAGAAACCTCCTAGTATATAACTTTAACTTTTAGTATTTTGTTGGTATAGGGGATAGAATAGAATGCCCTTTACCTGGCATTTATTTATTTATTATTTATTTTTTGGGTTTTAATATCAATTTGAACAGTTAAGTTTGAGTCTTACAT
Source organism: Ormosia emarginata (assembly GCA_029884605.1). NCBI lineage: Eukaryota > Viridiplantae > Streptophyta > Magnoliopsida > Fabales > Fabaceae > Ormosia > Ormosia emarginata. The sequence continues at coordinate 45,117,584 of JAQQTP010000089.1, read as the reverse complement.
TTGATTATTAAGCTTGCTGTTGGTTGATGCACCAAAGAAAGCCTTTTTCTTAAAAGGTGTAAAATATTAGATATTTGCATATCTCTTGATGCCTTGATGGTATGCTTTTTTCCCCTTTTTCCTTCTTTCCCCTGGTTTGCAGGTAATGTGTTACAGTCAGCATTTTGGTATGGACTTGTTGTCCATTTCAGGATTTATCCTATAATTTATTCTATTCCTATAATCCTGGTTCTTGATCCGAACTTCTTCCCATCTGGTCAGAAACCTGTCCTAAGGAACTGGAGTGCTATTCAGGGAGAGAGACCCAAAGATGGGAATGGCTGCTATACTTTACATAATCTATTAAAAAGCATATTCACAAGGGACAGGCTGATATTTGGACTGATCTCAGGATTGGTTTTCCTCTTTTGTACTGGTCTGTTCTTCTGTTTATATGGGTGGGAGTTCCTGCATGAGGCGCTGCTGTACCATCTTACCCGTACAGATCCAAGGCACAACTTCTCCATCTATTTCTATCATATCTACCTTCATTATGGGCATGATATTTCGGTGGTGGAAAAGCTTATCTCCTTTTTGCCACAGTTTTTGGTGCAGCTGGTTCTTATTTTCTGCTTTGCACAGGATTTGCCATTTTGCCTATTTGTGCAGACTGTGGCATTTGTAGCATTCAATAAGGTTTGTCAATTAATAAAGAGCAATAGATGCTGAAATTTCCTTTAGTGCTGCATTTTTTCCATTTAATTAAATTTTTTATATAGACTTCAGTAAATTAGATTGTTTATTTCAAGCAGAATTGTATCTATATCGGAATCTTTTTTGGTAATGGTCTTTCAAAGCAACATGCTTCCTTATATTTTTATTTTAATAGAAATGTCTCAAACTAGACATCTGATTTCTGTGTATTTGCAGGTGATTACAGCACAGTATTTTGTGTGGTTCTTTTGCTTGTTGCCTCTAATACTCCCATGGAGTAAAATGAATCTTAAATGGGATGGCTTGTCTTGCATTCTTTTGTGGATTGGAGCTCAGATCCATTGGTTAATGTGGGGCTACCTGCTTGAGTTCAAGGGTAAAAATGTCTTCTTACAGCTTTGGGTGGCAAGCATAGTGTTTTTGGTTGCCAACATATTCATCCTTGTCATGATTATTCGTCACCATAGATATGCTTCAGTTTTCAAAGGTTTAGAGTATGCCGACTCCAAGAATGTAGCTAAGCTTGAGTGAGTGACCCTGATCCATCGTAAATGATTTTCATCCTTATCAGTATTATTCATGACCGTGGCTGTGCTTAAATTTTGGAAGGTTAAGAATACAAGTTCATGATTACAGTTGAATTTGAGAACCAATAATCATGTTGAAATATGGGAATGTATTTTAGGTGAACATATAGTTGAATCAGTGCATTATTGTTTTGTTACCTGTATGCTTTTTTCCCCCCAATTCATAATCTGAAGCAATGAATTCTTTTATTGCTTTCTCAATCTCAGCCTTTTGTTCTTCATTTTGCACTTGTAGACTTGAGCTTAAGATCTTTCAGGAAACTCTTTCCTAATTTTTTACCTTACTATATTTGGCAACTTGTACATTGGTAGCTTCACACTTTTATGTAAGAGAGGAATGCTAGAAGAGAATGTGTTGAAAGGAGTGTGATAGAGAGTGTATTCATAATACTTCTCAATTAACAAAATCCAAATATAATCCCTTCATTACTCTGACTATTTTCAGTGACGTATTCAAGGGAGGACGTGGGGTGAAATTGTCCTTGAATGCATTGATTGTTGCTTTCAATTTTTGGTTGACTGATGAGGAGACTTGATTGTAGCATTCAATTATTTTGTTGTTTTTGGGTATATTGACTAGAATTTTGTTATATCTTTTTACTTAATTTTTTTAATATTAAATAAAAAATATTTAATGAAAAAAATAAATATATTTAATGTTTTGAGAACATAAAAATATTTAATATTTTCTTTATTTAATAATTAAGAGGATTAGAAAAAGATTAAGTAAAAAATTTATAATTATTCATTGACCCATCACCTAAAAAAATAAGTGAACCAACTCTGTGTAGCATTGATAAAGCGAAAGAAGAAGTAGTAAAAACTGAGTGAATGAGGATAACTAGGGGAAAAAAAGATACGAGAATAGGGAGGATTTGTTGCAATGGTATGATGATTAGAATTAGAAGAGTTTTTAAATGATGATGAGGGGGTGTTTAGAATTAAAATCAAGGAAGATTCTAGCATGCTCACAAATTATTAGGAGTATCTATACTCATAAAATTGTGTCATGTTATAGCATTTTTTTTTAAATTTAATTATTATGTATGTAAATATTATCAATTGAAATTTGTAAGATTTTTAGTATGTACAATATTTATTCCAAAAAAAAGGGATTGGTTTCACTTAATGTGTGTGGTTCGTGTAAATATTACTAGTTAAAATTTGTAGAATTTTTTGTATGTACATATAGATCAAACTTGTAACTTGTTCAATAGGTTGTAGGTTGTAAATCTCACCCGTTCGAATTTTTATTATTATATATTGGTGATTAGGCCATGAAAATTTTTGTGAGTACCGTTACTCACTCAAATGTAAGTATCAATGACAAACTCTAAAATCAATGACTTGAAGTGGTAATATACCCAGGGATGTTGAAAAAGAGAGCTCAATAGACACTCAAGGAAGAGGTAATTGACAGCACCTAATTTTGACTAAAAAAAGAAAAGAAAAAAAAAGAATCAAAACAAAAACTAAAGAAAAAAAATGTGCTCTTATTTTGTCCTTTCTTTTGTCTCACATTGGTAAATTATTTTCTTCACTAAGTCCCACAATTAAAAAATGTAGTCTTTCACGTTCCATTCTATAAAGAGTTGATTCTTAAATGCTTTGTAAGGGAAAGAGGCAATCACTTGGACTTATACTAAGTATAGGACCTAAGTTACCTCAGCAAAAAAAAATTTGAGTCATTTTATCTCTTTTTCGTATTGGACCTAAGTTACCTCAGCAAAAAAATAAAAATTTGAGTCGTTTTATCTCTTTTTCGTTGCAAGGGAGAACCGTGAGCCACTCTTCAATGTGTGGTTCGTGAGTGCGCATGGAACTAGTGCACCAAACTTCGTTGGATTGGGACGAGACGCCTTTGTGGTGACTTTTCCTTCCCCTTTTTTAATTTAAATATTGCTGGCATCCCAATTTTGATGACATAGGCCGACGACCCGGAAGCTGCTAAATGAGCTCATGGGCTAGTGTGATCCAACTAGAAGGATGGCCCAATTCGTTTGGAGCTTAAAAACGATAAGTTTTGGATAAGGAAAATTAAGTTGAATTGGTTTTGACCTAGTCAACCCCTTCTTTACGCAAAACTTGAAGCACCGCGTTTGCTTAGAACCTCAACCTCAGCTGAACCTTGATTGCTTTTTTTTTTTTTTTTTACCGGCAGCTCTAGCTAAATCCTCAAGAGGAACAGTGGTGTATATTTGAAGCCAAGAAAAAAGAAATTCGTTTGATGCATGTGAGACTTTGGAGATGTCATGCTAGAAGGAAGCTCTCTTACTGAGAATGGGGAGGAAAAAAAAAAAAATAGAACATCATGAAAGATCTAGAAGACTCTACACTTACGTTGTTGGGATAACTGTCACAAGATAATAATTTTAATCGTTACCCATGAGCCACCTCACCTTGCCAACTATCCTCTCATTTCCGCTTCATACCGCCCAAATAACTTCATCCGTTAGCTCAATATTAAAAGAGAAATATTATTATAAACATTTTTTTATTAAAGGTCATGTTATATATTAAAATATACATTTAATTTTGATTAATATATAATTAATTTAATTAATATATAATTAATTTAATTAATGTATATTAATTTGATTAATATATAATTAAATTTAATTTATACTTTAATATATAATGTGACTTAATAGAAGAGAATGTGTTTAAAAAAATGTGATAAAAAGTGTGTTTCTAACACCCTTCATATTAAAATTAAGTGAGTTTCCTTCACAGTTTTACACATCTAAGTAGATCAAAAAGTAAAACTCATTCAATTGTAATTTTTTTCTTGACTCCCTTATTTTTTTTTTTTATTTTATAATTTGGTTCCTTATTTTTTATATTTTTTAATTTGATTCTTTATCTTTTAAATTATCCATTAAATAGTCTCTTTATTATAGTTCTATCATATCTTTAACATAAATGATGACGTGTCACTTACAGGTTGTGTCATCGCCACATTAATAACACATCATTATTATTAGTGACATGTCATCATTTTCATTAGGATTTGTAATAAAACCGTGACATAAAATCATATTGATAGATAATTTAAAAAATAAAAGAAAAAATAAAAAAAAAGAAATCAAATTAAAAAAATAAAAATAAGAGATTAAAATATCTATTTTACCTATATTTAACATGTTCTATAAGATACATTCTACATCTAATGTGGTATTTGTTCTATCTCTCACCTATAACCAGATACAAGTATAATTAATCAAATCCATATCAAATTTCACTTAGAATAAGTGATTTTTTTTATTTTTAACACAATTTAAGTTGAAACTTTTTTCTTATTTTAAAATCAAGACAAATCTTTAATCTTAGTAAAAATTGATAATAAAATTACAATTCAATTACTACTAATAAGAATTTTAAAATTCAAACTCAAATCATATAATTATCGCGCTAAATGTAAGCCGTCAATGATGTCTTACACCTCGGGATCAGTTTACTTTTGTCCAGTCATGACAAAAAAAACCCCACACTCCGCTATTAATTGAAAGCCTGTGGCTCAGTACTTAAGGCCAAGGAAGTTTAAGAGGAGTTTATTTCGGATATGTTGTACTTGATGATGTGTAATGCAGGCTACTGTTGCTTGCACTTTACCAAATATTGTAAATATTTACAACAGATATTGAGTTGTACTGTTGTTCACTTGAATTGCCAGGAATGAAGAGTCAACCATGAGGGGAAAAAAATTGAATATAGACCTTTTGATCGTGGCATCAGCACACATTGGAGCATTGTGTTGATTTGTACCAACCTGTACGTAGATAGCATATGCATTCAAAAAGAAAAATAGAACTTCTAAAGAGGTAACACTCAGAAAAAGAACTCAGCAAATATGAAAAATAATTCATCTATAGTCTTTTTTTCCGCTTAATTTGAAAAAAAAAAAATCAATTTAAGTGGTTGAAAAACTTGCCCACTAGTTTTATCCCTAAATTTGGATGGTAGGGCAGTTTGTCTTAGTGTTAGATATCAAGGAGAAAGAATAATTCAATTTATGAATAAAGGGGCACATTGTAGTTTAACCAACCCCCACCCCCACCCCAAATAAAAAGAAATCTTGTCATCAATTTAGACTTAATTAAAGCTTGGTGTAAACATGTTACTCCATATTTCTGTGTATTGTTCTTACCACGAGAGGTGAGGGTAACTCTGGCATTTATAACCACTTAACCAGGTATCAGGCAAATACATGATTAATGCAATGCATTTAAAACATTACCATCCTCTTTCTTGGGTAAGACACTATCATATAAAAAGCAAAAATCATCATCAAAATTGAGTTCCAATATTACAAACAAGCATCAGGACATCCTGCAGCATAATCTGACTGGAATAAAGGAAAGAGAGAAGTTGCAAAGTTCTTATTAGTTCTTGCACAACATTGATAAAGATTTTAGAGTACAGAAGCCAATTGGCAGAACTACACATAGTATGCATATAAAATAACATCCAACCCTCTTGTGGCTTCAATTACATCCTTCCACGACATTTTCATGATTTCTGCATTATGATTAAACGCAAGATGAGATTTGGCATGTAATTTATATGAAAAATGAAAAAAAAAAAGAATAGCTGTTCATATGCATGCATCTCTTACCTGCATTGGAAGGTACAATTTGAACTCTGGTGGGAGTTCCTCTTCAGAGTAGAGGCGATCAGAGAAATATATCCTTCTGAGTCGACAGTTTGCATGGACCTGAACTCGCAGTGTCTCCACATAATTAGTACCATATGCTCTCTTGGTGAAATCAGCCAGGTTAAACTGGATTTGATTCCACCCCTCATCCATTCTCAGTGGCATGGTGCAAATGTATGGCTTTACTCGAGTGACAGCCTATAACATGGAAATAAGAAAAATAAGCAATCATCTATAATGCATACTGACAGTATTTCAGACAGAAATGGTATCACTGTCTGAAAATCAATAATCTTAAGATTTTATTTCAGCAAAAATGCCATGGTATACCTTAAAAATGACATTGCTTAATAGTAAGAACTTTAATCACTAATTTAACACTAATCTAGCCAAGTCTTTTAGCAATTTAAAAATGAAAGATTGACATGAAACAATAGACTTCCAGTCATTGAATCACTCAAATCACGCAAATCCAGAATAGAATCTTCTTCTTTTTCATGCCCTTTCTTTCACAGTATGTAGAACAAATAAGAAAATTCAATTTACTTTCTCAAACTACAGGGAGTATGATTGTGCTCCCCACACTATTTTCATGGGCAATGTCCACTAAGTAGCAGATTAAACATGTCAAATTTTAAAAGTAAATAAATATGTAAGATCAATATTATTTGATTTCCTGTTAATATAGCTAATTAATCTTCATACCAAATGATCAATGAGTAAATATCACCTTATGGAAACTACTACAATTGATGTTACTCAATCTCAAAACGAATTTTGCATGTACAAACTAATGCATCACATAGAACATGATATTTGTAAATTTACATTGACTTAGACCTTTACTAAAAAAAAGATAAGAGGATACGAATTGTCAAATTGCAGATTCCATCACGGACTTGGGCAATGTCACCAAGATTTTTCTACGACTTTCTGACAGTTAGATACGGTGACCAGAAAAAAGAATCATGCAACCGTGTTACTAGACAGAAGATCAAAGTTCTCTATATTAGATACAAGCAAGCACTCATGGTCAAAATACATATGGAAGAAATTAAACATCTGCAAGTAGTTGGGAAACCCGCAAGACACACAAACATGGGCAGACTTACACACTTGGAAATTAGAAGCTCGAAATCGTCGTCTAACATTCTTATCATCCAAAACTTGGATCTCAAATGTGAAATACTTCTTTAGATTCTTGACAATCATAACCAAGAATGGAAGTTTTATACCAAGCGTTGCAGCTGGGTCAGCTGGGCACGTAATGTATGTGGACTGAATATTTGATCCAATTATTTCCAGTACATTGGATTGTATGTCTTCGTCCTGTGGTCGTTTTATATGGCCATTCACAACTATAAAAAAAGTCCAAGACAAAATCGGTCACATAATAGTTACCTTGAACATAAAAAAATTGTTACATATCATCAAGTAAATCACAGATATGTTAAGACAAACCATTAACTATTTGAGACAGTATCATTAGTCAAATATTAAATATCACCAAGTAACAAACCAAAGGGATTGACCAATTAATGGAACCATATCAAATTATTAGAAAGATTATCTAACTCTTATTTCTCTCATGCTTCAAGGCTAAGTACAAAGCACATCACACAGGTTAATGTAGGAAATGAATATAAGAAATATCCTAGACATTGGGAAATTTTCTCTTACTTGTTTCATCTTTATCAAGCTTCTTCACAACAACAACAACCAAGCCTTATCCCACTAAGTGAAGTCAATTACATGGATCAATTGACGCCATTGGGCTCTATTAAGAACTAAACTTTCAATAATACTATTTACTACAAAAAGCCTCTATCGGTCTTCTTCTCACATGACCAAACAACCATAGGCGAGTTTTTGTCATCTTCTCCTCAATAGGTGCTACTCCAACTTTCTTCTGAATGCATTCATTCCTAATTTTATTTTTTCTTGCCCGCTCATCCACCTCAACATTCTTATCTCCACTACACTTATTTTTTTGCTCTTGTTGGCACTCCATTTCCCACCATTTACTACAACAAGGGTATAATCATCAAAATAATTCAGAAGACATTGTTAAGCGCATATTGAAAGAAGATACATGGAGACATGGTGTTTCAACTGAGAAGGAGTAACTTAATAAAATCTTTTGACAAGTAAGAGAAAGAGTCACTTAATAAAGTGATCTAAAGAATGTATAAATTCCCTTTCACAACATTGTGAATCATGGAAATACCAAAATTCATCCCTCATAGTCATAGGCTCATGAGAAACTAAAGCACTTACACAACAACCCTTCATGACGTGAACAGAAGGGCAGCCCAATGCACAAGTATCAAACCATTGTGGGGTCTAGAGAGGGTCAAATGTACCTTGTGAGGTCACAAGGTGGCAACCTTACCATTTCACGACATGGACAATAAATTTTTTTTGAAAAGGAGAATAAAACATCATTTTAACATAATAAATGCGAGGCAGCATATGGAATTTAAAACAAGCTCTAAATATTACCACATGATAGTGATACTGCAAAGTGCAAACCAGAAAACATTTACCTTCTTTGTCCCATATCTGCAAAGGCTTGCTCCTAAAAAAAATGCAGAATTTCATGATCATCATCATCATCATCATCATCATCATCATAGCAAATACGTGAAACCGAAATGTGGAACAAACAGGGCAAAACACAACACAACATACCCAAGGCTGTACAATATGGAAAGAAATCCAGATTGGAATGTGTTCTTGAACATTTTTCTGCACTAGCAAGAGCCACAATGAGGTCAAGCTTTCAACCCAAAAACTAAAAATTGATAAAACAAAGGGCATAACATGCAATTCCACAGTAACGACGGAACCGATTTGAATTCAGGATAGTAAAAAAAAAAAAAACAAAAAGTAACTGAAAATTACAACGCGTGTGAGAGAGATCGAAGAAAGCGAAGTAGCAATCTGAAACCCTAGAGTGATGGGAACATTAATTGTTGCGTTGGGGAGTATTAAAGGATAAAGAAACACAAAAAAAAAAAAATGGAAACAAGTGAGATGAGAGATTCGAAACCTGCTTGTTTCTCGGGAAAATTGGCGTGCAGAAACGATGTTACAGGACTCGGGATTCCGCGGGAAAATATCAAGGTTTTGCTTCTTGTTGAGGGAGGAGAAGAACCCAGAAACACAAAAAACTTCGTTTTATCAATCTTTAAATTAAATTAAAAGGTTATGACCGTCAAAAAAATAAATAATTAAATTAAAAGGTTAAGACAAGAAAAGAAAAAGTATTTTTAATTATAAAACTTTGTACTTTCTCCTTTGAAGGAAAAACAATAATTAATATTTTATTCTTCATGACTTGATAATTTTAGTAATAATTGTTTTTTTTTCCTTCTCAAATTATATTTTCAAAATATTTATTTAAAAATTATAAAATAAGAATTAATTTAATTTTAAAAATATTTTAAATTAAGTTTACTAAATATAAAAATTTATTCAAATTAATCTTGAAATATGACTCAATAGACAAATTAAGTTAGTTCCAAATTCAATAAAAATACTTTGTGACTAAGGTGGGAAATAGCTCATGCAACTTATCAAAAACTTGCACTTAATTTATTTTTAATCTACTTAGACCTAAGCTTATTTAACAAAGAAATTAGACCTAATTTTTTTTAAAAAAACCATATTTAACCTCCATATAAAAAGTAGTCTTAAAAATGTGTAAACATTGACCAATCTAAAAATAGTCTTGATTTTTTTACATCATTTTTACATTATTTTTCATATCATTAATCATATCTCTTTTTTCTTATCAATTTCTCTCACTTAATTATAATTATTCAAAAATAATGTGAAGAATTATGTATAAAAAAAAAATGATGCAATACCATCATTTTTCATCTAAAAAAGGGATGTGGAATAATAAGAAAGTACATCAACCATAATGTGCACTTTCCTAGAAATTCATGTTCATGAAAAATAAAAAATAAAAATATAATATAATAGGTTTACATTTGCATCAAAACAAAATTAAAAGTTGTGTGAGCAATTTGATGTACTGAAAAAACAAAATGGGAAATATGCATATTGTCAACTTTACAAATAAAATGGATCACCGCTGTAGTTATTGCTTTTAGATTTTTAACTGTTTATGAGTGCTAATCTAATGTTGTAATGCAAAGGAACCAGTTTGGAATTATAAAAATCATAACTCCATGCATAGTGGATAGATCAATTATGAAGTGGTAGAGAAATTGAACACAAGTCAACATGGAAGTTTTAATTTTTATTTTTTTTTGGTACAATAGAAAAAATAAAGAAAAAAAACTAGACTGTAGGAAAAGAGTCTTTAAGAGCATCAACTAGCAAAGGAAGAGCTAAGCCGGTGGGAGGATTCTCCTAAAGCTTTCACTTTTCCTCACTAGCATAATTACATCTTGCAAGAAAATCAGCACATGTGTTAGTTTCCCTAAGCACATGAAAAATCAGGACATCCCACTCAAGCACCAACATCCTTCTAATATTGTAGATATCTTAATGTAACATCCATAACATCATGCGAACCTTCTCTGGCACTCGTAGTTTCCAAATCCATCCTCACAAAAAACCAACAAACAAGTTCCTATTTTTCTTCAGAAGCCATTCCAAATCCATCCCCACAAAAAACCAACACACAAGTTCCTATTCGTATACAGGATGTTAAAGAACCAAGATTCATTATGCCACACATATCTTAATTAATCTAGGATGTATATCATGAATGTTAATCATATCCACCTGCTCAGCCAAGCTGTCATCCTGCAACTAATTTGAAAACCAAAAAGAACTAGCACCATTACCAATTTTCAAACGATACCCATCCTTAAGGAAACTAGCGGCTTTGACAATAGCTCTCCACGTAGGTGAAGAACCACTAGGTGGGACAGTATGGAAAATATCACCTTCAGGGAGATATTTGTTTAAAAGAACCCTGGTCCAGAGTTTATCACAATCATACTGCAAATTCCATACAATTTTACCCAAGAGAGCTATGTTACTCAATCTAGCCTCCCTGATACCAAGACCACCATAACGTTTCGGCCGAGCCACAGATTTCCAATTCACCAAATGCCACCCTCTTCTGTTATTATTATTTCCCCAAATAAAATTCCTCACAGTACGGTCCAACTCACCACACACCGTAGAAGGAAACCAAGAAGTTTGCATGGTATGAATGGAGAGAGATGTCAGCACAAAATTAGCCAGCGCCACTCTACCTGCCTTATTCAAGAGTCTTCCCTTCCAAGAAGCAAGATTAGTGCACATTTTCTCAATAATGAAGTTAAAATCCGCCTTTTTCACCTGACCTTGGAACATAGGATACCTAAGATACCTACCAAAACTCCTTGTGAACCGTATAGAAGTAATTCCAGTGAACTTATTCACTTTGCTTCGTATAATATTCGTAGAACACATGGCCAATGATTTCTCCACATTAACTCTCAAACCTGAAGCAGCGCAAAACTTATTCAACACACTGCAGATAAGCCTAGTCAGGGATGTCTTAGCTTTAGCAAATAAAAGAATGTCATCAACAAAAAAGAGATGAGAGATGGCAGACCCATTTTTAGAAATTTTGCCTAAATCTGAATCACTCAAATTAATGCACAAGACCAACCACCACTTAACATTTTTATAGAACTGTATATTTTTAATTGTGTGACATAAAATTTTATAAAAATATTAAGTACTAATTGATTTGATACACTTAACTTGATACTCTAAGTTTATGCAAGAATCTCTCCAAGAAGCCATTGTTTATTTTCAACTTTTTTCGCTATCAATACGACCAACTTCTTCATACACAACACAAATAAGTATGAAGACATTATATCACCCTGTCTAAGACTCCTATTTGAGGCAAAACTTTGTAGTCTATTCCTATTCCAAAGATCCGAAAGTTGGCCAAAGGAGACACAAAACATTATAAGATCAATAATCCTTGCAGGGAAGTCAAAACCTTGTAAAGTTTGCCTTAAAAAATCCCACATCACAGAGTCATACGCCTTCTCTAAATCAATCTTAGAGGCCATAGTACCTGACTTACTCTTAGTTTTGTGCATAAAATGCAAGAACTTCTAGGCCACAATAGCATTATCGAAGGTCCCTCTACTCGGTATGAAGCTGCTCTGAAGGAGTACCACTAGCTCATCTAAAAATGGTCTCAACCTATTAACTAGGACTTTAGTAACAACTTTATACATAGTATTACATAGGCTAATAGGTCAAAACTGTTTTAGATGTGTTGGTTGGTCCACTTTAGAAATCAATACAACAAGAGTTTCTACAAGCTTTGCATCAAAAGAACCATGAGCGAAGGCATCCCTAACCATCTTCCAAACATTATTTCCAACCAAATCCCAAGAATGCTTAAAGAAAAAAGGTTGGAATCCATCAAGGTCCGGTGCCTTAAATGGTTTCATGTATTTCAACGCTACATGCACCTCATCCTTACTAACAGGTATAACATCCCTAAAATTAATAATAATAATAATGGATACATAAAAATATTTATGTGAAATATTTTAAAATAAGATATTAAATAAGAAAATAAATATCTTATATAGATTAATTATCGAATAATGTGATATTTTATCTTAAATATCTACTTTAAAAAAATAAAGATAAATATTTTTAAAAAATAGTCATCTAAGGGTAATTAATGCAAGTATAAATATTTAAAGTAAAAAAAAATTGAAAATGAATGAGCACGTGAAGTGCTATAGAATTGTCTCTAAAAATATCTAAACAACACGTTAATAGAGATAAAAAAAATCAAAGAGGTGAGACAAGTACAGTGAAACATGGTGACATAAGAAAAACAAGTGGTTGGAAAAAAAAAAAGCTAACTTTTAAGCACGTAAAAGTGCTCAAGAGAGAATTCTTGAATCTGATATTAGATAGACAATGATGTAGTAATAGGTTGAGAGACACAGTTATAGGAGGGAACAAATGTCAGAGTTTTAATAACAGTGAAGCAAGATAAGAAGACATATGTATTAAAAACATGAAGAAGGATCTAAGGCAGAAGATTCTAGAAAATCATATAATAATTATGATGAAATTTTTTTAAAAGGAATGCAACTTCTTTTGTGACACCTTGCTGCCTAACATTATCTATTTATGTAATACAAACTTATTTTTCTACATTATAAATACTTCTTTCCCTCATTACTTCCTCGTCAACAAACGCCCATCCAACAAGTATTCCCACAACACATTTTTTTTACTGCTATCAATAAAAAAAATTGCTTTATCCAACACACTACCTCTAACTTTTCATTTCATCAAAGTTGTATTCTGATCGAAAGGTAAGAAATGCAAAAGCCACTCTTTTCTTCTATCCATATCTTTTAGTCCAACCTTTCTCTTAGTTTTTTTATTTATATTTTTTTTTTTATCTTGATGACTTTTGAAAATTTTTCCAGATCTTTCTTTTGTTATTATTTTCATCTTACTTTTTTTTATGATCTTATGATAATATAAACTTAATTTTATTTTAAACCTATATGTGGGTCTTGATTAGAAGATAATATAACAGTTATATGAGTCGCAAAAACACAAAGTCATAAGTCATAAATTTTGACTTTTCCTTCTTGATAAAAGTCATATGAGTGGCAAAAACACAAAGCCACAAATTTTGACTTTTCCGTTTTTTGAATACAGAATTCTGCAACAAGAAAAGTAAAGAGGAGAAATTGAGTTTTTCTTAAAAATCATGAGATTTTGATGGTTTTGGATTGGATAAAGAACCGTGAGATTCTTAGAAAGAACAAGTCTATTAACTTGCTTGACGATGCTCATGGTATAAATATATAGTATTCATACATATGAATTAGTTAATTTAAAATAGTATGTTATGGATAACTATTTGCAGCACTTAAACATAAGACTAATTTTTATATTTATTGTAATTTATAAATAGTTTAATTAATTGATGGATGATTTTTCTTTCTGAATGATCAGTATAAAAATGGTTATTTTGAGATAAATTATTTCTTTTCTATGGAGTAAGCACTTATGAAATGTTATCCCATAGAAATAAGTGAATCAATATGCAGAAAGATTATTATGACCATGATTATAAATTATTGAGTGACGTCTCGATTATAGATTATTAAGGGAATTTCTTTTAATTAGAGTTGAATTTGCACAATTGGTTGATATTGATAAAATGAGATGAAAAGAAAATAATAAATTACTTACGTACTCTCTTAAATGTTCTTTTGGGATAAAATAAAAAAGAAATTATAAGTTGGACTCTTAAATATGGTTTTAGAAACAAAGAATTGAAAATAGTGAAAAATAATTTTCGTACTTGTGACGACTGAAATATTATTAGTTCAAACTTATTATTATTTTTACTTTTTTCTAATGAGTTTTATCTCTCTTTTTTTTGGGATATTTCAGATAATACCAACAGTTATAATATTAGTTGATTTATGTGTTCAACAAGTTTATATGCCGGAACTAGGAGACTATATTTTCTCTATTACTCTAGGGAACTTGTTATTGATCATCTTACTCTTTGATGAGCAGTACTAACAAACAACGTTTGTAAATATTAAATAGTAGCATCTTGTGAAGGCTTCTATAAGCCTTATTTTTTAAAATAGGTATTTAACTGAAGTTATGTATGTACAAAAAACTAACTTTGAAGGATGTATCATCAGAATATTATGTAAAATATTATACACAACAACTAATGATAATATCAATAGTGTTTTGTAACATCTAGTTCTAAATCACATATAAAACATAAGAGATAAATAATTAAAATTAGGTATTTAGAAGCCACTAACGCAACCCTCCCCTCGGTAGATAAGGACACACAACTATCCATTACCAAGACAACAACATTTAGATGGGATTGAGGAGTAAATAGGTTTCTGAAAAAGGCTAAAGCCTCCGCCTGTAGAGCCTCACAATCTATGCACCAAATATTATTAGTTGTAAATAACCATTCCCTTCAGTTTGATTTCTTTTCCTCCTCATAATAGTTTGAGTGTGAAAGAATGTAGTGTTAAGGTCCCCAAACTTAACCCACTTCTCTCCAGATTTTTGTAACTAGAGAACCTCTTCCTAAAAAAGCACCAAGTTGTATTTGTTTTGCAGTTGATTCTCCAGAGCTACCAAAAAAATAGGGTTCATATATGCTAAACTTCTTTAGATAACATTAAGTCTTGCTTCCAGCAACCTTTTCCTTAGAAAGATATTTCTAAAGACTTCAGCATTAAATTTTAGGGAGTCATCCTTTATATGATCTAGAGCCTTTAGAATGTTGTGTTCACTTTTTTCCCAAGCTTGAGACACCACCTGTTCAAACTCAGCATAAGAAACCTATGAAGCTTAAAATCTAAAAGGATGAGGAACTTTAGCCAAAGGGATCCCACCATAACGTAACAAAATCAGGTTGTGATCGGAGGCCATATGGCAAAGGTGATAGTTTTCCCGTGTATCTCATAACAGACTTGCTCTATTTTTTAAGTTGAGATAAGAGTAAAATCTCTTTTCTATTTTATTGGGAGAACAATTTTTGTATGTGGTCCATTTTATGTTTCTATTCAATCCATTATCCCATTAAACATTCAGAAAAGTTTAAGTGCGAAAAATCAGGGCTCCCACGCTCCCATATTTTGCTCCACGTTAGTTGAATTCTGTGATGGGCATAAGTCTATAAATTGAAGCTTTTGCTCTCTATTTTGGGTCACTAAGCCTGCTCCTCTTTTCAGTAAACAAACACCATCGAGTTTGAGTAAGTAAGGGTTTGGAAAGCCAAGCAGACAACCGGGTCAGAGGAGTGAGAACTTGCAATGGCTGGAGGTATGTGTTTTGATCCGTTTTGCTTTTGCTCTATTGATCTGAATATGTTACTCAATTTGTTAGCATGTTTAGATTAATTTTAGTTTTACATTTGGTATCAGAGCCCTTAATTACCTTTGTCTTGCTTACTACGTCTTTTAATTTGGAATTAGATATTTTTGAATATGGGTGTTCTGTTTTAGATGTTTTAATCCGAACTAAAACCAGAAATCTGATTGAAATTGATTTTCTAAACATTCTGTGTTTCTGAAACATTGAATTACGTGTTGAAAATGATCGAAAACCATCGAGTTTCTATGCGGGTTCGCAGGTCTCAACTGGATCGGAACGACCCGGCTTAAGGTTGAAGATGATGTGCTGTTAGCACATACTTAAAGGATGCATATCTTATGAATACGTATTGACGTCAATGATTGTCACTCAGAAGGGACATCAATGATAAACTGATGTCTTCAATTCAGAGTTGTGTGGTTTCGTTCTCACCTCACGGACAATTTTACATTCAAACACATTTTTTTTGAATTAATTAAAAAAAACACTGAGAAAAGGGACATTGTTCCTTGACATGAGATTGAGCTCGTGATCTTTACATGACTGTTAAGGTTAAAGGGGCTACCACCATGCTATCAACAATTTCTTGATAGTTGAAGCGCTACAAGTTATATATATCGTTAGTTTATGTACTGAATTAAAAATTGTGTATGATTTTACAATTGTATTATTTTAGCACATGAATTATTTAATAAATTTTAATGTGTATAAATTGGCTGTTTATTTTGTTGAATTGTATGTTTAATTTTGGTACTTATTTAAGCATGCAATATTAAGTTAAATAATTTATGCACATTAAAATTAATTATTATAGAGCTTATTTCTTTTATTGAATAATTATATGCATATATTATTTATTTATTTCTTGAAATTTGTACGTATGAATTTATGATTATTGTACATGCAAAATTATGTTAAATAATATTTATGCATTGTTATTCAATTTATTTGCATTATGTTATGCAATTATTTAGCTCTTTATTAATGTTAAGTGATTGATATAATTTTGATTAAATAGGGAATAACCACAACATCTTTAATTAGTTAAGATTATATATTAAGTTTTAAAATCATATTAAAACATTACTTGTAATTAATCATATGTGATGTAATGAAATCTACTCACAAGAATTTTGTTATATGTGTATGATTAATTAGGATGAAATATCATATTGTATTTCTTGATCTACTCATTAGAATTAAGAAATGGAACATGATTTGATAATTTTGTCATAAGGTTACATGATTAGTCTAATTGAGTAAGACTTTAGCCCACAGACAAGTTTTATATCGCTAGATTCATAGATTAAGACATGATTTACATTGGTAAAACATGACCTTTATTTTTAGTCTCAAATTATCAATAATGAGCATGTATGTTTGACCTTTGCAGTTATTCAACTTGCGAATATTTCTGATATTAAGTGTGATATTTCAGAATTAAGAGGTGGCAACTATAAAGTTTGGAAAAAGATAATTCTTCTCCATTTGGGTTGGATGAACATTGATTATGCTATTAGGAAGGATGAACCACCGGATATTACTGAAACCAGCACTTCGGATGCTGTTGATCTTTATGAAAAATGGGAGAGATCCAATCGCCTCTCCATGATGTTCATAAAGACCAAGATATCTGCTGATATCCGAGGTTCTGTCCACCAACATAATAAAGTCAAGGATCTTTTGAGAGCCATTGATGAGCAATTCACTATATCTGACAGGTCCCTTGCCAGCACCTTTATAATGCAGTTCTCACCTATAAAACTCATTGGGATAAGAGGTGTGTGTAATCACATCATGTGCATAAGGGATATAGTGGCTCAACTGAAAGCATCAGAGGTTACCATGTCAAAGTCTTTCCTGGTACACTACATTTTGTGCACTTTGCCTTAGTAATATGTCCCCTTCAAAATCTCTTATAACACATATAAGGATAAGTGGTCAATTACTGAGCTATTGATTATGTGTGTCAAAGAAAAGGAAAGATTGATAATGGAAGAGGGCGAAAGGGTAAACTTGATTGTTCATGGAAAAAAAGGAAGGATCATGCCAAAAATAAGGGCAATATTCCTCCTCAGCCAGTCATAAAGAAAGAGTCAAAGTGTTTCTTCTACAAAAAGAAAGGGCACATGAAGAAAGACTGCTCAAAGTTTAAGAATTGGCTCGACAAGAAAGGTACTTCATTTGCATTTGTTTGTTATGAATCTAATATGGTTAGTGTTAATCATAACACAAGGTGGATTGATTCTAGTTCTACAAAATACCTTGTAGGGTATGGAAAACCTAAGGAAGCCAGTGGGAAGTGAACAATACATCTATTCAAGAGGGAATATGAGTTCACATGTGGAAGCCATTGGGGCGTGTAGTTTGGTTTTAAGCAGCAATTTTATTTTACGTTTAGAAAAGAACTTTTATGTTCCTAGTTTTTCTAAGAAATTGATTTTTGTTTCAAGACTAGTACCTTTGGGTATTTCTTTTAATTTTTTGGATTCTGGTTTTACTTTGTCCAATAAATCTAAAATTGTTAGTTTTGGTACATTACTTGACGGTCTTTACTCAATTAATTTACAAAATGACACTGCTTATAATTCTATGCATGTTACTGCTGGTTTAAAATGATGTGTTGTGAATGAGGAATCCTCTATATTGTGGCACCAGAGATTGGGACACTTCTCCATTAAGAAAATTAAGCGATTAGTAAATGAATGGATACTTAGTACTCTGGATTTTATTGATTTTGAGACTTGTGTGGATTGCATTAAGGGTAAACAAACTAACAAGTCTAAAAAAGGTGTAAAGAGGAGCTCAAACCTGTTAGAAATCATACATACAGATATTTGTTGTCAGATATGGACGTAAGCAGTCCAAAATACTTTATCACCTTTATAGATGATTATTCGCAATATATGTATCTCTATTTACTTCATTCTAAGAATGAAGATTTGGATGCCTTTACAGTCTTTAAGGCTGAAGTGGAGAAACAATATGGAAAACAAATTAAGATAGTGAGATCCGATAGAGGTGGAGAGTATTACGGTAGATACACAGAGAATGGACAAGCACCTGGTCCATTTGCGAAGTTTCTTCAAGAACATGGGATTGTTGCCCAGTACACTATGCCTGATTTTCCGGATCATAATAGTGTGGCAGAAAGAAGAAATCGAATTTTAATGGACATGGTGAGAAGTATAAGGAGTAACAAAAAACTTCTTCAATTCTTGTGGATTGAAGCGCTAAAGATGACTGTGTATATATTAAACTGAGTTCCGACCAAAGTTGTCTCGAAGACGCCTTTTGAGTTATTCAAAGGTTGGAAACCAAGTTTGCGATATATATGTATTTGGGGATGCCCGTTTGAAGTGAGAATTTATAACCCACAAGGAAAGAAGCTAGACCCAAGGACTATTAGTGGGTATTTCATTGGATATGCTGAAAAGTCCAAGGGGTATAAATTTTATTTTCCATCACACAACACTAGGATTGTGGAATCAATAAATGCAAATTTTATTGAGAATAACTTGATTAGTGAGAGTGATCAGTTTCAGGGCATTGCTTCTGAAAATGATCACTATGAGGCTCAACCCTCTAGATTAAGTGACAGATTGATTGTCATTCACGCCCCTCAAGTACAAATAGGTGTTAGACAACTAGTAATTGAAGTTTCACAAGCTGCTAAAAATGATCCTGTAGATCAAGTTGTTAGCGAGGAACAATAAGATAATATTGAACAACCAGTTGAACAACCAGTTGGACAATAAGTTCCTCAAGAAGATACCGAGGCAACATTAAGAAGATCTACTAGAGTCAAAAAGTTAATAATTCCTAGTGATTATATAGTGTATCTACAAGAATCAGACTACAACATTGGAGCTGAAAATGATCCTGAGATGTTTTCACAATCCATGAGTTGTAAGGAATTGAATTTATGGTACAATGCCATGAAAGATGAGATGGATTCTATGGCATCTAACCGAGTCTGGGATCTCGTTGAGTTGCCTAATGGTGTAAAAGCCATTGAATGTAAATTGATCTTTAAAACAAAGAAAGACTCACAAGGCAACATTGAGAGACATAAGGCAAGACTTGTCACTAAAGGATTCACTCAGAGAGAAGGAATCGACTACACAAAGACATTTTCCCCTGTATCCAAGAAAGATTATGTCCGAGTAATTATGACATTAGTAGCTCATTTTGACTTTGAGTTACATCAAATGGATGTGAAAACGACATTCTTCAATAGTGATATAAAGGAAGAGGTTTACATGAAATAACCTGAAGGATTCTCCTCCAGTGATGGTGAGCACTTAGTCTGCAAGATTAATAAATCCATCTATGGATTGAAACAAGCCTCCCGCCAGTGGTATTTTAAATTTATGAGGCCATCACTTCATTTAGTTTTGAAGAGGACGTCATGGATCAATGTATATACCATAAGGTCAATGGGAGTAAGATTTGTTTTCTTGTGTTATACGTGGATGATATTTTGCTTGCGGCTAATGATAAAGGTATGCTATATGAGGTGAAACAGTTTCTCTCGAAGAACTTTGATATGAAGGATATGAGATAGGCATCTTATGTCATTGGGCATTAAAATTCATAGAAAAAGATCTTGAGGCATTTTGGGTTTGTCTCAAGAAACCTATATCAACAAAGTTTTAGAGATATTTAACATGAAAGATTGTTCGCCAAATGTAGCTCTCATTGTGAAGGGTGACAAACTCGATTTGAGTCAGTGCCTAAAAAATGATTATAAGCGGGAACATATGAAAATTATTCCATATGCATCAGTTGTTGAAAGCCTTATGTATGCTCAGGTTTACACTAGACCTGACATTGCATATGCTGTTGGAGTTTTGGGAAGATATCAAAGTAACCCAAGTGTTGACCATTGGAAAGCTGCAAAGAAAGTGATCAGATATCTTCAAGGGACAAAGAATTTCATGCTCATGTACAGATGAACTGATAATCTGGAAGTGATTGGCTACTTTGATTCAGACTATGTTGGCTGCATTGATACCCAAAAATCCACATTTGGTTATATTTTCATGCTAGCTAGTGGAGCTGTATCTTGGAGAAGTGCAAAGCAGACCTTGACTGCTACTTCTACTATAGAGGCTGAGTTCGTTTCTTGTTTTGAGGCTACCTCACATGGTGTATGGTTGAAGAGTTTCTTATCTGGGCTTAGAGTTGTGGACTTTATTTCTAGGCTATTAAAGTTGTGTTGTGACAACTTTGTTGTGGTATTTATGGCTAAGAACAACAAGAGTGAAAGTCGAAGTAAGCACATCAACATTAAATATTTAGCCATAAGAGAGCGTGTTAAGGAAAAGAAAGTGATCATTGAACACATCGACACTGAGTTGATGATTGCCGATCCTCTGACTAAAGGCTTGTCACCAAAGAATTTTAAGAATCATGTAGTACGAATGAGACTTGGTTCCATGATATGATTTTTATTGTACGTACATTTATTATTTTCGATGAAACTCTTATTCAGTTTGATGTTTTCTCATATATTTTGTGCACATAATTGTTTATTTTGAGAAATATCATTTGGTTTTGACTTATAATAAACATATGGTTTATTCATAAAGTTAAAGGATGGTATTGAGAGACTTGATATATTGTAATATATAGAAGATAATACTCGCTACTAGAGGATCTATCGTCATGATTCATATATTTTGTTTCTTGTTATGATTGATGATGGGTTAAATGGACTAAGTGGGAGAATGATAGTTTTCCCGTGTATCTCCTAACAGGCTTACTTTATTTTTTAAGTTGGGATAAGAGTAAAATTTCTTTGCTATTTTATTGGGAGAATAGTTTCTGTACGTGGTCCATTTTCTGTTTCTATTTAACTCATTATCCCATTAAACATTCAAAAACGTTTAAGTGCGAAAAATCAGGGCTCCCACGCTCCCATTTTTTGTTTCACGTTAGTTGAGTTCTGTGATGGGCAGAGCTCTATAAATTGAAGTTTTAGCTCTCTGTTTTGGGTCACTAAGCCTACTCATCTCTTCAGTAAACAAACACCATCGAGTTTAAGTGAGTAAGGATTTAGAAAGCCAAACAGACAACTAGGTCAGAGGTGCGAGAACTTGCAATTGCTGGAGGTATTTGTTTTGATCCGTTTTGCTTCTGCTCTATTGATCTGAATGTATTACCCAATTTGTTAGCATGTTTAGATCAATTTTAGTCTAACAAAAGGGTCTCAAGGGAAGCTTCAGGAAAGTGTCTCCTCCATTGACTATCAGAAATGTCTCTATCCAATTTCTTTGAAACAGAGTGAATACCATTCATGTTCCAATGCCAAGTATATTTACCTCCCACAAACCCCAAGTCAACCAAATTGCAAGCCTCAAGCATCTTAAGCAAACACTACAAGAAAAAATGAGATTTGCGAAGGATAAATCCGCCGCAAATCACTCAAAATCCACCGCAAATTAACAATTTGCGGCAGATTCGGGTCCACCGCAAATATGGTCGACGCAATATAGGTTACAACGGATTTTTATTTTTGCCGCAAAACTCTCCGGTGACATGTCAGCATTGTTGCCGGAAAATGGCTAATTTGCGGCGAAAAAATTTGCCGCTAATTTGCAGCAAATTTTGCGGCGAATTTTTTCGCAGCTAATTTGCGGCGATTTTTTTCACTGCTAATTTGTGGCGAATTTTGCGGCGGATTTTTCTGCCGCTAATTTACGGCGGATTTTGCGGTAAATTTTTCAATTTGCGAAGGATTTTGTGGCGGATAATCCGCCCAAAAAATCTACCCAAATTTGCGGTGATATTTCTGCCAAAAATCATGTAAATTTTTTTGAATATTAAAAAAATTAAATTGAATATTCAAAATCCACAATATAACAAAATCCACTCGACATCAATTTCAACCTCAATGCATTTAACCAATCCATAAAACAAACATAACAAATCGCATACAAAGTTTGTTCAAATACAAAGTTTAATAATCCTCATTATCATTGTCATCTTCATCATTATCATCTTCACTATTCTGATTATCTTCTTCTGTTAGTTGTAGTTGTTGGCTTGGTTGAGTGCCAACGGCTTGTACATATGATTTCAGCTCCTTAATCATTTGGTTCTGTTGATGCTGGTATTGTTCAAATCGCATTTTCCACTCTGCCTCACGTTGTTGGCTTTGTCTGCTCCATTTGCTTTGTTGAATCTACCGAACCGATCCAACATCTCCTATTTCAATCGCTCCTTAACTCGATTAATATATGTAAACATAAATTCATCAATTCATTTCACGAATAATGAATAAACCAAAAATACAAAAAATAAAATGATTGACTACATCTATCAAAATACAAAAATTAATTAATAAAAAATATTACAACTACTACTTAACTTGATTAATAACGTGCTCAGGAACTTGACTCGATATAGGCCTTGAGGAAGATGAATCTCCATGATCATAAATAGATGCTTGAGAACAAAGGCCATAAACACGACCCTTCTTAGGACCGCCAACACTTTTAATCCAAAGCTCTCGACCGGTCATTTGTGTACCAGATACCCCTTCTTCATTTGAGCACTGAGAAGATTGTTCAAATTCCTTTGTTTTGAATTCTTCCTAAGGATGGAAATAAAAAACTTCTTATGGTTATTGTTATAACATGATTGTAATATTAAAGGCAATAATTTCTAAAGAAATACTAACATATAAATCCTTAGCTTTTGTAGAAACCATGCAGTGCGATCTTTTTTCCTCAAATGTACGTGACGAAATGTCTCATCAACTATGGGCTCTCTACCTAAAGTCTTAGCCTGTAATAATGAGAAAAAAGTTAATAACAAAATAATAAAACATATTGCTAAACAACTGGCAATAATAGTTACCAATTTCTGCGCATGAGTGCCTATAGAAATGTAACCACCAGTATGCAAGCATCCACCAGTATCAGAAGCACGATTCATCTTTGCTTGTTGACATTTCTCCTTATACATGCTACTAGCCCAGTGCCTGCATAAGTCTTCCCATATGCCTTCTCCAATCCAAAAAGGTCTTTCATTTAAGTTGCGTGCCTGCCCCAACAAACCTGATAGTCTCTTTGAACTACGACTATTATATGCCTTCCGCATATGGTTATGATGCTGAGGCATCCACCAAACATAACCCTTCAAAAAAATTATGTAAATAACGTTAAAGTTTAAAAAAATTGCACTATTACAAGACAAACAAACATAATTATAAGGAATAAAAATTGATACATACTTGAAACTCTCGAAACCACATTTCTCTAGTATCCTTGGGTATTTCTAACCAAGATGTCCAAGGTTGATTATACCTAGATCGTATAATCTTTGTTATGGCATCGACAACAGGTTTAGATGGCAGAAATCTACGAAACAACTTAAAAAAGGAAATGTAAAAATTCTCAACAAAAAATTTGAATGTGCATTAACTATAAATGAATAACAAATAGTTGTCCACATACCCAAAATCACCATTTGGCTCAACAAACGTCTTGTTGCTTTGATTTGTTACCTCCACATTAGAATCACGGGTATCTGGCGACTCACGGGTACTCGGTGACGGGCCAATAGTAGGTGACCCTGAATCATATTTTGTACCATGCAGTGTATGGGAAGTTGGTGACGGACGCTGAGGTCCAGGTGTAGGTATCATAACGTACTCAGCAGATGGTGGCTGATGCAAACCTGTAGTGGGTGATATCGTAACAGAGGGTGGAGATGATCCTGACGATTGCCCCCTAGGTGGCCTCCCTAAATTGATTCGAAGACGTCGAAGTTGTTGCTTCTCCTTCTCCTTCCCTTTCCCCTTATCTCTTCGTGACGATGACATCTACACAATTAATAAAAATATAATGTAAATATAATTTTAAGCACGACATAATAATGTATAACTAGTAACTACAACATCTTAATATAATTTTATACTCACAGTTATGAGGAAACATTGTCCTCATCACTATTTGTTTTATATTCATTATTAGAGGAAAATGTTTCATCATCGTCATCATTAAAACTTTCTTCTTCTTCATCATTTTCAGCCTGTCACCAACATCTTGGACTACATAAAAAACCTCATTAGTGTCTTGCAAGTTATCAATGAGATCCACATCAACAATTGGATCCATAGGATTCATATCATTATCTTGGAATGCAAATTCTTGGGCACTTTCAATTTCAACTCGACCTCTTACCTTGGTCTTTATTACCACCCATCATTGGACCTTATCCTTTTTCTTTCAAGGATAAGGAACGTAATACACTTGTCTCGCAGAGGAAGCAAGGATAAAAGGATCAAACCTCTTATATCGTCTAGTGTGTCGAACCTCGACAATCTTATAATCTTTGTGAACTCTTGTACCTCTATTAATTATAGGATCAAACCATTCACATTTAAAAAGAACAACTTTTTTTTTGGTTTCCCAGGATATTCTAACTAAACTACATCTTTTAGTATTCCATAATAATCATTTTCATCTTCACCATTAGTTGAGCCTTTAACATACACACCACTATTGATTGTTTTCTTCCCATCTGACCAAGCATCTGTGTGAAATTTATATTCATTGACAAAATACATTGGCAAAGATGTCACACATCTACTAGGCCCCCATGCCAAATCATGCAAGTAAGAATTATTCACCATATTTTGTGGATTGTGAACCTAGAAAAAAATATAGTTAATGTTAATGATCTAAATCATATATAATGATTGCGAAAGCGAATTTAGTAATGTTTGAATACTCACATAACTTCTGAACCACTCTACAAAATCTGCATTAGTTCTTTCATTTGAATGTTCCTCAGGAATATTGAAATATTATAAAAAAAACACTGAAAAATTAAAAGTTTATGATTTGGTTGTTAGTGAACAATACATATGTCAGAATTTAAGGCAAAATTAATAGTACTACTTACTTGAGGTATGGTTCAACTTCATCACAATTTAGCAAGACGTGTAATGTCGCAGATTTCATCTCAGCATCATTTTGCCATTGTTTTTTTGATGTTCCATAACCTCAGCCGGGTTGATTACAAATTGACAAAGTCGATTTCATTGACATATTTTCATCTATATCATCATTTCGTCGAACTCTAGTTCTCATTGACTTAACATGAGACTTAAAGTAAAATGAACAGAAATGAGATATCTCTTGAATCAAATAAGCTTCACAAATAGAACCTTCAACCCGAGCTTTGTTCTTGACTATTTTATTTATCTTGTTTAAGTACATCTCAAATGGATACATCTATTTGTACTAAACTGGCCCCCCACTCTTGCTTCATAAGGTAAATTGATTGGTAAATGTTCCATGGAATTAAAGAAACCTGGTGGAAATATCCTTTCCAATTTACACAAAATTACCAGAATGTTCTGTTCCATTTAGAGCATGTCTCTTTCTACCAAAGTCGTTGAGCACAAGTCTCGGAAGAATTGACTCAATTCAATTAATGACTTTCGAATCTGATCTGGCAACAAAGAAAAAGCAATTGGAAGCAAACTCTCCATAAACACGTGACAATCATGACTTTTAAGTCCAAACAATCGTAATTGATTCATGTCCACACATCTGGTCAAGTTGAAGCATAGCCATCTGGCATTTTTAAATGCTACACCCATTCACAAACCATCTTCTTTTGCTCTTTTGTAAAAATATAATTAGCCTTTGGTTTCATGATCTTACCACTGGGCAAATCAATAAACTCTAATTCTGGTAGTTGATAATATTCTTTTAAGTCCATTCTCGCCTTCACATTATCATTTGTTTTGCCCTTAACATCCATAACAGTGTTGAATATGTTATCGAAGACATTTTTCTCAATATGCATGACATCTAAATTATGCCTAATTAAATTGTCCTTCCAATATGGTAACTCCCAAAATATGCTCTGCTTAGTCCAATTATGATAAACACCGTACCCATGGTGTTTGCACGACTGAATTTCAGTTATTTTACTAAATGCACTAACAATCTCACTTAATTCATGTCCAGATAATCTTGGTGGAGGCAACTTAGTCACAATAGTTTTCTTCTTAAATGCATTTTTATTTCTTCTAAACATGTGATCAACGGGCAAGAATTGACGATGACAGTCAAACCACGAATTTTTTCCCCATGCTTCAAAGTGAATGCCTTTGTCTGATCCATGCAATATGGACATGCTAATTTACCAGCAGTCATCCATCCAGACAACATTCCATAAGCAGGAAAGTCATTTATTGTCCACATCAATGCAGCCTTCATCATAAAATTTTGTTTGCTTGACACGTCATAAGTTAAAACACCTGCCCATAAAATTTTCAATTCATCGATTAATGGTTGTAAATAAACATCAATCTTGCTCTTGGGATTATGAGGACCAGGAATAATGCATGTTAGGAACATGTATGGGGCAGTCATACACATTTCTGGAGGTAAATTATATGGAGTGACTATCACAGGCCAACAAGAATAAGGAGAAGCAGATTGATTGTAGGGAGTGAATCCATCGGCACACAAACCAAGCCTAATATTTCTAGGATCAGATGCAAATTCAGGATATGTCCTATTAAAATACTTCCATGCTTCACCATCGGATGGGTGCGACATGTCTCCCTCCTTCCTATTGTTTTCAGCATGCCATCTCATGTGTACAGATGAGCTCATAGAGGAATACAATCTCTTGAGCCTAGGAATAAGAGGTAAATAATGCATTCTTTTCACCGGAACTTCGTTGTTATTCCCATTATTAGTTTTACGAAGTTCGTATCTTTTAGCACCACAAAACCTACATTGTCTGGCATTATCATAGTATAACATACAACCATTTACACAACAATCTATTTTTCTTGAAGCAAGCCCGAGTTTAGCAACCAATTTTTTTGTTCTATAGTAATTTAGAGGAATTCGTGATCCTGGTGGAGCAACCTCTCTTAATATATCCATAAATGAATCAAAGCATGCATGCGTTACATTATAATCAGATTTGAGGCTTAACATTTGAACTGCCAAGGATAACTCAGAATGAGTTTTGCAGCCAGGCCATAATGGCTGACTTGAAGCATTTAATAGATCATAAAACTCTTCGGCCTCTGGATGTGGAGCATCCTCAACACTCTATTCAAAACGACTCCTAAAATCCCCAAAGTCTGTTCCAACCGCATCACAAACCATATTTTGATATCTATCAACCACGTCTTCGTCCTCTAATATAGGACTATTAGTAGTATTCACACCAGAGTTTATATCTACACTAATTGGATCAGGCTCTTCATCTCCATGATCTGTCCAATACCAATACCTAGGTTTGAATCTTTTTTTATACAAGTGAATTTTCACAATCTCAAGTTTTAACAATTTCTCACTATAACATATCAAACAGGGACACCTAATTGTTCCTTCACTTAAGTAATGGGAAGATCGACATGCATAATTCACAAACTCTTCAACTCCATATACAAATTCTTGTTTAAGTCCTTTACGACCCGAATAAGTCCTATTATACATCCATCTATGATTTTCTAGAACTACCATTTTCTGCAATGATAATTTTACACTTAAATCAAAATACAAAAATGCAAAATGCACAACATATGTTACATAATTAATATATTTTAAAATTATACATGTATAAATATTTCAATCCAAACAACTAGTATTCTCCACTAATGTGGTCAATTTAGAAAGCCAAAAATGCAAAAGTGTTCTCCAATAAAAGTCCAAATCCTATGCATACATTATACCAAACCTAACTTTTAACAAAAGACTAAGCAAAAGCAATGCAGGTTAATTAACACCAATCAAAAAGAAGAAAGGGTGAATCAAATAGTAGATCAAACCTGTTGGAGACTGCCACACCGCACCAGTTGGAGATCTCCTCCTCAAGGTGTCACAAAATGCAACGTGATACTAGCTTTAACAAAAACACAAACTGGATTTATACAAAGTCTTCAATGCCTTCTTTCGCTCTTGCTTTGATCATATACTGAATTTACCATGAAAATAAGAAGTTGGGCTGAGAATTTGAAATTCTCAATAATATATTTATACAACATAATCTCATAATAAATCCAATTACTATATATAAAACAAGTTGCTTAATTATTAAATAGAAAAGTGGCATAAGTCAAAACAATTCGTCTTTTCATTTCTGACATAAACCATTTATAAATAAAAACAAGAAACGTTTATAATACCTTTCTAATAAGAGTCACATTGATGTGACTTTTAAATATAAGTTAAGCTAGAAATCTCATTTGCACTTGACCTAGCCGTAGCCTTCTTTAAAAAGGAGTACCATTCTATTTCATTTATTACATTCAATAGATTCTCAACAATTGTCACAATTCCAAATATTTCCAATCATATCTGTTCATTAACTAATCTTTAAACTTATCTATTAGGATAATAATTGATTTACATGCATCACGAATACACTTATTAAACACTCTTACTAAGGTCTCATCACACTTATAAATACATACAAGAAAGGTCCCCACACTTAGGAAAGCTAGTTTTTCCCAAAACAACATTTTGGCATTTTTTTCAATTTCAACCCTTGACCTTTGCTCAGTAAAATGAGCATAACTTGAGTTACGTATATTGAAATGAGGTGAATTAGGTCTCCTTGGAAAGCTAAGAGAAAGAGCTACAACTTTTATGAATAGCACAAAAGCTAATTCTCATTACATCTTAAGACACGGGCCGTGTTTTTTTGACACGGGCCGTGTTGTTTGACACGGCCACCCCCGTGTCATGCTCTGTCTGCACGTTTCAACTAGATTTGAACTGGCAGAGAGGGACACGGCCCAACCCGTGTATTCGGACACGGACCGTATTCCTGGGACAGAAGTTTTACAGAACCGTAGTTACGGTTCCATTGGCCAAAATCTTGGATTTTGGCCACTCCAATCCAGTTTCTAGGTGAGTTTAAGTCCCAAACAAGTTCACAAACATGAAGGGAACATAAAACACTAAAAGATTTTGCTAAAAATGGATCAAAACACTATAAATCTCATCATTGGTTATTCAAAACCTAAAACTCCAAATTTTCATTTCAAATGGAAAATCAAGGTATACAAGTAATGAAAAACTGTTCTCATGCCTCTAGTAAACCAAATCATGTTATTCTCAAGTTTTCTAACAAGATTCAAGCCAAAACAATTCAAAACCCCAATTCCTACATCAAGTCACAACTCAAAAACAAGATGAAAAGAATAGGAAAGTGAGTCAATAACAAGATTTTCCCCCTACCTCAAGGTCTTGAAGATGACGAAGGTTGCTCAATCCTTAGCTTTTATCTTGAAAGGGGAAGTGAGAAAGGGGAAGGAAGAGAGGAGAGATAATTAGAGAAAGAATGCCATCTGAAAAATGAAAATGGCAGAAGGAAGAAGATGAAGTAGATTTAATTTTGCGGCGGAAAAATCTACCGCAAATGTATTATTTGAATTGCAGGATAATTTGCGGTGGATTTTTTCGCCGCAAATTATTTTAATATTTTATTTAGAATTTTTTATTATACTTATCAAATTTTGGGGCGGATTTTTCATCGCAAATTTAAATTTAGATTTGCTTATTTTTGGAATTTTAATTATAATTGATCTATTTTGCGGCGGATTTTTCAAATTTCAATTTTTTTAAAATTACGGTTAATTTGCCTTATCCTCCGCAAATTTTTTTATTCGAAAAAAAAAATTTATGCTAAAAAGCCACCAGAGAATTTTAGTGGCGAAAAATCCGTCACAAAAATCCACCGCAAGATCCGTCGCAAATTGAAACGAATTTTAATCCATCGCAAAATTCGTCTCAATTGCGGTGGATTCGAATCCGCCGCAAAAAATCAGCCACAAAATCGTTGTTTTCTTGTAGTGAAAACTGTTTGCTCTAACACATAAAAGGATCTACACCTAACTTTAAAAGGAAGAAGCACCTCATTAAAATCACCAAAAAAGAACCCAAGGATTAGGAATAACATGACGGATATATAGTTACAAGATAATCCTAAAGCTAAGATTGAATATTGGAGTTAGACTCGCATAAACCAGCGTACAAAACTAGTGAGAATTACCTTTAGAAATCCTGATCGTGACCACTTGGTGCTGAGTATCATGAACAGAGAAGGAATAAAGGTCCTCATCTTGGTGCAACACCCATATCCCTCTAGAATGACCAGATGCTTCTGGGATAACAACTGCCACATACCCCAACTTTTTCCAAAAATCATACGCATTATTAAACTGAGTATGAGTTTCCAAAAGTACCATTAAACTAGGTTTATATCTAGTAACAATATCCTTCGCATATCTTCTTCCTCTAACATTCATAGCTCCCTTAACATTCCAACATAATATAGAAAATTGATTAAAAATCATCATGATAAAAGAAGGAAGAAGTAAGGATCCTTAAACAATAGTATGGCAACGACTGCAGTTGTTCACGTCTACCTTTCCCAATAAAGGTTAATTTTCCTTTTGCATGAAATTTCTTTCCTGCTAGACATACATACTAGAAATACCATCCACTTGGTCATGGGACAAATCTTGAGTAGGAGCCTGTTGTGATCTTTTTTCTTGATCCTGATCACCTGGGTCATGTGAATTATTATCTAGGTCATCTACAAAAATAAAATGGTTGTCTGAAATGGTCTTTACAGGCATAACAATTTTATAAGACCTGATATATTCCCTTTCTCTGATTGACACTCCCATTTTGGTTCTAACTGTTTTCCATATTTTGGTTCTAACTGTTTTCCATTTCTATGCGTTAAATTACCCTTATTCCCATCATTTATAGCCTTGTTTGAGACGTGATTGTCAACGTCTCTAAGATGACTATATCTGTTTCCATTAGTGTGACCCCCCCCCCGTAGCCTTGCCTTTTCCATCTCCTTCAGTACGAGATTTTTGCGACCTTTTACGTGTAACCACCAACCATTCCCCATGCAATTTGTCATCAGCATTTACTTCCCGGATCCCAACATTATTTTCAATCATCATTTTCCCATTATTGTGCGTAGATACACTAAGCTAACTCATGGAAACCTTACCTCCATCACACGCCACCTCCCCCTTGTCTTGTCCGCTGTCACGGTCCAAAGATCCACCATTCTTCACAATCTTCCCACCACAGTCTCGTGCATGATGGCCATAGCAGTCGTAATTAGCACATATGATATGCAAACCTTCATACTTGGGTGCTAGTGATTTTGAATCCAAATCTTTCCTACCACTGGTTGATGGAGATCAATCTCGACACAAACCCTTGCAAACTTACCCCTTGTAACTTTGGATGTGTTCATATCAACTTTTACTAGTTTACCTATTGCACTAGCCATGGCTTGATAGAAGGACACTTTCATCATAGTAAAGCAAATTAAGGCTGGGAAACCGAATCCACACAAGGGTCTTCTCTATTTTAGCCGTTGACGCCACAAACTCCAGAGTCTAGGTTTGGACAGAGAGATAGTGGTCAAACATCATGCAAGGCCCTACTCCTATCACTTCATTCCTATCTTCATCCAAATCAAATTTGACCATAAAGAAACCATGGCCAACATCCATTACATCAAAACTGCCTAAAGGCTTCCAAGTTGCTTTAAGTCTATCCCTCATAGCTAGGAATCCCACATTCTTCCCTAGCAACTTAACCACTAAAGCATCATGCCACAGCACACATAATTCTTCTACCACTTTTTCATGCAAAAAAAAATTTGGTTTCAACCTATTCCCATCCTCCAACTCTATCCTGGCAAGATTATTAACAATCAAATCTAAACGTTGCCTAGGTTGAGGAGGGTTTTTGTTACTTGTGACTTTGTTATGGAAGGAAATCTCAGGAACGACCTCCTTGAATGAACTTGAGTAGCGCTTTGCTTCCACCTGCACTCCTCCTTCATCAGGTGACTTTTTTGACTGCGACGTCATGTTGATGCTAGTATTTCTCCCAATACTATCAACCTCCATCCTTATAGCAATCTAATTATTGTTTAATTTAAATATAAAATAATAGAGTGTCTATTATCATCATGGAAGTTTTAATCTAACATTGCTTAAAAGCTATCATTAATTTGAAAGTCGATACCTAAAATTGTAGACTGAATGCAAAGTAATCATGTCAAATAAACCAAAGATAATAATACTGATCTAGAGACATCATCAAAGACTGGACCAAATTTTTTTTTGAGAAAACGTGAAGCCAACCCCACAAAGCCTCTAGTAATAATAGACTAAAATAGTAACAGAATCAATCACTGGTCGAATAAAATCAAATTCAGCTCAAAGCCTCTATATGCATGAGCATGGCCGACCTAGTGGTTATGCTACTTCAGGGCCATGCCCATGTCACGGGAACCCAAATACCATAGAATTTAGTGGGTGGGTACTACGTTAAAGCTGGCCTTAAACTTTTTTCTAAAATTGGCCCAGCAAAGAGTCCATTATCCATATGTAGCACATGGGTTGCAATTTGCAAATTGATCTGTGGCCGCTCAAACCTTAAGCAACCAAAGTCTTAATGTGACAATAATAGCATGAATGGGAAAGTGTTTGGTTGATATATATATATATATTTTACGAGAAAAATGAATTATTGCATTAATAAAAATCAAGGATAATTTATAAATTGATCAAGAAATATTAAATTTAGTAATAAAAATACATAAATATAGTCAGTGACCTGAATTAAAATTTAAAAAATATTGATGACTAAACATCTTTTTAACAATGACAAACATTAATTGTGCTGCTATTTAAAAATTATGTTTTTTCTTTATAAAATATATCTAAATATTTCTTCTACCAATAATATTATGGAAAAAGAAGAGAGATTCAAATAGACCCACATAAACTGCTTTAATAAAGAGAACATAAAACACCTAAAAAAGGATAAATAAGAAGACAATAAAAATAACTAACAAATTATTTAAAAATATACAAACATATAAAGAAAAAGATGGTATAAGGTACCGTCAGAAAAATTAGTAATCAATAAAGAATGAATGAACAATTAGTAATGATTGATGATAAATCAATAATATAATTTTTTTTTCATTCGTAAAAAAATAATATAATTTTTTTAAAATTTATCCCTAGTGAGAAAGAGGAAGTAATCAATAATTTTTTTTTATGTATGTTTATCCATCAATAATAGAGTACGTGTGAAATGATTCTTCATTAATAACTGAGTATGTGCAAAGTGAGTCAATAAAAAAAATGAGAGAAATATTTTATATATATTAAAATACGCACATTATATTTATATCATATATTAATATAAAAAAATATTAAATTATATATTTTATATATATAATTGTAATATTGACATAAAAATAATTTTATAAATATATTAAATAAAATTAAATATATTTTAATTTGAGGAATAACAAACATCGAACAAAAGTCATACTAGACAACAATCGACTGAAGAAACGTTCGTAAGTTTCATCCATTAGATCACTGAAAATTCTAGAGACTTACGCATTTTACAAGTTAACAAATAAAAACAAAAAAAAAAAAGTTAACAGCGCATAAATGTACAACAAATCCCGAAAAAGAAAGGTGCAAAATGACGAACTACTAGTTTCTATCCTGTTAACACCCTATAACTAGAAGTAGAAAAGAGCTCTTTCTCAAAAGGGTGCCGTTTATGATGGTCCTCTTCAGTTTGGGACTATCAATTGATCAGTATGTCTGAGTCATTGGATGTGAAGAAAAAAAGATAGAAGATTGGGATTAAATACATGCAACTTGTTTAGAAGGTAATCAAGAAATATTTTTATTTTTGCAGATCAGTCCTTTACCTCAAACCACCCCCTATACAGCCCTGCCACCATCACCATTCACCACCGTGACTCAACAGCCCCTGCACACCCATCAACCCAGCCTTCTTAATTGCACCCAAAAACCATCATCGATGCCTCTGTTCTAGCCGCCCAAGCTTTTGATCTGTAGTGAAGAGCCAAAGGGGAACCGAGCTGACTCGATTTGGGCCGTGAATCAGAGACCATTGCAGGAACTGATTGGATTTTCGGGTAGATCTGTCTCTGGTTCCGGCGGTTTGGAAAAGGAGGGAGTTTGAGTGGGTCGCGTGGGTTTGGCGATGAGTGACGGTAGTGATTTGCTGATTTCTGCTCACGGTGGTGGTGGTGGCAAGGACTAAATTAAAATATAAAATATTAATAGGACAATGTTAAATAGAATAAGGACTAGTTTATAAATTAATAAAACTTGATATAACAGGTATTTTTCTGAGTCTATTGATGGTTCCAAACTCAAAAGACCATCATAGACGGCACCCAAAACTTCACACAAACCACAGTCACGTGTCAGTCATATCCATGGCACTTCAGCCACGTGCCAACTTAAGGAAAACGATAATTATCCATTTACACGTCATCCACGTAACGGTGTTACCCGAAAAGGCTAAACCCTCCTCGTACCCTTCCCCATAAGTTATTGGATTTCATGCAAAAACAATTTTAGTGCTTATCTACACTTTTTTTTATTTATTAAGATCCTCAGTTGTTCCTAAAAAATAAGAGAGGCCTTATTTTGTTAAATAAAAAGTAAAATAAATAAATAAATAAATAAGTAAAGGATGACAAAAAACAAGTAAATAGAAGAATAAAAAGTAAAACATGACCTCTCATATTTTTTAAGAACAATTTTTCTTTAAATAAAGTATGTAGCTTGTGTTCTATTAAATTTAAAATAAATATATGTCAACAAACTTTTATGTAATATTTCACATATTTATAAGCGATCAATATAATTTATCGATTAAATTTTTATTTTAGTCTTAAAATGTTAAGTACTAATTATATTAGTCTCTAATTTTAAAAAATTATTTTTTAGTCCTTGAATATTAATCTAAAAAATTGTAATATATCAATCAAATACATTCCTATAATATATAAACATTAACAATTTCAAAGATTAAAATGATGATTTATTCTAAGTATTCACATTTTTTTAAAGAGAATTTCATATTTTTATATTATTATTTTATTTTTGTTTGTATTATAATTAATTAATTTCTAAATTTATTTTCATATTATTATTAATTTAATTTATCTTTCGTTTGTGTTATTATTTACTTTTAAATTTATAAATAATTACATTAAAATTATTTAACACACATGTATGTAGAATTTAATACATATTTTTCTCACCCAAATCAAAAGTCAACTTAGTCAAAAAAATCATGTCATCTAATTAGTAATCTAACTGTAGGTTAAGTGATTAAATTAGAATGTTTGGATTAAAAAAATATTATATAAATAATATTTTATATTTTTAATAGAACACAACTTAGTTGTAATATTTAAAGGGTGCATGATTTGACATTACAACTAGATGCAACAAAATAGCACAAATACAAATGCAAAATGCAAAATGCAAAAGAGAGTTCCAACAAGGTTCCATCAAACAACTAAGTCAAAGCAATTTATGAGCAATATGCAAGAGAAAAAAAGGAATTGTGTAATGTGTTCATCATAATCTATACTCTAGAATAACAAACAAGTAATATGCGAAAACTTTTTCAAGTAGTATATAAATTCATCTGGTTGAGGAACAATTATTCAAGTGGTGAAATGAAAAGAAGAAAGAGATAAAGTCATTATAAACTTCAATAGAAATTTTGTTGTACAAAGTGAGAAGAATTTTTTCCACGTAAGGTAAATTTACCAAAAATAAATAAATAATACAACATCATTTTGATAAATAATTATTTTTACTTAATTTAAAATTGAATCGTGTGGATCATTCAAATTAAATAGGTTGTCCAAATTTGATCGATTCAATAAAAAAAAGTCAAAACTTTAATTAAATTGGTCAGAAAGTTGAATTGTGAGTTTTCAATCAAACTCTCGAAGTCAATTTAAATCGTAATATGATCTAATAATCTTAAACTAGATTGGAGTTATGTAATGAAACAAATTAAGTGAGTAGAGTTTTTCTAACATGCTTATTTTCTATTTAAAAAATCAATTTAAAAGCTGCAAAGAGAAATTTAAGTTAAAAAGTCATTTTTGTATAAAAATTAAAGAAAATCAAACACACATAATATGAAGAAAAATATTTTGTTTTTTCAATAAAGAATATACGAATAAAAGAAGAGATAAAATGGCAATGAATTAATAGTTCACGTGACATCAACCGTTTTTTCCCCTTTTTTATGATGATGGGTCCTATGTCATGAGTTCAATATGTATTTTGTTTATATTTTTAACTTCTCATTTCTATCGGATTTTCTTAAAAAAATAAAAGGAGATATTAATTCAATTTAAGTAATATTATTTTATTTCAATTTTATGTGGTTATTATTATAACTTATTTTTTGGGTATTATCTATAATTTTTTGGGTTAATTATCTATAACTATTTACTTATAAAAAATATTATTATGAATTAAAATTGAATAAAATCTATTTGAAGAAAAGAATTCCAAATATAAAAATAAATTTTAGGTGTTATGAAGTAAGATTTTTTTTTTTTTTTTTACAATTAGGGGCAAGGCCTTGAACTAAGAAACTTTTATTTTTCTATATTATTATTAACTGTATAATATTATGCTATCATAAAAAAATATTATGCTATCTTTCAATTTATTTACATTTTTAATATTATATGATATATGATATTATATACATTTAAAACCATAGGAAATTTCTTACTCTCATGTTGGGGTTGCCTAAGAATTTCTCTCAAATAAGATGGATGGTGAAGGGCTTCTCTAGATAAAAAGATTTTCAAAGCAGCGCACACAGCATCAGATGCCAGATGTCAGATGCCAGATGCCAGATGCCAGATGCTGAGATATCCAAGGAGCACAGAAATCCCAAAAATGGGACCAAATATTGCAACGTGGGCCAATAAGATTTCCGTTTTAGATGGAGAACTTTAGGCCACAAATTTTTGCATGAGAACATCCTCAGCCACAAACTCATAACAAGTCTCTTTCTTTTGGCCTTTTTTTTATCTTACAGCTGTCTGTTGCTTCTTAACTCATTTATGGGACTGCAACTTGCTATATCTTAACTCTCTCTTGCTTACAAGGCACTTTCATTAAAATATATGTGCACTTGGCCACCCAAAACCACAGACGCCTCTATTTCTCAGCTGCCAGAACTGAAAAATACTATTAACCCAACAAGCCTCTTTTCAACTTGTGTTCATTGCTGACTTACTATATTCTCCAACTGGGTTGATTTGTTTTCATCAATAAGAATCTGGGTTCTGCCTCTCTCTCTTTTTCTCCAGGCAAGCCTTACAAAGGTATGTTCCTTTCACAAATTTTTTTCCCCTCTTGTATTATTATATTTGGAGTATGATTCCTGTGCAAGGATGATTCTTTGGAAATTCTGTAGTTTTGAAGAAGCTGTGGTTTATTGAGGATGGGAAAGATATGTGGTGTTTAGTAGTTTCATCAAGTTTCTCTTATTTTTCTGTGATTTCACTTTCTATCATTTTTTTCCCATTTTTTTGCTTTTGGTACTTGGTTTTGAACATTCTCAGGCTCAAATGAAGTGAGTTTTGATTCTTTAATAAAGGTAGCAAAGGGGAAAGGAAATAAAGCTTTAATTAATCTTGGAAGAGAAAGTGATATAGAAACTACTATCTGCATAGCTTTCTTATGCTTGGTTGAATTGGGTTTCCTAAATCATGCACCGGATAACTTAAGATTAGTCAGTTGTTTTCACTATCTGTTCTCAAAGGGTTTATCAAACCTAGCCACAAGCCCTGGGAAGAAGGCTTTTATCTAGATGACTACCATGTTAATGTTTTTATGCCCTGGTTCTTCAAGTTTGAACTTGGGTCTATCAGTTTTTTTTTTTTTTTTCAACCTTGAATCTATCAGTTTTACTCTAATAATTGTGTTTTAATGGGGGTTCTCTAAGCAGCCATGTCAAATGAAGTTTCCATAACTTGAGGATCTAGACATTGGATGTTGTTACTCTTCCCCCAAGACACTAAAGGGAAAAAGTGGAGAGATTCTTAGGTGCTCCGGAAACAAAAGAAATCTCTTGCTGTGTATACCATTGAATGTGTGCCACATCAGTTATAGTATTAAAAATGTAGTTAAAGTCGGAGACAGTGATGACTCACAAAGCTGATATGACACATTTAATGGTACAAAGCAAGAAAAATCTTAGACCGAGAGCACCTAAGAATTTCTCAAAAGGGAGATAGATGGGCTCCAACACCTGGTGGAGTAACTATGCATGTTTGAATGATCATAGCATATAGAAGGAACATAGGATAATTGAAGTTCTCCTTTCATGTTAATCAAATAGCTTGTATGTTTATGAGTCAACAACTTCTGCATATTTCCAATTATAAAGGCCATTTTCCACATGCTAATCTTCACATGTTTTGAACACTCTACAGACTATCTGTCATGGATTGGTACTATGGGTGTGGCATTAATGATTTTCTTGTTCCCAAAGATCAAGATTTATTGGATAGGCATCCTTCACCAGACAGTTGGTCAAAATGGGGAATAAGAGCACCTGAAGGTTTTGATTCACCTAAAAAGTTTTTGATCATGGATACAAGTGCAAGAGAGTTAGAATTCGACTTCTTTGACGAAAGTTTCAGTAATGAAATTGAGCTTGAACCTTCTCTGCATGATAAAGATCAGTCTAGCAGTTCAAGTGTATGTGGAGGATTGGCTGAGCAATCTTTTCAACAAATAGCACTTTCATGTGATCAGCCTAATTACCAGCTTCAAGAACTATCAAGTTTCAAACAGACGGATGCCATTTTCTTGTATAAGCATAACCTCTGGGACTAAGATACTTGGTTTTACAATAATCATATAGCTTCTGAAATGCTTTAACCTGGCATAAGTATGCTCTGCATTGTAGGAAGTCCAGTGCAAATTGAATTGCTCTGTGGTGTTTTTGCATTCCAAATTTCGCCATATTTATCTTTATGATTGGAGCCAATACAGACTAACACAATCATACTTATGGTTCTCAGAACTCTATAAGCATGAATCTGTCTGTTATAGCATGGTAAGGGCTCCCATTTTCTTTAATAATTCTATTATGGAAAAGTCTTATTTTTCATCTTGCATTACATATGTAACGCAACAGAGGCATTCAATGTTCACTGGCTTACCATAGGCATGAAGTTAATCCAGTTCAAATGACTATTTTTATGTTACTGCCTTCACATGTTTCTTTCACATAATGCAGGGATTCTGTACTTGAAGATCTGCCCTGTGTTGAAAACCTACACAAGTCCTTTTACTTTTATCCTGAAAATCATTGCAGCAATACACCTGGTGATCTTTCTTTTCAGACATTTTAGTGTGAGCTGGTTATTTGAAAAATATCTATGATATGGGAGTACGAAATATCTCAAAAGACTTACTTTCTTTCCATCAGGTGGATTGCAGAAAGATGTTGAAGCTTCAAAGTTTGTTCCATGCAACTCAAACTCTAATGATTTCCTGGATATAGAGGTGATAATTGCCTTTTGCCTGGCATTTGAAAGGTGTTTTATCTATCACTTGCCTGGGAGTTGCTATGGTACCTAATGGGTATGGTACCCAGGGTGAGTTGTCAAGTGTTTATTGAATGTTGACTTCACAATAAATATTTAAAATCCTATTAAACATACCTAGCAGCCAATGAAATGCTTGATAGGTACTATACCCAAGAAAAAAAGATGGGTATTAGAGTAATGCACTACTTGCCTTGAAATATAGAAACTCTGACTAGCCATGAGCAGTTGTCAGCAGTTTTTACAGATACACATTTGCCTGTGTGTTTGTTGAACTCAAAAATCTTAAAATCTGTAGGTGATAGTTTTGTTAATTTCCCAATATGAACCACCATATGACAGCAAAGCATTTGTAATCAAATCCAAATTCTGTTTTCTGTGTGGCCTGCAAGTCATTTGTTATGCAGTAGTTTAGGTTATTTACATGCCATTTACTAGAGTACTAATTGATGTATATTATCTTGGTGATATTTTTTCTGTTTATGAACTTTGCTGTACTTCCAAGTGAGTGCTACCTTCAGATTTTCATGCTTGCAGCAACCATGTTCTCCAATAATTTCTTTTATTTAATCTTCACAACACAGAATGAGCATTATTCTCTTTCTGGGACATTTTTTCAGTCTAGAATTTTGTGCAGAGTGATGTCATCTTAGAATTGTTGTTGCATTCTAAAGCTCAACACCCTCTAGGTTTTAAAAGGATTGGTCCTTGTTTTGGATAAATTTTCTTGTTAAACTTTTTTATATATACCATGATGATAGGGAGAAATGTTCTCCCCCCCCCCCCCCCCTTTTTTTTCTTTTCTTTAGAGTGTTACATATCTGAAATGAACATTTCACCCGTGTTGGTATGGACAGAAAAAGAAAAATGACTATATCTGTAGTATTTCTTTTATTTATATTTGATATTTTGTGGGAGAAATAGAGTAAATCATGACACGATACAATTATTGAAGCCAATGGAACTAGCTTTCATTCAAGTTTTAATTGCAATGTATGTTTGAGATTCTGTTTGAGGGCTTACAGTGTATCTTAATCTATTTATTTTCTCTTTAAGGCACTAATAGTCGAAGACTTGGACCCTTTTGAGCAGTGCAGTCGAGATGAGGCCATGCATGAGCAGTCATCTCTTGAGGAATCTATTTTGCAGAATCTTGAGATGGTAATTGCACAGGTGATGTGACTGAGAACTGAAATCCTTGGCATCTGATTAAAAGCAATAATACTTGTTGCTAATTTTTTCTTTTTTCCTTTTCACATGACCAGTTCACTAAGAAGACCCGTATTTGTTTCCGAGATGCCTTGTACCGCCTTGCCAGAAATACAGAACAACAGCATGTAGCAGAGAACCTAGATGAAGGACTTAACATCCAAAAAGCAATGCCGCAGGTGGTTCCCAATGAAACCGTGAGGTACATGATTTTGATCTGCTGTATGTCTGTTATGTTCTTTTGGCCTTTAATTGCTGCTTGTTATGATGAAAGAGTAAGTTACATCTAAATATGAAAAGGCTATTGACTTTACAATTTTGTTTTAACTGATGCACACCACTAGGAGATGAATGGAAAATATAAATGAAACTAATAAGACATTTGTTGCTCTGGATGACAGCATAACTTTTGCTTGGTTTGGCTTGAAACCAATAGTTAAGTTTACTACATAACACAATTGCTATCTAACTGCTCCAATATTTCACCTTTCAGCATGAATTATGCCTTTACTATAGGCTAGACATTCGCTTCTGATTTTCGTTCAAATTATATTCTAGTTATAGAAGCAGTATCAAAGATAGTCCTGTTTTCTAGTTAGATGTTCCATTTCGATTTTTAACTGACACTTTGGTGCAGCTCTCATTGTATGTCAACATACTGAGAACTGTTAAGTGTTAAACACAATTCAGGATAATAGTAGTCTGCACATGGAAGACTGTTTTGTCCTTGTCCAAGCTATTTAAATGATCAACATCACTGATTGAAATGTTAACTTTGTGTTTAGGTCTGAGGACAAGAAACGAATGGAATCAAAGACCAACAGTGTTGACAGAGCAGTTGCAAATCTCATGTTCAACAAGATGGAGACTAACGTGCAAGATCTTCCTCTTACATCAGTCAACTCCAAGCAAGAAGTAATTGGAAGTAAAGGTCTTCATCTAAATGGCTCAAAAGCCTTGAATCCGGCGCAAAAATTTCATTATCCCCACCACCAAATATTACAAGGAGATGCTGAAGTTCCGAGATTTGGACAAAGGGACCAACAGCCTGCCACAGAATCACATATTGCATGTGCTGATCCTATAAAGAAGTCTTTCATGCTAGAGTTTGGTTAGGTAATGTGATTGTGAGCTTCCTAGTAGCTAAACCAGAAATAAGAAAAACTAATTTCCTGTAATTATTCAGCCCTTTATGATATAAAGAGGCCTGGAAATTTTGCTATTTTGGTTTCTGTGATCTGTATATATATGGTTTTGCACCTGAATTTTTTATTTTCAGTAGTTTTTATCCAACTGCTAGCTGTATCCATCCAGCTCAGTTTTGCTTGGAAAGCAAATGAGGGAATTGATCAACTAGCTATTAGCAAACCTGGGGTCAGGATTCTTAGCCGTTTAACACCTTGATATTCTGTATGTTAAATACCAAATAAAAGGTCTGCATTTCTTGCTTGTACTAGTACTTTTCAGATTTGGAGTAAAAAGATATATTTATGGTTCTACTGGTATCGCTGATCTAAGAAACTGTGGATGAGAAGTGAATTAAAATGCTTTTCAAGTAAACTAAAAACTTGCCTGTCAAAATCAGGCATTAGCTTATTTACTGATCTTAAAATAGACTTG
Organism: Ormosia emarginata; assembly: GCA_029884605.1. Classification (NCBI taxonomy): domain Eukaryota; kingdom Viridiplantae; phylum Streptophyta; class Magnoliopsida; order Fabales; family Fabaceae; genus Ormosia; species Ormosia emarginata. The sequence continues at coordinate 45,074,435 of JAQQTP010000089.1, read as the reverse complement.
CATTTAGGAAACTAGATACTTTCATAGATACCTGGAGGCTGGATCTGACACCAGGATTAAATTATTACATGGCAAATGCATCCATTAGTCTTATAGTTTTTCTGTTAACAAATGCATCCATTAGTCTACGTACTGTATGATAATGGGAATTGTAAGCAATGCCCAGAGACAATGCCATCTACTGTGATTACTTTCTTCTTCTTGGCCAATTGTTTGTGCTATGACAGTGAGAGAAAGGGCACTGGATATCTTGGAAAGGAACTGGAAGCAGCAGTCTGTCTAGCTTGGTTTGATTTGGAACTAACACAGGATTTGTGGGTGTCCAACTGTCCATTAAGTGACTTTCACAATTTAAAATCAATGGGGCTTACTTTTTTATTTTTCTTTCTTTTTTATTTTTCTTTCTCCCACTCTATTATTAACCATTAACTGAATGCAAATTATGCAAGAGAGATCCAAATTTTTTTTTGGAAAAATTTCTTGCATTTTAAAGTCTAAACACTATCATTTCTTGTTTATATATATATATATATATATATATATATATATATATATATATATATATATATATATATATATATATATATATATATAGGTTAAATTATTGTTTTGGTCTCGTAATTTTATTGAATTTTTAAACAGGTCTTTATAATTTAAAAGTTTTAATTAAGTTTTCACACTTTTAAATTTTTTTAAATAGATTCTTATATTTTAAATAAATTTTCAATTAGATTCGTAATAATTATAAACTTTTTTAACTTAGTTCCTAAAACTTATAAGAATTAACACATAATGTGTTAGAACATACTAATATTAGAATTTCTCTCTTCAAGTAAGAGAGAAAGATTTTAATTCTCTATTTGAGTTAGAGAAAATTTCTCACTTTTCATTGACATTCAACTATGATTTTTCAATGTATTACTTTTCTATTTATACAATAATCAAGTGCAACTTAACTAACGATTAACTAACTAAAATAAAACTTTGGATTTGGAGATGATTAATACAGACCTATTTTAATTTTTTTAAAAGTATAAAGACTTTATTAAAAAATTTTATGCTATAAAAACTAATTTGAAAATTTATTGAAATTGTGGATACCAAAAGAAATTTTTAAAAAAACACTATCATTTCTTTAATAGAAAAATGATATAGTCTCATCTTTTTATGATAAACTTGCAAAAGTTGACTTTTGTATATGTTCCGACTTCAGAGCTCCTATTTGACTACCTTAGGAATCCACCTCGGAAGATCGAAAATAAAATGCTTTCAAACTTTTTTATTTACTTTATTCGTTGTTTAGTTTAGTTCATTTTCAATTGTCACTAAAGACTCAAAATATTAATAATTAAATCAAAATTAAAGCTTTTAGTTAATTTCATTTAAAAATAATAATTCTCTAGTTAATTTTTTATTTTTTTGGGAGTTGTGAAATTAAAGAGAAAAATTTAAGATGAATTTGACAAAAGTCATCAATCAATCAAATAGTGTATTATTTTCTCTCTATTTCTATGCACGAAAACTAATTATTATCTTTTATTCCTTTAAAAATAATAAATAACTTCCTCACAAATTTCGTGGCAGTTTTGTGAGAGTTATAAATTCTGTCACAATTTAAGGATGTCTTTTACAACGAAAATTAATTATTTTTATTAAATTAATATTTGGTGAAGAGTTTGTGCTTTTTTTTGTATTATAATAATTTAAAAACCTAATAATAAAGCAATAGTTCACCGAATAAAACCTAATATTACTTTTTTTTAAAAAAAAAATCCATCACTGTTTCACATTTATCTTTAGGCAATATGTTCGAATAGGATGAAAAAAATGCTGAAATTCGACCATAATTAAGGCATGATTAAAAAGTGCTATATATTAAGGAAGCATTTATGTAGACACAACCATTAATTGTGTGCTACATATATTATAATTCTACACTTTGAAAGAATATCCAAGACAAAGAAAAAAAAGACGAACAAAAAAAGAAAAGTTGCAGAGAGCAGAGAAAAAAAGAAAGATTTTTAAACTTTTGTATTTCGTTTATGACTTATATGATATTTCAATTACGTGTATAATGAGCATTTATAGTAGTTCATAGTTACTAACTATACAACAGAAAACTAACTCAGAAAAATAACTCTAACAGAATTAGAAACTAACTCTAATAGAATTAACAGAATTACTGATGGCTTCTTCTAGAATACTCTATTACACTTAGACATGAAATGACTAGATAATAGCTTCCACACCTGAATTAAGACGTGCGCATATATGATTAGTATGCCACTAGACCAAGGTAATATACATACCGTTTTAATATTCACATTACACATTCGGCCAATGAAACATGAGTGTTCATTAGCCCAATTTCAATTTGTAGCCAAACTTGATTTTATCGGAAGAGAAATTCTTAGACTTAATTAGTTTGTGCCACCCCACATTGTCAAAAATATCAGAATGTTTTCAATTAAAATTATAACACAAAACAGACTCTTTTAATATCAAGATCACAAAGTCAACTCTGCTACTATAATTTTTCAGCACCAGAGAAAAAAAAATTGGAATAACAATAATGTTCTGGTGGAGACACAACTGTATGTTGGGGTGGGATTATTAAGGGAGAAGTCGTTTATCACATCCCTTTGTAAACATAAAATTAGATTGACCAAAAACAAACTTCAACGAAACTAACGGTACAAACATATATGTTATTAAATCTAGCTTGGATACCCAAAAAAATAAAATAAAATCTAGCTCAAATGACACTGACCGATCACAAAATTTACGATAACGTTTTGCGCATTAATTAAGTTCAATACACTTCCTTTTCATTCATATATAACGTGACAACTTGAATAAAGGAGGTAGATAATTAAATCCAGAAGTGATTAACCAAGCATGGTTTTCATTTTACCTATCTTTAGCTCATTTTTTCAACAGAACCAAACCAACTGATTAATCTCTCTCAATCCTCTTCAGAAACAGAAAGCTAAACTAAATAAACTATAATACTTAATGTACCCAAACAAAAAAAGAAGAAGAAGAAGAAGAACTGTAATACCTAACCAAAAGTCAGTCTGATGAAAAGAAATAACAAAACACAAAATTAAAAACCAGCCATGTTTTCAAACCTTGATAGAAAAGAACAGCCACCAAACCCCAACGTGCACCCCTCAACCCTAGTTTTCTTCGTATAAACACCCTGTATAACACCCTCCAAAACCAACAACCCACCAAACCATTCAACCTTAATTTTGCCCCAAAACTAAACCACAAAATTCTCCTCTTTCACCTCATTTCATTCCCTTCACCTAAAATATTAATGGCACCACCACTTTCACCATCACCATCGCCACCATCAACAGTATCAAAAGAAGATTCACCAGCCACCACCATAGTAAAAAGTTCCTCGCCTCTCCGCGTACCCATCTCCCTTCAACCAGCAAACAGCAAGAGCAAGCATGACTCCAAATCCAACAAATTCTTCCGGAGGTTCCGGTCGGTTTTCCGGTCATTTCCTATCATCGTGCCGTCGTGCAAGATGCCTGTGGTTAACGGGAACCGTGCCAATGAGGCATTCATACACGGCGGCACGAGGATAACCGGAACCCTATTTGGCCACAGGAAAGCAAGGATCAACCTTGCGTTCCAAGAAAACCCTAAGTGCTTACCCTTCCTTCTTCTTGAGCTAGCCATCCCCACGGGGAAGCTCCTTCAAGACATGGGGGTGGGGCTAAATAGGATAGCCTTAGAGTGCGAGAAACACCCCAACAACGAGAAGATAAAGATTGTCGATGAACCCATTTGGACGCTGTTTTGTAATGGGAAGAAAAGGGGGTATGGGGTGAAGAGAGAACCTACGGATGATGATTTGAACGTGATGCAGTTGCTGCATGCTGTGTCAATGGCGGTTGGGGTGCTTCCAAACGAGATGGCTGATCCTCAAGATGGTGAGCTCTCGTACATGAGGGCGCATTTTGAGCGTGTGGTTGGGTCCAAGGACTCTGAGACTTACTACATGATGATGCCTGATGGCAACAATGGACCTGAGCTCAGTGTGTTCTTTGTGAGGGTTTGATTGGCAACTGAGAAAAATAGGGCAAGAAAATGTTGAGCTTTTTTTGCATGGCGATTAATGGTTTATGTGTAGGACTTTCGTTATTTGAACACTTGAAATATGACATTATATGACACTCTTCTCATATCTATGACACAAACCAGTAACCATTCATACGGTATAAGAATACAATAAACTACACTCATATGTAACACGATGTCTCACACAAATGTTATATTTTGGGTGAAAAGAAAACATTTTTCATATTCATATAGGTTATTGTAGGGTAGAATAATTCTTTTCTCTTTTCTTTTTCTTTCCTTATTTTTTTTTAAATTAGGATAGATTATACTAGTTTAAGGTAGATGAGAATTAGAGAAACAAAGTTTGATTTATGGGAAGAGAGAGCAAGGTGAGGGCAAGAAATATGATGTATATTTCTTTGTTCTTTGTTAGGAAACAAATTTGGTTCTTATAATTTTATACTTTTTATGTAATTAAGTAGATTCATGTATTTTCATTGGGAAAGTGATAGATTAAGAATGATTTAATTAACTTTTGTGTAAGTTGGGGTGGAGTTCTTGAATTGATCAAGTGTAGTATACATTAATGTCATAATGTTGGGAAATCGTAAATGTTCTTTGAGTAAAAATAATTTCTTGATGTATTTGTGTCTATGATTTTCTACAGTTACCCGGAATTCATTGGATTTTTATGTTAATTATATTTTTTAATAGCCTCTTATACTTTTTCACTAATTACTAGTCATTTTACATGTGCATTCTATGAGTTATTTAAAACTTTATATTTACAAATATAGACTTTTAATTTAATAGATAAACATCTAATACGTGTTTTAATTAACTTTTTTTTTTGTGAACTTTTGTTTGTGATTAAGTAATAAGTTCAGCTCAAGTGATCTAAAAGAGACATTCTTTATATTAACTTAGTACATATATAGAAGAATGAATTAATCCCCTACTTCTCCACTTAACTTATTTTGCATTTACAAAAGCTTATGATCAAAATATTTTAAATAAAACTTTTGACTGAATTTTTTTAGGTACAAAATAAATTAACTTAAACATATTCTAATCTTATAAAGTGTAATATAAAGTATATATAATCGTTAATGGCTCGATCTCCGTGTACAAGGAAAAAAGATCATTCTTAACCTATATTTATTTATTGATCTTACTTTGTAAATTGTTACATTACTTAGAGAATTGAAATCTCATTTATTATTATTTATTACTTACCTAACTCCAATTCTCAAAGAATCACTTATACTCTTCCTATTTTAAAAGATAACCTATTATTATTCATTAATATTATTTACTAATTATTAACTTAATAAATTTTAAAAATAAAAAAATACTTTAAAGAGAGATTTGATAAAATAAAAAAAAAATAATCAAATCATAAATGAACTAAACGAGTTGAGTTCAAATTTTTATATTTTTAAATAAGTCGAACTTCAACTTTAAATTTGACTCATTTAAATAAATAAATTAAACTTGAGCCGCCTATTTTTTTACAAATTAAACTTAAACTTCAAGTACTCGACCGACTTAACTCGACTCATTCATCCCTTACTTCTCTCAATCAATATCTTTAATGATAGGGTTGCCTTTATTATTTCCGTTTCAGCACTTAAAATTACGGCCATCTAGAATATATATATATGTGTATTGAGGGCCAAGGAAAAGGATAAACGGCACTTGCAAATAAACAACAAATCTTTTGATTGCTCAAAATATACTATGTAGGCATTTTCTTGTGTGCTTTGGCTACTTAATTTATACGACATGAAACTTAACATAAGAAGTATTCAATCTCAAAGCTTTATTTTATTTTGGGTATTAGGTCCCACTAGACCTAAGTGAGGCCTCACCCAAGTGTGGAATCAAAGGGTGTCTCATCGAGGCCGCAAGCGGAGAGGAAAGGAATGAGAGTGCATTGGCTAAGATTGAATTCGATCCCCTACTATACTCTGCACTCATTGCAACATATGCGTTATAACCATCCTCATTTGCTCAAAGCCATATTTATTGATGAAAACTTTAATTCATTTAAGTTAAAATATAATTTTAATTCCGATAGTTTATACTCATTTTTAATTTGGTTCTTCTACTAAAAAAAACTTTTAAATTGTCCTCATACTTTCAATTGCTAGCAAATCAGTCCCCACCGTTAAACACTGATATTATGTTTGTTGAATTGGCTAACAGAAGGTGACATGGCCTTTTTTTTTTCATGTAATAGTCTTGTTGGCACTACATGGCATTTGTCACACTTCTTCCTCCCAACAAAACCTATTTTGTCTAATTTCTCAATCTGCAACAAGAAAAACACATTCAAGAAGAGGGACACAACGGTGGAAAAAAGCTTCATTTGAAAGTTTTTTCTGAGCATCTGATTCCAAAGCGGGGACAGGTGAATGTTGGAGTTGTGGTGGGGTTGGCCAACTCGATTGTTGTCATCTTCTCTCACGCATTTAGAGGCATAAACAGAAGGAAAACAATCTTCCAACAAAAAATTTGGCCTTTTCATTTAGTACAACTCTCTAGTCCAATTTTTTAGTTTGATATGCAAAATTGAATGGATTTTTGGCTTGGCTAGATATACTCATACAATGGAACATTCTATGATCAGAAATTTATTTAACTATGAACACTAAATGGAAGCCTTTATAGAACGTGTTTTTCTTTGTCTAAATTGGGAAATTAAACAAAATAGGTTTTGATTAGGAGAAAGAGGTGTGACAGATGTCACATAGGAGCCAACAAGGCTATTGACATGGAGAAAAAAAAGCCATGTCACCTTCTGTTAGCTAGCTCAGCAAAAATAGAAAATTAGTAACAGTGTTATAACATTGTCTAATGGTAAGCACTGATTTGCAAACTATTGAAAGTATAAGAACTGATTTAGAAACTTTTTTTAGTGTAAGGACCAACTTAAAAATGAGTGTAAATTATAAAAACTAAAATTATATTTTAACCATTGATTTAATTTAATTGTTTTTTTTGGTCTTTGATAGAATAATTTTAAATCGAGAGTAATAATTAAGTAAAGTTTTATTCAAAGTAACGACTCCATACTAACATAAGAGGTAAAGTTCACCAAAGCCAACTTTGATTTGAATTAAGTAAATTTAGTTTAGAAATTAATTTTCAAGTTTGAAATTCAATGTAAAAAATAAAATTTAAATTAATTTTATGTTTGAAACACCTTAAAAATAAATGAAATTAATTTTATTTTAACAATTTCACTTTGTTGCCCTTAATTAGAATAAGTAGAATGAAAAAATAAATAAGGATAAAATTATCAATTCAAGCAGCTATAACTAAAATTAAATCAAATTCACTTAAATTCAACTAAATTTGAGTAAATTTTTAAATACACAACATAAAAAAAATTAAAATCAAATCAATTCTTATTTAAAACTCAAACAAAAATTTTCATTTATAAATCAAATTAATTCTTAAAATTAGTGATTCCAAAAATTTTCATGTTAAATAAAAACTACACAGTAAACGAAAAGCCTTCCTTCGTACACCATTTTTTCTGCTTACTTAAAAACCAAACGAACACCGTGCGTTGCCACTTAAAGATCATCACAAAGAGTCAATCACCTACAATTACCTCCTGTGACGAGTGCTAAATGATGCAAGTCTGCTTTATCCAAGTTATTAAGTGTCTTAACATCCCATCCCCATTTTTTCAACGAAGAACCACTAGGGCAAACTCAAAATGAACATACCGACATCCTTTTGGACAACGTAAATTGCAAAGTGACGTATATAATGCTAACAATAGTACTCCAACTGTTTTTACCCATTATAGTCAGTTAATCAATTTTTTTTCTCCTCAAAATCTTATTTCTGTATATATAAATATTATTAATTAAATTTTTTTAAAAAATTGTATATATAATTATTTACTATAAATAAATAAAAAAACTAATTTAATTATTTTGTGTAAATTTACGTATGTATAAGTATTTACAGTTAAAACCTATTAAGATTTTCTAAATGTATACTTTACTATACTTGTTATCCGTTATGTAAGTTACAAGCTACAAGATGATACTGATACTGATACTGACATTATACCTTATTACATCATAATTTGACATCAAATTCAAAAATTATAGGATACTACATATATATATATATATATATATATATATATATATATATATAGAGAGAGAGAGAGAGAGAGAGAGAGATAGGGATCAAACACAAGAGTGTAAGTTTTTTTTTTACACTCATTTTTAACCGTTAGATCTACTTTTATCTAATGATTGAGATTATTTCATTAAAAGTAACCATTAGATGAAAGTGAATCTAATAAATTAAAAATGAGTGTAAGAAAAAAAAACTTACACCTGGTGTAGAATGATCCTCCCTATATATATATATATATATATATATATATATATAATTTCAAAATTTAAGAAAAAGATTCATAATTCATTAATATTATTTCTATAAACTTGAAGATTTATAATATTTTAATATATGTCATATGTACCAATATTTGCTACCTAATAAATCCTTCCTAAAAAATATGAAACATAATTTCAATTGACATATTCTAAAAAATCTCTTAAACCAACTTCTCTTAATAGAACTAATCATGTACAAGTACATGTGCATAAAAACAATAACTAGAGAGAATATTGGTATGAGACAAGTTTATATTACAATGAAGTGGATGACTTGACATGAGTAGAGGTAAAAAGAACAGATAAAAATAATGATGTGTGAAAAGATAAAATTTAAAATACTGGTATGTAAAAATTGTAACTTGAGACGTCAATCATGTGATTGAGCTTGAATGAGTTACAAACTTACTAATTGAACGTTAGTTATGAAAACTAATTTTTTTTTAAAAAAATATTAATGAGTCGTGTTCAAGTCATGTCTAAGCGTATTCGAACGTGTCCGAAAAGTATTCGAGCATGTCCAAGCATGTCCGAAAAGTGTCAGAACGTGTTCGAGAAGTGTTCGAACATATCCGAGATGTGTCCAAACTGAAAAAAATAATCATTTTAATCGAATACATTCAAATATGCAAGACACGTGTGTAATACGAGTATCTCCATGTGTCTGATATAGACACGTGTCCAACAAGCGGACACGCCTTATAATCAGTGTGTCCGTGCTTCATAGGTTAGAAGTAATAAATTAACGCCATTGATCTATTTAAGTAATAAATCTACAATCATAGATTATGGAGCAGCAGTGCTTCAAAAAAATTTTTAAAAAAAATTAAAAGCACCGTAAACGTTTCCAAATTGCAAATAAGGGGCACCATGGCATGTTATATAACTTAAACCTACAACAAAATTGTCATCCCGAAATTTTAGGATATATACACAAACATTTTTAGACCTTTGGCAGCGTACTAATCAGCAATCCTTTCAAACTTCATCTTCCCTTCATCTAAGATAGCCATGTGCTTCCTTTTCTTGGATAACTTGGTAGCATTTTGAAATCCATTTTGTTCATCACTAAATTGAGCAGCTGATCGAGCCCGTAGTTCTTCCAAACTTCCACCTTCTTTTGCTCTCTCTATCACCTGAAAATAACAAGGGTCATTGCTTCTCAAATATTTGAAGTCTTAACAACAGACCCTCCAGACACCACATAAAAACAAAGGGGAGGAGGGACAGTGCGGGGGATTCAATATTTTAAAATTTCTCAAACCCATAATTTAGTTTCACTTACCAGATGCCTGCCATACAGGTGGGTGCTTGAAAGTGCTTTAAGTGCATTTTGTGCCTCTTGTTGAGTAACATACTCTACAAAAGCAAAGCCTCTATGACTTCCAAACTTCATTGGTAACCTTAAGCTTTTAATCTGCATGGTTGAGTCATCAAACAAGAGTGAAAAGAAAGCACTGCATATTTGCACCAGAGAACTAAATATACATATTTTGGCTGAAATGAACCAACAGTTTTGAAACAGCTGAGGTATACCCAAAAAGAAAAAAGAAGAGGTATATCAATTGTTATAGGGCAAAAATTTGCACATTTAGAAAAATAGATATCACTTGAAATTTAGCTAACATAATAAATTAAGAATGAAATAGCTCAAGGTCATATGACACCTTTAAACATATAACCAAAACCAATTAACAGACAGATTATCTTTATTTTAAATACAATCCAGTGAGACATCGGGTCCATTATTCTAACTTCGAGTAAGATGTAACAAGTCTTGATTTTGTATAATCTGACTTCGATAATGTAAGATGTAAGTGAAATCAATTGGATTTCCCGAGGTAAGTGTACAAATCATGTAGAACCCCAGGCCTATCATTCTGGAGCCACTTTTAACATAAATGCACATTATCATTTTAATAGGAGGTATGGAATTCAAATCCTCAACATAAAACAAGTGTAAGAACTTTGTAGCACGTTACCGATTGCAAACACCTTAAAAGTGGTTCAGCGCCAACCATCTGGCATAATAAGCTTTAGATTCATTCATTCAAAACTCAACTATAATTCCAAAACATTTTCATTGGATGCATGGACCACAGACTTAAGATAGGTTGGTATACTTCCCTATAATATGTATGTCATTCTGGTAATAGATGCTGAACTCTTATCATAAGTATATTATCACTTTTAATACAACCTCCTATCACATTTGAAAGAAAGAATATTTACTAGCAATTGGCGCAAATTATCACTTTTAATAGTAATGACCTGGCCAAACGGACTAAACAACTGTCTCAGATCCTTCCCTGTTGCCTCAAAAGCAACATTTCTTACAAGCAATTTTGTTGAACTCTTATCATTCTCAACTGTCTTTCGAACTTGCCCATCATTCTTGACATGACAAAGTTGTAAAATAAGAGCATGCCCATCCAAAACAGTCCCCTACACCCGAAAAAATAAAAAGCCAAAAATCAGAACTAGAATTAGGATCTCAAAATGCATATAACATGCAAAGTTTGGTTCAAATGTGTAAATACCTGTAGATCTTTGCAAACATTTGTAGCAGTGTCCATGGAGTCAAACTCAACAAATCCAAACCCCATAGAAACATTTTTCCCATTTTTCAAATGCTTCTTCACCTATTTGTGACAGCAGCAAAACAAAAATATGAAAATGAGCTAAGATCATAAAGAGCAAAGTGCTAGCACATAAACCCATATTACCTTGACACTCAAAATTCTTCCCTCTTTCATGTGTTCACTAAAATGTTTCTTCAAACTTTCACCAGTTGTCTTGAAATTGAGGTTCTTGACAAACAGGGACCGAGCCTGAAGCATGAAAGATTAATCAATAATAGACGAAAAAGCATTATGAATTAGCAACCACTAATCTCGACAATTACAAAATAAATGTTGAATGATCAGCAAAATAATCTATAGAATATTTCTCCATGGTGGCATTATGATGCAAAAATAGAGATAGATGCCAAAACAATTTCCCTATTGGCAAGGACAGAGACTCAGTAGTCCAAGTTCCCACATCACTCACTCCACTGGAATTTTATGAAATATGACAGCATTATTTTTGTATTATAAAAATTCTCATTGACATATTGACTACACACACCAACTAAGAATAATTTTTGATACATGTACAGGGTAGACCTAGCGAGTCAACAACTCCATATTCAAGTAGAACTGTAGAACATATACAAGACAAGCATATAGCTCCCCATCCGGGACATATTCATCCTCCAAAACTGATAATCAATATAGAAAATGTTATTGCAATATGGGGGACTGTACTTATTGACAGAAATAGAAAGAAAGTATTCAATGGGCCAAAATAGAAATAAGTAGAGGCCTTCAAGAAAAATTAAAAAATTTTAGGGGGGTAAATACTCATGTTACAACAATAAATATCGAAAAGTAAAGACAACTTTTCAATCTTAAAATTTTTAGGGTGCTAAATACCCATAATTCCAATGTCTTTGTCCTTTTATATAGTCTTGATCATATGAGCATTAGATTGAAGTATTTTGCCTGCATCAGAGAATGAGCCCACATAGAAGACTTTAACAAGTAATAAAATGTAAAATGAATATACCATTTCTACCCTTGTTTTATTGTCACTTGCATCTAAAACTTAGGCTGATACATTTTTGCGGTTATATTTATCATTTGACCTATTTTTCTTTCTCTGTTGCTATCTTGTATCAATTCTCCCAAAAGACTAATACATCAGATAACACCTGCACAAAAAACTACAGCAAAAGAATGAAGATAACAATTTAATAGGTCAAACCTCTATTCTGTCCGGATCAATGTCCACATCTGATATTTTTTCCACGTTTTGCTCCAATATCAGCCGCTTGGCATCATTTTCACCAATTGCACTATTCATTTCATTATTTATAGATGTTGAACTTTGGCTAAGAACTTTGGCTAAGAACATTGGAAGGAGCCCACTCCAAGTATAATGGAGCATCCCTACATTGAATGAATATGAAACAAGTAAATAACCTTCCATGAATCAAGATAGAATAAGCTTTCAAGCACCTACTGTTAGCATGGGCAGCAGATTTATTTATACATAGAATGGAAGAGAGATAAACAACGACAACAACAAACAAAGCCTTTTCCCACTAAGTAGGGTCAGCTACATAGATCAAATGACACCATTGCGTTCTATTATAAACCAAATCTTCTGAGAAGCCATTTAGATCTAAATCCTTTCTAATGGTTTCACTCAAGAAAAAAGAAATCCTCCTTTAAGCAAGGTTATTCATCCATCTGAGGCAAAAAAATAAAACTAAATCATGGTTGTATCTGCAATTAGTATCTCAAAGATTTACTTTCCCCTCCCTCCCAACTAATGAATTTCAAGCTTTACTGCAATTACTAATTTACTACAGTAATACAAGACAAAACAACAAAGTTATAGGCTTCATTCTGGGCTATTATTCTCTTTCTTTTTCTCTATAGTCTATACCTCCCGCACTCCCCCTTTGTTTGCGTGAGAAAGACTTTTGACAAAACTACTCTTGTCATTTTATCCTTTCCCTTTTTCAAATAACACAAAGAAGGTGAAGCTGCAGCACTGCAGCTTGTACACTTCAGACCTGCCTAAAACTTGTTGCGAGCACAATAAGTTTTCCTTCTTTCTTTTTCCTTTTTATTTAATGAAGATCAAGATGCATATCCAAGAGAGAAAGAAACAATCAATTCATTCGATGATAGCCAAATCGGTTGATTGTCCATTGATAGAAGCAAAATAAATCTTATTTAACAATGCTGACTGGGACTAATGACCCAAAAAATAAAATAACATAAAATCTTACTTGTAACGCTTGTAAGCTAAACCTCTAAAAGCTGCTCGAGCTTCCACTGGTTCAAGGAAAACAACCTGAAATATCATCTCCAAATAATTCAAAGTTTGACACAAATATCATTAAACAATGAACGAATAATGCTAAGAACGATAAATGTTCGAATATCTCACTGCTGAAGACAAAGTTCACCAATCAACTCAACAAGAAAATAAGCAACAAAATGCCAATAAGTTTATTCAAGTTCCCATAATACGGTAAATTACCATCATCTACAGTAGATGCGCAAAGCAGAGCATGTAAGATCCAAAGGACCATAAAATGGAGAATTACATCTAATACCTTTTTTCTATAAATAAACGAATAACAGTAATAGTAATAATGTTGTACTTAAAAAAGTAAAAAGGGTGTAAACTTTATACACAAGATTGTTATTTGTTTATCTTTTGGATATTTTAGGACACAAGATTGTTTTATAACCACATACCCTGAAGGAAGAAATACCATCAAAACTTGATTGCAGACAAATATAAATGAAGAATGTAATAGAATTAAGGACAGAAACAAGGATATAAGATAGGATAATAAGCTATCAAATATCAAGCAAAAAAATTGCAGAGGCACATCATAAAATTTCAGAAGAGGGAAAAATTACCAGGGCTAATGTCTTTGTTGGAGGTAGAATTATTTTATCCAAACTACCGAATTTTCCAAACATCTTTGCAAGTTCATTTTCTGTAGAACCATACGGCAAGTTCTTCACTAAAAACACATGGTTACTTCTTTTTAAGCCATCAACATTACCATTGGCAAGTTCTTCCAAAGACTCTACATTCACTCCAGCATTTTTAAATGCCTTTTTTGTCTCTGAAATCACTTGAGTTTCCCCCAGAGCAATACATACGGCAAGATCATCAGCTTCCCGGTCAAGTAAATCACTTTTACTGACACCATATTTCCGAGCAATGTTTTCCACAACCTATTAACCACCAACACATGATTGAAAATATGTAGGGAGACATGCAACCTGAGAGCAATAGAGAGCATCACCCAAAAATATTTGCATGAAGCAAAATCAACAACACAGTGATGTTAATTCCATCACAAGAAAACAAAATCTCCGTCACACCCACCAAAGGGTTACAAAGAAAATGATGAGGAAGGAAAGATTATATTGTCAAGAAAACATGACTGCATGAGAGAATGAGAATCAACAACACTGCAATTTTCCTTCCGCATGTACCCCCAAAATAAGAAATGAGACTTAAATAACCATGAATATTTTTTTTATAGAAAAGGAAATTTATTAGAAAGAAATGAAGGAATGTACAATTAAAAAGAGGATAAGTAATCCTCCAAAACAAAGTACACCAGATGACAAAAAGGAAAAAAAAAAAACAAATATGTCCAATTTCTATACACGTCAAAAATAGCAACTCCATTGAAATAACCAGTAGCTGAACACCATAGAGAAGCAAGAAAAACAACCCAATCCCGAAGTAAGTTAAGGGGCAGAGAGGCGATCGTAAAAATGAGAGCATTCATATCCAACCAAAGCACCAAAGGATTGTGAAGACTGCACATTGCCACAATGTTTTTGCCTCCTTTTTGCCAAATCCTTTAAAGCTAACAATCAAAAACTGTTCCAGAGTCGTAGGACAAACTCAAAGCTAACCAAGGACCCCGAACAACTTGTTCCATGAGGAAGTAGTTGCTAACAATGCAGAACAAGTGACCATTTGTTTCATTTGTTTCTGAACTAGAGCAGCACAAACACACAAAGGATAGAATAATAATGGCGAAAAACTGAAAATAACTAAGCAGAACAAGTTGTATTTAAAAAAAAAAAGAAGATAATGATAACCATCATTCAGAATTTTAATGTAATGTTGACTACTCCACAAAGGCTGAAATAATAGAACCATGATTTACAATTTATTAAGTTTCAAGAAACATACTGCATCAGGATGCATGAACAGAGTATTCCATGCTCTGGTATCTCCGCTAGCTTCAGCCGCTTTCCTCTCTTCCTCTCTCCGTTGTTTGAGAGTTTTAGAGCTTTGGTCCTTGGAAACATTGTTCCTACAAGATGCAAACCATAAACTGTCATGATAATGCAAAAAGAACACCATCAAAATTTTAACACTGTTCATAATGCAGTATTTATGTTTTACATACTCTTTATTGTCTGAAGGTCTTTGTATGGCTGGCATAACATGCAACAATCTTCTAACGCCCTGATAAGCAATTATCATACTGTTACATAAGTTAACAGCAAAGCAATTCTACTAACGCATGTCAGCTGATGACAAGTACCAGTTAAAGTTTTGAAACAGTATTAGTATTAGAAAAGGCATGATTGCATAACCATAAAGCAAACAACACTAAAAGGTAGCAGCTTTCTGAAGTCTATAGACGCTGTAGCTACAATTCAGTTGGCAGGGGATTATCTATTTCCAACCTACTTGTGATTCATTGCAGAAAACCTCTTATTCAAATTCCAAGAGGTTCTTAGAATCTTGTAGAACTTTTCAACAACTCAAACTAACCTCGTAATACCAATTATTTTCACGTCAAAGCCTAACTGCAAAATCCAGATTTCGAGATTTTGAGCATTAAAGTATAAAATGTACTATTTTTTGGTTAAAAGAAGTATTATTTAAAAGAAGCAAGAATACAAACAAGACACTCTTGGATTAGATGTCCTCCTTAGCAAAAACACAAAGAAGCAATGAAAAGACAAAAATTGAAACAACAAAGCTCTCCAACCTCTTTGCATATCTGCTAAGACACCCTTAAATAGACAATGGAGTGAACACCAAAAAGGTGGTCACAAAATGATCCTGTCCAAACTCGGATCCAAGAACTAAGGGCTGAGAAGAATCCTACTTGAACATTTCACTCAGGCCAAATACATGAAATAAGAAGCATAGACGACACATCCCCATAAAGCCTTTCCCTCCTTGGTTCTACCAAAGCCTCTAAAGCAAATCAGAAGAAATTGTTCCAAATTGAGAGGACAAACCCAACATTCACCAAAACCAACTTCAGATGGAAGTGGCTGTAGGGAAGTGTAAAAGGTAAAATGGTCCAACGATTATGCCTACATCTGCAATTTGGAGATTCTTTTCAAAATGACATGGCTTAATTTAATGCTATAAAAGCATACCTTAAAACTTCTACTGTTCAACCATGAACTAAAAGAATAAGACTTGCAACATCCATAACAAAAGTCAGTATAAATAAAGGTGAGACAACAATTTTTAGCCACCCAATTGTTACCTGGCTACAAATTCTGGAAGTGAATAAAGAATATATGCTATTCCTTTGGATCGTTTTGTATCCTTATCAACAACTAGATGAACCTGTGAGACACTACCAAACTTACTGAAATGCTCTTCCAGTTCCCCCTCACTGTAACAAAAGAACAATACAGTGATTAAAACCAGCTAGGAATATAAATAATATTAAGGTCAAATGAAATAACAGAGCATTTTTAGGTATTAGTAATGTAGATAATTCAACTTGCTGAAGAAATTCTTTCTTTTGAAAACAATTTAATTGGAATAAGTTGACAAGATAAAACCACATATGCATCCATAAGAGAATTCAAGAAAAAAGAGAGAAGATATAAATATCTATATAAGTACGTGGTGGTATATGGCAGATTACGGACAAACAGTCGACAGGACTCAAAAACTCCTTTCACATCTTCCGCATTTGATGATTGGCCCCCTTGTTCAGGTGCATTCACTTGAGCCTTTTCATGGTCAACATCCTCTCTACAAGTATCGTCTTGGCCCTCTAGGTCTAACTCTTGAACACCATTTCTTCCAGTTCTTTCTGAAGATTTTTTATCACCATTTTCTTCATCTTCGCTAGCATGACTATCATTGTCTTTGTCATCATCACCAGAGCATACTGAATCATTGTCATCGCCATCATCATCATCATCACTTTCAGAATCAGACCAATCCTTTCTCACTTTACTCTTGAAATAATCCATATCAGAAATGACTTCATCATGCTCAAGCTCATGTGACTTGTTGGGTACAGATCTATTTGGAAAGTCATCCACTAATGAGTCACCTTGAACCAAGTTGGCATGGATTGCAACTGATGTATCTTCGCTATCATTATTTGATATTGATTGCTTCTCGCCAACATTGAATAGAATTGATGTATCATTTGCCCACAGTTTTGACTTAACCCGAGGCTGCATGACCTGAAGAAAATCTTGAAGCTGTGGGTCATCAATATCAACAATGTCCTTAGAATTGTCTCCTTGTCCTTTAGCTCTAGCATGTTTCTTCACATCCAGGGTCACTTTATTCTCTTTCTTTGATGAATGTCGACTCCATGGACGGGGAAGATTTGCATCGCCAGGTTTTCGAGCCACCTGCTTGGTTGATGAGAATTTAGTAAAGCATGTTGTGTGGCTTTCAGTTTCAGTAATAAATATTTGAAAGAGATAGAATAATAAAACAGAGAAGAAGAGTGTATAACCTCACAAGTAATTCTACA
The DNA here is from genome assembly GCA_029884605.1 of Ormosia emarginata. NCBI lineage: Eukaryota > Viridiplantae > Streptophyta > Magnoliopsida > Fabales > Fabaceae > Ormosia > Ormosia emarginata. The sequence continues at coordinate 45,056,573 of JAQQTP010000089.1, read as the reverse complement.
TGTGTCAAGGTAAGATCTATTGAAATGTTGAATAGCTTCCTGAGCTTCATGCTCTGCACGAAATCCAATAAAAGCAAATTGGCGACTCTTACCATCTCTGAAGGAACAAGCAAAGCAACACAGAACAGTCATAATTTCTGTATGTATTATATACATGAAGAGTGGGATAGCGATATTTTGTTATTATTTCAATTTTCAAGAAAGAGTAGAGAGTACTTGGTACGCATAAGCTTGACGTCTGTGATTTCTCCTTTTTGAGAAAAGAATTCTTCCAGTCGATCCTCCACAACATATTTTGGGAGATTCTTCACACATATCCTCGACCTGCACACACCATAATCAAATCATTTATCATTTATTGGTTCTGATTCTGTGTGTTTTTACTTATACAAGTAAGATGAATGAATACCAACTTTGCACTTACATGCCTCCTCCTCCTGCTATGTTTGCGCAATTGCACTCCAATACAGAGTGGGGACAAAGGCAGGCAAAGGCAGGTTGGTGTGACTGAGAAAAGAAAAAAAGATCATTGAGTCAATGTTTTAAGAAACGAAACTAGCCAGACTTCTACTCATGGTCCAAAGGATAACGTAATATGAATCATAGAAAATAACTGTAACCATAATGCAATCTTTCTTACATGTTGGGGACTGGCAGGGTACTGTACAAAGATTTCACAAATTAATATAGATATATACCAGAATGACAGGATCGCGGCATAGCTCAACAGTAGTGAATAAAATATGCATTTTCAAGAAAAGAGTAAATCAGAAATCTTGATCAAAATATACTTATATTGAAAGTAACGAACTTACAATATTGATACAAAGTTTACAAAGTGCTATGCTAATCACAAGTGTACTCCAAATGTTACAGATGGAAGACAATTTTAAGTGCAAGGTGCTTTCAGCACAAAGTGTTTACATGGAAAAGTGTTCACAAGGAAAATTCCAATAAGCTTTAAATTTTCCATTGTCGAATGAACTGTTGAGGCATCTCTTTTATAGAGGAGATTTTCCGGATTTTAATTCTGTTGAAGTCCGCATTATTGATCTGCAATGATGAAGCCGGATTTCAAAACTTTGAAGTCCGCAATTATTATCTTCTTTAAGCTGGTGGGAAACAAAGTGTGTTGTACGCTATCCTCAAAGATACTTTACTTTAATAATTATGTTGTCTTTGGCAAGTCCATGATTACCATAATAAGGAATCTTACTATATGTTAGTCTTAGTGTGTCCCTTACATGTCCGAAAGATCAAGATCAGGTTCAAAATAATGAAGTAGTTATAGCTAACATAGAAAATACACTTCAAAATTGATCAATACCCCTTGTTCAACCTAAAGAAATATATAGAACAAGTACTTTTTCTTTTAAGCCTAAAGAATCTGTTCATATGTTCGAAGCTACTCATGGTCTAAGAGAATCTTGTGAGTCAATCAACTTGCTTACAGATGAATTAATAGATCATCATGTTAAAAATGTATTTAAATTTATTCACATATCTTTAATCTAGGTAGCAGCAAAAGGTCAGCATAAGTTAGGGATAAACAACCCTGTCCTAGTCCTGTTAAGAGATAAAAGGTTAAGAAAATTGAATGACTCAATAATTGCTATACTGGAATCCAATCTTCACGATGGCCCAGTATTTTTTAACTGTTATCCTAATTATACAATGCAACTCGAAAATTCTATAACAAAGAAAGCCTTAGAATTAAATGTTAAGATTTTAGATGTATTTCATGAAGGAGTTGCTCACATGACAATCATTTATAGGGTTCATTATAAAGTTTCAACTGAAGATCAAAACTTTAAGGCATTAAGACAGTCACCAAGACATGAAACGATAATAATGGAAGCTAATCTCCAAAAATCATCAATTTTAACTCCAAAAAGGTTAACACATGAAGAAATTCTATCCAAAGTACCAGAAAATTGGGTATTTCCAGAAGTAATACCCCCTCAACCTATACAACATACTAAAATAAGATCAATAGTGCAAGACGGAGATAGTATAAGGATAGGCATGCTTAGATCCAGATCCTTTAGAATTAGCATATCAACACCCCCTATAGCAGTCTCGGCCAAGTCCTCTACGGCAGCCTCATCAAGACATTCAGTAGATGGATCCTCGATCAACATAAATTTAACTGGTGTAAATTTCGAACCTAATGTTCCTCAGCCTATTTGTCAAGAAACTCATAGATTAGATTCCCTAGAACACTCACCCACTGGATCTCAGGTAATTAATGTGATTACTAGGGATGAACCATTTGAAATAGATAAAAATTGGATAAGACAAGATTTTGATGCTCCTTACAATAAAGATAAAAGAGAATGGTATTTTAATGCTTTTAATAAAGAACAAATAGTTAAGTATAGAGAAGAATTTTATTCTTTTCTAGAAAAACATGAGATCAACATGTATTTCTTTTCGTGGTTTGAAAAGTATTGTCAATCAAAAAATATTGATAATCCTTATTTAAAACTCGTAGAAGTTTTAGTAAATACTAGAACATCTTTAGCTTGGAAGATAGAACATGATAAGATAATTGTTTCTGAATATCCTCCTTTAGAAGTCATTAAGGTAAAAACAAAGGAAGGAATAGAGGTAGAAGCATCACCATTCAAAACAATAACCAGATCATTAAGTCAGCCAGCAGAAAGAGGAGATATTAATAAAGTTCATCAACAACTTAATTACTTTAATCAAATGCTCCACACTATGTCTAAAATTTTTGAAAGAATCGAAAATCAGATAGGTGAAAAGCAAGAGAGGTGAACATCTCTAAACATCAATAAAACTTTAGATCCAAAAAGACCCATATATAAAGTAATTAATGTTCCAGAGTCAGATTTAAGAGAAATAAATTTCGGATCAAAATTTGATAATTCAATTGAAGAGATAAAACAAAGATTAGAAAAAATGACGTTAGGATCAATATCTGAACCTAAGATTCAAACAATAGAAAAGATAGAAGAATTAGAAAAAGAATTTCTAAATCTCAAAGTTAACAAGTTATGGAGAGCTGCTACCGCTCCTAGAAACTAGAAATTATTATTCAAGACCAACATATTCAGATGTTCAATATGAAGAAAGGCAATATCATATAGAAAACTCATATTCTGGTGACGCAATTGTCGAATGGAATATAGATGGTGCTAGTGAACAACAAATCCTTGATGTCGTCCAACATATGACAATGGCTGCAACAGCCTTTAAAGGTAGAAGAAATCCAGATAAGCAAGTTACATCCTTGTTAATTATGGGATTTACATGCCAACTTAAGGGTTGGTGGGATAATGTATTATCCCAAGAAGAACAAAGTAACATAATGAATGCATTAAAAGCTGATCAAAATGGATCCCCAATAGAAGACGTTGTAACAACACTTTTATATACAATAACAAAACATTTCATAGGTGAACCCTTGAAATTTCACCAGAGAATAGCTGATCAAATTGTTAATTTATATTGTCCTTCTATGTCTGCCTATAGATGGTATAGAGATATGTTTCTATCAAAACTTTATTTAAGAAGCGATGCATTTGCAGATTATTGGAAAGAGAGATTTATTGCTGGACTTCCAAAATTATTTGTAGAAAAAGTAAAGATCAATATTGAAAGACAGAATGATGGAAGTATCCCATATAATCAACTTACTTTTGGTCAATTATCAAATTATGTAATAGAAACAGATTTACAAATTTGTTTAGATCTAAAACTTCAACATCAGCTCAAAAATGAATCTAAAAATGCCAAAAAAGAATTAGGATCATTCTGTTCTCAGTGGGGAATAGAAGGAGTTAAAGCTCCAAGTACAAAGAAGCAAAAAACACACAAATATATTCCTTAAAAATCTAGAAAATCAAGAAGATATTATAAAAATTATCAAAAAGAAGAAACTAGTTCCTCAAAGCCTAGTTCCTTAAAAAAATCTAAAAATAAATCCACTAGATCAAAACGAGATATAGTCTGTTATTAATGTGGCAGAGTAGGGCACTATAAGAAAGACTGTAAAATTAAACAAAAGACCAATAGTTTAAACATAGATGAAGAATTAAAGAAAAATTTGATAAACATTAATAAATGAATCTGAATCTTCAGAAGAAGAATATAGTTCAGTAGAAGAAGAATTTGTTAATCAAGTAAAAGAAACTTCATCTGACTCAGAAAGTCAAGAAGAAGAAGAATGTACGGGGTTAGGTCCAGAGTTATGTGATTGTTCAAGATGTGTTAAAACAATTAATGTAATAACTAGAGAACAAGCTTCATCCTTGATAAGTGCAGTAGAAAATATGGAGGAATCTCCTGTGAAGTAAGAATTAATTCAACAAATAAAAGAATTTTTAGAAAACGATGAAAAACAGAAAGAAGAAATTCAAAAAATAGATATGAAAGAAATTTTAAAAAGGCTCTTAAATCTGAAATTACCCTAAAAGACCTTCAACAAGAAATTAAAAAATTAAAGGAAGAAGTTAATCAATTAAAAGAAAAAGATACCGAACTTGAGTTTAAAATGCTAAATTTACAAGGACAGATAATTTTGCAAAATCAATCAACAAACTCTTCAAATAATGAAGAATCTAAAGAAGATCCATACATCAATCTGTTAAGTCAAGTAATTGTTCATAAATGGCATTGTCCAATTGAGTTAATAATTAACGATGAAAGATTTCCACTAATTGCATTAATAAACTCAGGAGCAGATATAAATTGTGATCAAGAAGGGTTAATTCCGACTAAATATTATGATAAAACGAAAGAATCATTAAGCAGTGCAACATTAAGCAGTGCAACTGGATCAAAATTGTTAATCAAATATAGATTAAACAATGCTAAGATCTATAAAGAAAAGATTTGTTACAAAACAACCTTTTTGTTAGTCAAAAATATATCTGAGCAGATAATTTTAGGAACACCCTTCCTATCATTACTCCACCCCTTCGCTGTAACAGAAAAAGGTATAGTAACAAAAACATTAGGAAAAGAAATTTGCTTTGAATTCTTAAAAGCTCCTCAGATAAAAGAATTAAACATTGTACAAGACTCTTTGATCACAAAGATAAATCTGATTCAGAGAAAAACAAAACAGATAAATCTGTTAAGTAAAGAAGCTCAGTATAAAAGAATTCAAGAACAACTTGAAAAACCACAAGTTCAAGAAAAAATAAGAATGTTACAACAAAAATTCATAACTGAAGTTTGCAGTGAATATCGAAATGCTTTTAAGGATAGAAAAAGATATGTAGTAACTTTACCTTATGACGAAGGATTTAAAGAGATCAATATACCAACAAAGGCGAGGCCAATCCAAATGAATCAACAATATTTAGAATTTTGTAAAAAAATTCAAGAATATCTTGATAAGAAGTTAATTAGACCTAGCAAATCTCCTTGGAGTTGTGCAGAGTTTTATGTTATGAATGCTTTAGAAATAGAAAGAGGCACCCCAAGATTGGTAATTAATTATAAACCTTTAAACAAGGTTTTCAGATGGATAAGATACCCAATTCTTAATAAAAAAGATTTGATTAACAGAGTTCATCAAGCCACAATCTTTTCAAAATTTGATATGAAATTTGGTTATTATCAAATTGAAATAGCAGAAGAAGATAGATACAAAACAGCTTTTATAGTTCCTTTTGGTCATTACGAATGGAATGTAATGCCACAAGGCTTAACAAATGCACCAAGTGAATTTCAAAAAATAATGAACGATAATTTGAATCTTTATACAAAATTTACTATAGTATATATAGATGATGTACTGATGTTTTCTAATTCAATTGATCAACACTTTAATCATTTAGATAAAAATTTTAACATCATAAAAGATAATGGGTTAGTCATCTCTGCTAAGAAAATGAAACTGTTCCAAACAAAAACACGATTTTTAGGATTTGAGATTCATCAAGGAACAATTGTTCCAATAGAAAGATCAATAGAATTTGCAAATAAATTTCCAGATGTAATCAAAGATAAGAATACACTTCAGTGATTTTTAGGATGTGTTAATTATGTTGCAGATTTTATTCCTAACATTAGGATAATTTGTACACCATTGTTTAAGTGATTACGAAAAGATCCTCCACCCTGGGATTCAACTATGACTAGTGCAATCCAACAGGTTAAGCAGATTGTCAAAACCATTCCTTGTTTAGGACTTTTAGATCCAAATGCCTCCCTAGTAGTAGAACAAATCCTGGTAAGAATCCCTCCAAAACCAGCTCAAAAGGCTCCATTACTGCCTAACTCTCCTGCAACAGTAGAGTGTCGATATGTAAAGAAAAACACAAGGGAACCTCTGTTTACCTTAGAACCAGAATTCTTTTCCCCGAGAGCAACTCCTAGGGAAATTGTTCAACAGGTTTTTCCAAAAGATTGGCATTTTGTTCCTTATGACTCTCTCAAAAAAGATAGAACCTTTTTTTTAATTAATTCTATTAGATTCAAAATCTATAGAACTTGAACATCATTATAGTCCGGACAACCCTGATTATATTGATTTTTCAAAAGTTAAGATCCTCAAGGTTCTCAGCCCTAAAGACTGGAATCAATCGCTTCACACACCAAAAGCATTTTCCATAAAATTTGATCCACAGACATATACTTATTGGGATTATCAACAAGCTTGGTATAAGTTCATGCATATCTAGCCATACTCCTATTCATGGTTCTTTTGGTTTCAAAAAGGCTTGAAGGTATTTCCATCATGGTTAGCAGATTGGCTTTGTGTCACAGGACCATGTATTGATATACTTCCTCAACCGGTAAGAGCATCATATGATCTGTTCAGAGAAAGGACATATTTTCCAGAAAGGTCAAGATTACTTAAATTTTATGCATAGTTTGGTATAGCATGGATCAACACTTGGGATTATAATTTTTATCGTAAGTTTCAAATTCAACATCCCACATGGATGGCTAGAGAATTTAGTATAAAATAGTGGCCAAGTTTCAACATGAGATTGGTTGACACTGCAGCCGTTAACCGATGGTGTGAATCAAACCCAACCCTGTTAAGAAAAAATCATAAGAAGACTTCAAAATTCGAAGAGCTTAAGCAAAAGCTCATTCATGAATTGACCAGTTCCTCATCTGAACAAGAAATACTCAGAAAGATCAAAACATCCATGTCCACATCAGGATCCACTCCTTCTCCACCAAGTGAAGAAAGTGATAGCAATGATCTCCTCAACGAAGATGAATGTTATAGAGTTAATCTTTCGGACATGTAAGGGACCCACTATGACCAACACATAGTAAGATTTCTCATTACGGTAATCATGAACCCATCAAAGACAACATAATTATTAAAGTAAAGCATCTCTAAGGACAGCGTACAATACGCTTTGTCTCCTACTAGCTTAAAGAAGATAATAATTGCGAACTTCAAAGTTTTGAAATTCGGCTTCATCATTACAGATCAATAATGCAAACTTCAACAGAATTGAAATCCGAAGAATCTCCTCTATAAAAGAGATGCCTCAGCAGTTCATTCGACATCAAAAAATTTAAAGCTTACTAGAATTTTCCTTGTAAACACTTTTCCTTGTAACTTTGCACTAAAAGCACCTTGCACTTAAAATTGTCTTCCATCTGCAACATTTGGAGTACACTTGTGTTCAGCACAGCACTTTGTAAACTTTGTATCAATATTGTAAGTTCATTACTTTCAATATAAGTATATTTTGATCAAGATTTCTGATTTACTCTTTTCTTGAAAATGCATATTGTATTCACTATTGTTGAGCTATATATATATATATATATATATATATCATTATCATTATCATTATACACTAAAAAAATTCATGATACAGAATTTCCATTGACATAAAGCATATATATATATATATATATATATATATATATATATATATATATATATATATATATACATAGGATGATCAACTTACACCAAGTAAGTCTTTTTTTCTCTTACACTCATTTTCAACCGTTAATTCCACTTTCATCTAATGGTTACATTTAATGAAATAATCTCAACCATTAGATGAAAGTGGAACTAACGGTTGAAAATGAAACAAAGAGAAAAAAAGATTTACACTGGTGTAAGTTGATCCTTCCTCATATATATATATATATATATATATATTATCATTATCATTATCATTATACACTAAAAAAATTCATGATACAGAATTTCCATTGACATAAAGCCACAAGCGCTCCATCCCATCAATAAATCTTCCTCATTACAGACTACAAAGAGTTGGAGTTGTTTTATAAAGCTTCAACCTCAAATGCTAAACTCTAATGTACAAATCGAATCCAGTATCCAACCATTCTAATATACAATGAGCAAGAGAGAAAGTAAAGACTGCTGCAACACTTACCACGACTGTACGATGCATGCTGCTGATGGCAGCAGACAGGCTAGTGACAACAGATTTTAAAGGTTAATGTTAACCGACATAAGAGAAGAGCAGTTCACGGTCCACCTAGTCGAGTTTAATCAATTTCAATTCAGGAGTCAGGACAGGAGCTAGGTCTACATGAATTGGGCTCAAGCTCATCTCATGTCATGGGCACACCCCAAAAATCTAACCACCTACCTTTAATTTCTTCAACCCACTCGTCTGGGCTGTCTTGTTATGTTTTTTTTTTTTTAATTGCGGTTAGGTAGTGTCTGAGCCAACCTGCACGCACCTCGACTAATCCACCTCCCCAATTCGGTCAAAGGCAAGTCATCCATGTTAAGATTAAAAGATTCACAAAATATTCCTTACGGCCCAAGCCCTCTTGCCAGTGTTATTAATGGCAGACGGCGGTTGATGGCGGAAAGCCAAAAATCCGCCATACAAATATGGCAGATGGCGTCGCAGTTAATGGCGGAAGCCATGGCGGCTATATTAATTTATATATATACACACAAAAAATACTTAAAAAAAACTAATAACATATATCAATAACAATAAAATTAGAAATATATTCTAAGAAATAAAATTCACCAAAAGTATAACTATTATATATAATTTGAACTATATAAGATTTACATTTATGACATTATGTTACTTATAATCAAAGTCAAATTCTCCATGGCGACTGCCATCTCCGTGGCGACTGCCATCTCCGTGGCGACTGCCATCTCCATGGCGACTGCCTATGGCGTTCTGCCCGATTTCCGCCCCGCCATGGCACCGCCATAACCGCCTTTTGATAACACTGCCTCTTGCTATGCTACCAACACTCAAATATGTTGTGAAATATATATATATATGGGGATTGCTAACCTCCACACAAAGGTGTAGAGGTTAGCAATCTCCACATTTTATTTCTAAAGTCTCAACTCATTATAAAAGCTTCATGGCCATATTAAGGGGGGTCTAACACAACTTAGGAGTAGGGTTGGAAATGAACTGAGCATTGAGTCAATTTTCTTGGCTCGAACTTGACAAACCTTAAGTTCACAAGTTGCTCGAGCTTAATGAGCGAATATCACACTAGAGCCGATAAAAGGAAAATCAGTTTAGAAGTACGTGCGAAATTGTTTTGGCCTAACAAGGCCTCACTTATTTATTGTTGTCCCAACTCCTGAATGAAGGGTGGAGATGTAGCCAAGTGTGTGGCAGGAATGAAATTCTAGAACATTCTCTTACCTAACTTTTAAAATATCTATAGATATTTACAAGTACTATAAAATATCTCTAGGAAATATTTAAGATATTTACAAGTTGTCATTTATTAGTTTCTTTAGAGTCTAGTTACTCTATTCAAGGCTCCATCCTATTCTTAAACCCTCATAGCACATCAAAATGTGTATTGTACCGGTGGCAGATACATACTCATATGATTCTTAGACCTTCAGATCTTGTTAGCCTATATACTATAAAAAAAAATATTAAGTTAATGCAAGTAAAATATCAAAAATATGATAAATACTATCACATCTGAGTAGGTGGGTGCTGGACAACCTCAACAATACATGGCTCTTATGCCCTTTAAGCTCAATGAGTTAGGCTCATACTTGTAACTCAATAATTTTTTGACATATATTTTGTCAAAAAATAATGTAGTCAAACAAACTAAAATTAAATACCCATATATATTAAATTAAAACTATTATTATTATTATTAAAAATTAGCTATATATATATCAAGTCAGTTCACAAACTAATGAGTCAAACATGTGAAAACTCAATATCGACTCATTTAACAAATGAATCACAAATTTTAACTCATTCAGTTGTTAATAAATCAAGCTGTGAAAGGCTCACAAGCTAGCTCAACTAATTGCAAGCCCTACTTGTGAGTCATGCTCGAACAAGATGATTGGATAGGCGCTAGTGGTAAAAGTCTACGATTAGATGATCTCACCTCTTGCCATATCACATGCAAGTCTAAGGGAAGAGGATCATAAGTACGGGTGCTGAAGTTTCTCAATCGAAGTCACCAAAGTCGAGCAGCACTAGAGTTTTTCAATAGATAAAGCCACCAAAGTTTTGATTCTCAATCAAATTATTAACATTGAGGGTAGAAATTCTGGTGTTGAGTGTGGTATTAGCTATTGGAAGGCTCTAATACCATGAAGAAGTTTTGAATAAAGGCTGATTGAGCTCAATGAGAGTTAGGCCAAAGTATTTATTATATAAGCAAATAAATTACACAATATAATGATAAGATAAAAACATGTTTAAAATACAAAATAAATCTACCTAAAACTAAGTCTTACAATCACAAAACTAGATTGTTTCTATGTTTATCATACACATACACAAATCTCAATTATTAAAACGTTTAGTTCAGTAGTCCTTTAATGTAGTTATTTTCTTGTTAAAATTTGAAATTTAATGTAGCACTTAAAAAATTTATATGCTCTTAAGATCCTATGGAGACATTATTCAATTAAGGAAACCAATCCGATCGACAAAATTGAGAAACAACCCAAAGAAAAGTGTACCATATATAATTTAGACAATAAGTCGCAATTAGGGAAAGCATAAATAACTAGTTTACAACTTTTTTTTCTTTTTTTCTAAACGGTGGAAGGTCTTTCTAGAACTAGACCTATAACACTAGTTGATGATAAAAACCACTAAATCTTCATTCTTTTTTTGTAAATTTTATTTGTTTATTTACTTAAAATTTTTTGTTGGGGGCAACACAGGTAACACACAAGTTGATAATGAAATCATAACAACCTCCAAAACACCAAGAAACATATAATGTAATACACATTCACTTTAGTAAGTAGTATATGTAAGCATTGCATTTCCCACAAACACAATCATCATATAAAATAAGTCCAACGGGATTTCAAACCAAAGTAAGTCAAATCATAAACTTCAACCCAACTCAAAAAAAGAAAGAAGAAAAAAAAAACACTGTTTTAAACAAAATGGCATGATGATTTATCAAGCATGAAACAGTTCACAAGCATAACAATTAACCACCAATTTTATGGGTATAGATAAATTAAATTGATGGGTTTCAGATAAATTTCAAATCTTTTTGCAAAAAAAAAAAAGGAATATAGAGGGTTTGTCCAGAAGCTTTCTAGGACTCCCAACTTTGCCGAGAAACAAACAGGAAAGAAGAACAAAGTGAGATTATTATACCTTGCCAGATCGCTTGAGGTGAGCAGAGTAAGCCTTGACGGACTCGTGAGGGGAAACGTCCTTCACAATCGTCGCAGTAGCCATGGCTCAAGGTAGGTGATGGTGCCGCTAATGAGTGAGTATCTCCGTGTCTCTCTCCCTCAACAACTAGGGTTACAGACAGGGGTCCTCATTGCCCAGCCAGGCCAAACAAAGCTAACTTAATTGAGTTGGGTTATTAAAATTATGTTTGATATAATTTTTTAAATATTTTGATATATTAAAATTTATATTTTTATGAAAATTAATAATAACTTATAATATTATTTTTATTTAAATTAATATTTTTTATATTATTATATTTTATTTTAAAATCTATATTATAAAAGATTTTATATTTTTAAAATTTATCATTTAAGTATATATAATTTTTAAATTTTATTTAAATATTAAATTAATCCAATTTTGATTTAATCATCAATCAAATCATAATCAAATTAAATTTGAGTATAAAAATAAATTGATCTAATATAATATCGAATCAAATTTGAATAATATTAAATTTTACTTAATTCAACTATGATCACCCTTAGTTTCATATTCTATTGAATACTTATTATTGTCTTTAGGGTTTTCATTTTTCTCCCCACTTTAATTTCTCATCCGGCTAAACCAATTACATCTGTACTCATGCAAAAAAAATTATATGACTTTTATTTAAATTTAGGCCATTTTTAAAAATGGTTTTTGAATGAGATTGACATTGCGCATTTTTAATCTCACAAAGTTTTTTAAGTTTTGTTAATAATCTTAAACTTATTTATTTTAAAAAGAAATATTTTTTATTATTTTTACTTCAATTTTATTTTTTTATTTTTATACCTAAAAAAAAATAAAAGAAGAACTTATGAAAATTTAATTTTTGAATTTACAATTTCGCTTGTACATGAGAACTCAAAGTCACGTAGTTAGTAAAATAATTTATTTTAATTAAAGAAAGATTTTTGAAAAAAGGAGTTTTATTTTGAAAAAACAAACTCTCACAGCACAGTTAGTAAATAAATCCTTATGATCCAAACGATTAAGATAACATCTGCTATTCAATCATTATCATATTTAAAAATATTTTTTATTTTGTAATTTTTATTTTTTATTTTTTTTCTTTTATTTTTTTAATTTTATTACAAAAAAAAAAGATAATAATCGAACAAATTAACAAAAATAAAAACCAAATAAACAAACTCAAGTCAAAATTAAAGGAAAGATTTTTGAAAAAAGGAGTTTTATTTTTGAAAACAAACTTCGCCATTCAAGTTAAGATAATTACTATAAACCCTTATGATCCAAACGATATCAAGATAAGATTCGCTATTCAATCATTATCATTGATTGATTGATTAAGAGATTTTTTTTAAAATTTTTATTTGTGTTTTCATTTGTTTATTTTTATTTTTTCATTTTTTATTCTTTTTAGTTTTCAGATATTTTTTTTTATCATTTTAACCCATTAAGCCCATTTCCCTTTAATTAACTAAAAAAAGGCACTACTCTTTCAAAAATAATACAATACCCTTATTACCCAACTAAAAATAATAATAATAATACAAGTAGAAATAAAAAAAACAACATGAAACAGGAAATACAAAAAAAAAAAAGCAAGAAACAGATAAGCAAGGAAAATAAAGAAACAGAGCACTGCATGCACCTCGTTATGACGCGGTGCACAACGTCTTGTGGGTGGTGCAAGCTCGAAACTGTGGTGCAAGGTGATACGTGGTGGTGTGGCAGTGTAGTCTCGGTTTGGGTGGTGAGGCTGCTGGTTTACGGTTGCTGAGATAAAAGGAGTTTTGTCACGTTGAAGGTGGCTGCATGGCATTCATGCTTGGAAGAAGTGGTTCACGGTTGAAGATGCTGAACGTGGGACGATGGCTCGGTTGCAGGTGGTCTGGACGTGGTGGAAAAGACGATTTGGGTGATGGTTTCACGTGGTGGCTTACGGTTTGAGTTGTTGGTGAGATGTGAGGTGGTGATACAATGTTTGAGAGGTTTGGTTACTGCTATGGTTTGTAGAGCTACGTTTGTGAGGTTGCTTTGGAGAGTGGAGGCATATGGTGGTTTGCGTGGAAGCTTGGTGATGGAGGGAGATGGTTAGAAGTGGAGAACGGTAAGTTGATGAGTGAAAACCGAGTTAACTCGGTGATGATTGCAAGGTGATGGTGCTTGGTGGGTGAGTCACGGATGAGAGAGAGGTGTATGGTAGTGAGTTGATGGAGCTTGAGTTAGATGATTGTCACGGTTTAGAGGGTGTAATGGTGTTGCTTGTGTGAGTTGATGGATCTCCCCGGTTGGTCATGGAGGTAGCTACGTGGAGAAGGTTGAGGGAGCTTGGGTTAGATGATTGTCACGGTTTAGAGGCTTGAAGCTTGGAGGGAAGGTGAAGGTTGTAAAGAGAATACATGTGGATGGGTGGCTGTGGAAGGAAGAAGAATGGTGTTTAGTGGAGGGCTTTTAGTGCATGGGTCACTTGAAAAAAAAATGATTTGAAGATGGTGGGTTGAGTGATGAAGAAGTGAAGATGATGGTGGTGTGATAGCTATGGTCTTCACGTGGAGGATGGAGTTGCAGCTTGGTGAGAGAGAGGGAAAATCAGATAGTGAGGGGAGGGGAAGCTCACGGTTTTGGAGAGGTATAATGGTGTTGTTGTGGTTGCATGGTGTTTAGGAGGGCTACGGCTTTTGCTTGGAGGGAAGGTGAGGGTGATGAAGGAAAAATGGTGATGGTTGTCTTTGAGTTTGGTGGTTATAAGAGGTGGTAGAGGAAAGGTGTGATGCTATCAATGGAGTATGGGTGGTTATGGAGGGCTACGAGTTGATGGTGAAAAGAAGGTGAGTTGGTGGTTTGGGTAAGTTAAGTGGTGGAGGGATATGATGAGAGTGGAGGTTGGTGTCACGGTTTGGGCAGTCTGGATATTGAAGATGAATGGCTTCACGGTTGGATCTTGGTTCAGGGGAAGATGTATGTTGATAGTTGAAGTTGATGAAGGTTGTAAGGATGAGTTGTGACGTTGCATGTAGGAAGGGTAGTGAAGGGAAATGGTGATGGTTTTAGGAGAGGATGGATGTTAGAGGATGTTAGTGAGGTGAAAGGTTGCTTGCTGATTATGGAAAAAAATGGCCCTGAAAAATGAATGAAGTCCCCCCTTTTTATAAGCAGAAGTGCCCCCATGCTTTAAAATGCAGCCTGGTGCTTGATTTCTAAAATAACTATCTTTAGTGAGGGTGGTGTGTACGTGAGAGAGTGCCAAAATATATACTTTTTGTTGTGTAATGGTGTGTGCAGTGTCATGTAGCGTGTGAGTGGTGTGTGTGATAGTGGAGTGAGTGGGAGTGTCTGTTGTAGGTGAGTGGAGTGTGTGTGTGATAGTGGAGTGAAAAGAGAGTTATTGCCTTCCCCATTTTTATTTAATTTTTTTTCTCTTTTTTTTTTTTTTTTTTTCTTTTTTATATTTTATTATTATTATTATTATTTTATTATTTTTTAGTCCTTTGGCAAAATTGAAATGTTTACACTCATGCAATATTGACTAAGGCCCATTGCGCATTTTGTTTTTTGTTTTGTTTTATTTTTTTTAAAGAAAATACCAAATTTTTAAAAGAGAAAAATACTTATGTTTCGAATTTACAGCTTGTACATTTGTGCAAAATATATATTGAGTTTAATTTCACTCTGTTAGTAAGATTTATTTATTTATTATTTAATATATACTATTGTCACATCAAGTGTTATATTATCAAAGAAAAGTTTGACTTTTCAAATAATTATTATAATATTTTTACTCATTGAAAGATGTGTTAATATATGATTAAATGATAGTGTAATTTGAAACAATAAATTACCTAAATAATCCCTACAATAAAAGGTGTAAAGTTACAATATGCTTCGAAAAATATAACAAATGCACCAACATCCATAGTAACGCTTCAGTAAAGTAATAGTATAGTACATTAAATGCATTAGCTTTTATAATTTATAATACAATACAATACATTAAATGCACGACATCTACAATAAAGTTACAATACTACTAAGTAAGTACATAAACTTAGCTAAGAGGAGCATATGTAACAGATGAATTAAAGGAATCTAGATGCTCTTAAAGTCTAAGGTCCGGTCATAAGTCTCTATAATTGTTGGGATCTTAAATCCCTAGAGGAGTATCATGCTCATAATGAAGTTAGAGAATAAATGGTTGAAGGTCTATGACGCACCAACTTTTTGGGTAGGGTAAGAGATCTTGGATTGCTCCAGATTCTGGACTAATTGAACTTCATTGTGTTATCCATCATTATTTTCTCCCACTCTTTCCATGTTGAATAGTTTCTTCAAATCTTAAATATGTTTATGCTAGGCCTCAATTTGCTTGCTCTTTAGCCTCAACAGGGTGAGGTTTTGATAGTTCAAAACTTGTTCCTCCTATTTGATATCTTAAGGATCAGGATCACCTTCTTTTCTTAAGAAACAGGAGAGTGTCATGTTCTCATCCACATCTTTCATTGATTTTTTTTTTCTCTTCCTCTTCATCCCACGATTTTTATCTTCACATAATACTCTCTTGTTCTTAAAAGAATAAGAGGTGATCCTGATTCGATATCTTAGTTGATGCCCTACCACTAGAACTTCATGTATGGGATCTAGTATGCCCGATGAGGCTTTTTCTATTATGAAATACAAGGCTGACTGATGTGGAGGTAAAAGTGTAAAAGTTGACTCTCTAAGATTTTCAGTATTACACAGATTATTATAAGTTTCCATACCTCTTTCTAAATTTTTAATTTAATAAACAAATATTTAGTACATATTTGAATGAACTTATTTTAATTTTAAAACATTCATTAAACTTAATAGCTTGATAATATGAAATTAGCAAAAAAAATATGAATTTGCATTTTGAGTTTAAAATTTTAAAGTCTATTAGTGATAGTTGCTTTATCTTTGACCTTCAATCCCTAAAACCAAGAAAACACGACTAGACATTTCAATTGTGACAAACACTCAAAATCAACAAGATTATGCAAAAGTGATGAAATTGAATCAAAACATTAAAGAAAAAAGAAAACGATTTACGCTTCAAAACTAGTAATCCACAAAGACCCAATCATTGACTTTCCGATATGCTATATTACCAATAAAAACGAAAAGAAAAAACCCAAGGTTAGGAATCCTATTGTTCATTAAAAAAAAATATACATAATTTGTCGATATAAAATGCTTAATTTTATAATTTTGTAATTAGATAGAATGAGGATACTATCCTCTTTTTTCGGTAGACAAAAATTTAGTTAGGGAAGACTATCTCACTCTAAGGTCAATATATGTAAAATAATATAATCTTTTTATATAAATCTAAGCCCAGAAACACATTAGTCACCTTTTAGGTAGTGTTATTAGTTTGTAGATTGAAAAGTTTATGGCATGTTGGGCAAATGTAAAATTTTGATAATCTATGAATCCAATAGCTATATGTTTTAGCAGTTTGCAATGCAGTATGACCCATTAAAGTGAAGAATCTTCATCAAACATATATGATTTCTAAATGCAGCATAAACATTCTTCATGTGATGTGATTTTGATTAGAACCATCAGTGATTTTCTTAGCGCATTATTTTACCAACCATCAAAGAAATAACAAAAGCATAATGCATTCTAGGAAGAGAGCAGTATAAAGCATCTAGAATCTAGGTCCAAAATTCAGAACCAGCTGTTTATGTTAATTTAAATGGAATTGGTTGTAACTAGGTGAAGTATTGAGATTTAAAGTTTTGAGGATTGGAGCAATTCAACATTAGCGAGGTCAAATGTTGATGTGGATAGGTTTTGCAAGAAGGAGAATATGAAGATCAGGAAAACAAAGGGAGCAGGGACAAAGCCTCCAAACCAAAACATACAGCAAGGAGAATTATGCAAATAATTTGAATGAAAAACTCATAAATATTTATCGAGAAGGGCTGCCATAATTATCAGCTGTGTTGTGTCATTGTATGAACAAAAATTTACGTGTGGAGAAAATTCACCCACATCTCTCTAAATAAGACATTTAAAACCATTTGCCAAGTATCATATTGCTCAAATGAACAGTGTTAGTTTGTGTCAAGTTCAAGTAATGCAGATAATTTCTCGCAGCCTAAGACATATATCCATTTTCAAGGGAGTAAGAAACAACCCTATTTAGTTTCTCTTGGTACCCAACATTTACCAAACAAGCTGATTAAAAGTCACGAACTATATACTTCTAGCCAATGTGGAACTTTGGTTGCACACCCAACAATCCTCCCCTCGAACAAAGAACCATCGAGCCTCTCCTCAAATGATCATTCATCACTCTTATCGACCAGGATTCTCCACTCCACTTCTATTCTGCACATGCCTTACCATGAAATATCATTTGTCTCGATAGAGCTCATGCCCACCACCTTCGTTTGGCATTCCGAGAATTCATCCACCATGGCAAATTTCGGGGCATGGCCATACAATGCCACATATCTCCACAATAGATGATATTGTCTAAAAACTTCTCATGGATTTACTTTTGAGCTTTTATCCCAAAAAGTCTCATACTAATGGAGATATATATCCATACTTATATATCCATGATCCTCCCCACTTCTAACTAATGTGGGACTTTGGTTGCACACCCAACAAAAAATAACAGGAACAACACTGATTCTTTTTATCTTTACAAATTATCAACATATACTACTCCATTGGAATGCATAGTGGCCTAGACTTTATATTTACAGACCAAGAAAGTGAACTCAAATTATGCACCATGTCATCCATGCTAATCCCTAGCTTACAGTAAGCCAAACTGTGCCATTAGATTTTCCATCAGTTCATTTTCCTGTACATCAGAAGTCAATGACACAATCAATCAACAAAAATCATATTCTAAATCACATTTCTCATAATGATGATTTCAAATAACAGTGATAAGAAACATAATAAAAGATACAAATCAATTCACTAGAAGGACAGATGTAAAGGGGGATAAGCAGATGTTGTTGTCCCTTCAACGACTTTTATATAAATTTTTATGGTACATATAGTATTAGTATGTAAAAAAAAAAAAAGAAATAGTCGTTGTTTCTGTCTTGTATTAGCCCATGTAGAAAGTACCTAAAATAATCCTAAAAGAGTTATTGGGCTTGACTACTTACAGGCTAATTTAATTATTAAAAGTGATTTTTTATTCAAGTAAAAAGTGTACTTAATTTTAAAATAAGAGTAAAAAAAAAAGGTTTTAACTTTTTTAATACGTATCCAATAAAAAAATTTCTTTCACAATAGCAATAAAGACATTTTCACAACTGCTTCATTATTTTTCTTGTTTCTTTGCAAAAAATTAGGAAAAATAAAAAATTAACTAACTTTTGATGCTTTAGATGTTAAAGAAAGAAGCTTCATAAGTTGAAGACAAAAGTTAATTTTGTGATTGTGTATAATTCTTCTACCCTTTATATAGTAGAGTTCTTTTATTTAAATATTTCAATTCTTGCCTTTCATGTATTATGTTAAACTTTTTAAAATTTTATTTAAAATGAAAATCGATTGGATAGGTCTGAGCGAGTTGTTCGAGTTTGACAAGGTCAATAAAAAAAATGTCTTGAGTATGAATCAAATTGGACCCATGCAAGTTTTATAGTCATACAACTATACCGATTACAATTAATTCATCAATAGCAAGTCGACATGGCACAAGATGAACTACCACTTTATTGCATAAGATGGAATACCAACCTAGTGAATCTTCAAAACAGAGAGGATGAGACTTTGTCTCAATGGTTGGCATCGTATTATTGTAAAGAGTGTGAGAGAGGTTCAATCTATATCATTGTACTCTCACCCTTTTCTATTTCTCCTTCTCCCTCTCTTTTTTCCCTCTTATGGGGTTTCTTGTGGAGCATCCCTTGACCCTATCCCAATAGTAAAGTCGGGGTTTCTTGTGGAGCATCCCTTGACCCTATCCCAATAATAAAGTCTCTTCCTCAATTTATGTGAGGCCTAAGCACAAAAAAATAATAATCTTCAAACTAGAAAATAAAACCAAAGGAAAATATACAAATATTCTACAGAAAATCGGACAAAAATTCCCTAAAATTGGGACATCATCAAAAGTATAATATTGGAACAAAATTCAAGTACCACAAGATTTATCAATAGGTCCAAATATAAAAATACCAAAATAATAAGAGAAATAATTAATTTAACCAAGTACACAGGAGTGAATTTTGCTTATAAATAATATTTACCGCAGCAAAAATGGAACATGCAAAGTATGACTTTTTCAAAAGATAATAGTAATGGTATTAACTTCCAATAATATATAAAAGAAAAATATAGTCTATCAACCAAAGAAAACTATGCTTAAATACTTATTCTACTTAAATCCAGATAATAAATTATTTTAAAAAATGCTCAAATAAAATTACAAACCTGATTGAATGAAACATTGTTGTCAATCAGAAAAAAATACTATATATTGATAAATAAAATTTACAACACCAACTGACAAAGGAGTCAACATACAACTAGTAATGGTACTGTCCAATCAAAAAATTTTTTTAAAAAAATCCGTCAACACATGTTGTCATCAAAAATCAAGATTTTAAATCACATACTTAAGACTTAAGAGGTGGTGTCATTTCAAACATTATATTTTATTTTTCTTTTTTATTCTAATGAGATTTTATTTTTTTATAATTTTAATTTTTTTTTTAAATTATAAGAACAAATTTATCCTTATGATTTACATAAAAAATTTTGAAAATATTGTTTAACTTAAATTAATTTTTTATAATTTTAAATATTCATTTTTAGATCATATATTTTATTAAATAATTTTATATTTTTCATTTTTAAAATTATAAATATTGTTAAAATAATTTTTAAAATTAATTATTAGTATTTTATTATTTTAAATATTTTATAATTATATATTTTTTTGATATATTTTATTAATTATTTTATATTTAAAATATTTATTATCTTTATTTGTAAATAATAGGATAAATTTAATTTATCATATCATTTTTTTGGTTCATAATTATAGTTTGAATAGGATATGATAGTTTATCACATCTTGTTTCTCTTATCACGACCACCAAACGCTAAGAGGTGGCTTTCAAACATTATATGTTTTGAGAGAAAGTTTAATACAGATCATTTATATAGTAGTTTATAGATAGATCATAATTTTTGAATCATTAATTTATTATTAAAATAAATTATTGATTCAAATTAAAAGATATATTTTAATTAATAACATTTAGATTTATACAAAAATAATTAAATTAATTTTTTTATAAATAATTATATATAAAATAATTATAAATTTTAACTAATACTTTTTTAATATTTATATTTACTATAAATACTAAAAAAAATTATATAAACTCAAACTTTTTAAATTTATATTAGCAGTTTTGAGACATCAAATGTTCACCTTTTCCAATCCCAAGCTGTACATCACAAGGGGCTAATAACTCTCATACTAGCTGTAGTCCAATCCAAGTGCAAAAAGGCTATCACAAGTATAGTTAACTTAGTCAAACTATTAATCCTAACAAAATAAGTACTAATTATCATATTAAGTATTCTCTCATATCATTACTGTCAAATTTTATAATACAACTCTTATATTTTTATAAACAGTATATATATATTTTTTACATTTCAATATATTATTATTTATTATACATATTATCATATTTTTTATTTAATTACATCTATTAAAAATAATATAAATAATATTTCAAAAAAATATAAGATGATTATTTTTTTTACAATATCAATTAAAAGAAACTTAAAGAAAGACTTGTCCCAAGATTTTCTATAACAAAAATAATTATAATAAAATTCTTCAAAAAAATTTTAAAGTATGTAAAACTTAAGAATAGCAATAAATAAGAAAAGAATATATAGGCAAAATCACACAATATTTAACGAATAATTTAAATCAACAAATAATTCATATATATATATATAGACAATAGACAACAAAAAAAATCATGAAGCCCTTAAAAGCAAAACTTTGAGTTTGATTAGCTTTATACAACGGTTAAAATGTAAATAGTTAAAAAAAGATTATTAAAAAAAAAAAACGAAAACAAAGAAAGCAGAAGGGGCTTAAGAGGGGTTTATCATCATTGTTCCTCTCCCTCCGCCACACCCAGCAGCACCAGCACCTTCCCCTTCGACGAACTTCACGCCACGTGCCGTGCTTCTCAGTCCACAAGTTAAAGGTGATCTTGATTTCTTCTCTTCTCTTCTCTTCTCTTCTGGGGTTTACCATATGTACTCAATAAACCATTTATTTATTTGCTGAATTTCTATTGGATTCCGAGAAAAAAAGGTTCCAATTTTGATGCTGTGAACAAGTGAATGTGAGAAACCCCAAATGTTTTCTGATATGGGTTTTTTATTTTTCAAATTTTATAGTTGGTGCTGAATTTTAACTTTTCAGGTCTTCTCTGGTGTGTTATTGTAGCCTTTTTTTGGGGGGCGGGGGGGGGTGAAGGAGTATGGTGTTGCCAATGCCATAGCTTATGTTGTTAATTAAATTATTTTGATTTTTTTTTTTGAATTATGCGTCCATTTAATTTAGACAAAACTTCAAATCTCTGTGCTTCTTGAGAAAATTTGGAACATCTTAAGAGAATGAAGAAGAAAATGAGCTGCTTAGTTTGTAAGAGAACGGACTTGGCTTATGGATATTTGCTTCTTAGCATTCTCTTCTTCGTGAGAAGAGATGGAAATGAAAAGAATTGTCATAAAAAAAGATATTATCCTTTTTAATTCAGTCTAGTTTGGTTCGTTTTCAATTATGTGGTGCTTGGTGCCTGGATGAGATTTTTTTTTAAAATCAATTGCTAACTTACTAAATTCATACTCAGTGATTTAGGAACCTGGTTCCTTGTACCACGAGGAGAGGTCTGTTAAATCGTGGGCCAGCATGGCTACGCAGACAATAGCTGAAACTGCACAGAAAATTGTCACCCCTGAAACCCTCCGCTATGCAGGCAAACAATCCAAACGTTGCCTCGTTGTCCCTGTCCGTCTCCGCCATGCCATTAAAAAATACCTTCAAGGTCCTTTCTTTCCTCTGTGTTTACCTTTTCTCCTTATATGTAATATATATCTTTATGAATTCATATTTGTGTGATTGCAATTGTTCATGGTGGTCTTGGGATTATAGAGCAGGAGGAGCCCCATATGAAGAGGAAAGTCTTGAGATTGTCTCAATCATTCAATGAAATCAAGGATGTCAATCTACAGCTGACCACCACTACATCAAGGGAGATAGTTGAAGACCCTTTAAAGTCTTTTGAACAATCAAAACGTTGGAAGATTAAGAGCTCTTATGGCGACATTGGTCTCACGTACAGAGATGATGAGACGATTGCTTATGTTGCTTCTCGAATGCCTGCTGTTTACTCTGCTTGTTACAGAGTACTTAAGGAGGTATGTGGGAAACATAATCCAGCAAGGGGAAAAATAAAGAAAAAATTTCAATGAAAGAAGGGAGTGTATATTCAAATAATTGGTGTTAAAAACTATGTGATAACAAGTTGAAATGGATTTTTGAGTCATTTGTTTTATGTTAATTGTTTCCTTTGTTTGCAAAATAAATAGATGAAGCCTGTTAAAGAAAAATAAATAAATAAATAACTGCATGTGTGACAGACAGTTTTGAGTGCATGCATGGCAAGATAAGGAAAAATTAGGATTCTAATGAAAAATATTTCTTCAAAAGCAGGGGTTGCTTAAGTTGTCACTAAAATGAAAAGGAAGTGATACATGAATGCTCCTATGAGATAGAGTCACGGAGTCGGATGAGAGCTGAAGTCAAAGAAGATAAAAGGGAGATCATGAATGAAATGGGTAGAACTAATTAGCATATGGAAGCATTGCAAGAATTGTGGTGGTAGATTTTAGGTCTAAATTTAATCAAACAGGGAACCAGAATTCCTGTGTTAGACTGAATAGTGATTGGTAATCCCTAATATGTGGGATTAGAGTGTCTTGTATATATATTTTTTCATTTATTTTCCAAGTCATATCATATGGGTGTTGGATCAGCTACTTCATGATTCAGTTTCCTTAAGGTGTGAACCATGTATCTCCTTGACATATGTTCACTTTAACTTCTTACTTTAATGAATAACCGAAAAAATGCCTTTCAGTCTTGAATAAAATGTTGGTGAATTGGAAATTAATCTCTACAGAACTCTTTATTTTATGTCTTTTTAGGTTCGTAGAAGGCTTCCTGGTTTTTCCCCTGCTAAGATATTAGATTTTGGTGCTGGGACGGGTTCGGCTTTCTGGTAAAAGAGTCTTGAACTTTGTTTGTGGTGAATGGTTAACTTTGATATTATAACTTTTAGTTATGTTGTTTCTTGAATTAATTTGTTGCCTTTTAAATCTGATGATGTAGGGCACTGCAAGAAGTCTGGCCAAAATCTTTAGAGAAAGTTAATTTAATAGAACCATCACAGTCAATGCAGCGTGCAGGTCGTAGCCTCATACAAGGTAAATGTTAATTAGCTTTTTCAAGCAAGATAGGTTTCTTAATGTTTTCAAATTGAGGTGAGGGAGGATAAAGAATATTAAGTCTTAGGAGAAGGCTAGAAGGGCAACAGCCCAACTTGGAATGTACATTTGAAGCAATGGAAGAGGGTCCACTGAGATGTACATTTACAATTATGTTGAAATGATGTAATGTAACTGTAATTTAAAGCTTATGGTTAACGGATTACTAAATTCATCATCATTTGACATTATTCTTAAACAAACTAGTATATTAATAGTGAATTTAGTGTCGATTGTTAAGTTCTCAAAAATTATTTGTATGCTTGACCAGAGGGATGAGCAACTTCCCATGTCCTAATGTATTCAGGGATGAGTACTCAGTAATGCTGTCATATTATACTGCAAATATAATTATCTGTATGAGGTACACGGCACAGCTAGACATGTATGATGGAGAAGGGTGGACTTGTGGACTTAGTTTATTTGCTACTTTGGGTGTTGGTATTCTTGGGGAACTTACTTTGGTCACCTTCTAAAAGTTTGAGTATTGTATTAGATTTGATTAGAATTTCAGTAGCCTTTGTATTGAATGATACATAAGATCAACAATTGTAAGATTGCAGAAACAAATCCTATTCCAAAGTTGCTGAAAGATAAAAGAAAACTATGTACTTTAATCTTGAAATGATAAAAACCGAATTGTAGAGCATAGTTGCTGAAAATACTGATTGGATTTGGCAAATGTTTTATAAACTAAAGCACTGTATTCTCTTTTCTTAATATATATATATATATATATATATATATATATATATATATATATATATATATATTATCTAGTTCTTTTTCATATTTTGATGTTACATCATCAGTAATGTTAGAAAAAAAATTATTTCATTAGGACTTGGGTTGGCAATTTTGGTGATCTGGGTCATGCACCCCCATGAGCCATGGGATGTATGACCAAGGCCATCTTTCGGAGGGTGCTGCAGGGGTCTTGGTAGTGACTGAGATCCCTTAACCTAAAATGGAATAGATCCACTGGCTGTGGTAGAAGCTGTCTCTCAGATTCACAGAATAACTACAAAACCTTGCAAAATTTGAAGGGTCTTACTTTGAATTAAACATTCTCTTTCAGGTGCACTAAAGATAAAATAATTCAGGTATATAAAATTCATACCTCATTATATAGATTTTTGGTTGGTGGATTATGATCCCTCTTATTGAAATCTTTTAGTGGTGTTGCATATGACTTAATTGGGATTGGTTTGATTATTTATCCTGCACTATGAACAAAAGATGAAGGTGATTAAATCTTAGGAAATATCAGAATATAATTCAAGTTTCTGTGAGGCTTGCCTGAGACGGGTGATTTGAGTTGATAAATCAACTTTTCAAGAATTAGGTATCTTGAATCACCTAACAAGTGATACCGATGCAGCCAGTTGGATCTTCAGATTCATTGCCGCATAATTATTCCTCTCTAATCTAAATTATTGAGTGGCTGTTGATGACAGAAAGAACCTTCAGAGGGTATACTCAATAACTGTTAATTATTTCAATTTTCAAGCAGTTGGAGGAAGTAATACTAAACTAATCTTGTTCAGAACAAGCAAGATTTTCTCTTTTTAAGGTGAATGATATACTTGAAAAAGAAAAATTTTTTAAGAAAAAAAGAAAAAAAAAAAGATAAGGGTTGGTTTTATCTATTATAGAAGATTGTCAGCGAAATCACGAGAAGATTTTAAAGTTTTGAAAGAGATAGTCTGCAGGTCTCACTATGCTTGGTTCTTCATTAGTACATTGAAAAACTTCTTTCTAGTGATTGGTGCCTAAGTCATACCGGTCAATGAAATGAGTTAAATAGTCCTTATCATCAAATGTGTCCCAGGATTTCCCCCTTATATAATAGTATTTATGTTACATTAATTTATGAAGTGGATTTTCCCATTAATTATTGAATATATTGAAATCTTTCCCTCCTGATATTCTTGAGAAAACCTGAGAGAAAACTGTTTAATAGTTGATGAATTACGAATTTTGTTCTGCTGTTGATTATATAGGTCTCAAGAATTTGCCACTTATTCATAGCTATGATAGCATTCAAGCACTTTCTAAAAGTATCGGTAAATCGGAGAGAGGGCATGACCTTGTAATTGCTGTAAGTGTATTCTTTTGGATTTAGTTACATATATTAGCAACAAGTTGTTTGTGCTTCAATTTAGTTTGTGCAGTCTAGAGGTGAAAATAAGCCAACCATTTTAATTGGCCTGGAAAAATATGAAATTAGTTCAAAGATAAAATGGATTTCAATAATAAAATCAAATCATGTTGGATTGGTTTAGTTAATCTGTTTTGACTTTAGGCATGTATGCTAAAATAAAAATATTCATTATACAAAAGAATTGCATGAGTGTTATATACAATAAATTTCTAGCAACATCATCAACCAAAATCAATAATTAATCTAAATATTTAACCACATCAATTCTGTAGCCAAAAATTAAAATTAAGGATAAAATTTTATACACCATTTGTGACTTAACTATATTAAAATTTGTTATGTTTATGCATATTGTGTTTCATGTATCAAACTCTAATTTACAGGCTGCTTTGATAGGTGGACTTGAAGATCTAATTGTTTTGCTCAACTAATTTATTAAACTCTATCATAACATTGAACATATACATAAAAGATAATCAACTATTTATATATGGTTCATATGTTCAATACCTTGAAAATCCAAAAAGCATTTAATACCTTCTTCTTAAAGTAATTAGGATGAGTAATAAATGCAATTTTTATTCCTTAACATGTGCCTCAAGGGCATACGTTAACAAACCTTTTTTTGTTCCTTCCAAATTTTAAATTTAGATCGAAACAAACTAAATGTTTCAGCTGAATTCGCTTTATTGTTTCAGTTTCATTGTTTAGTTGCAGAACCCTATTTGCCTTTTCTTTAATTCTGGAAGGGATATAATTTGGTTTGATATTATTTTTTCAAGAATTGGGCATAAAAAGTGTTTGTCTATGTTTTCTTAAATTGATGCTAATTGCTTGCAATCTGTTTTATGGGCCAAAGTCCTATGTGCTTGGAGAGATCCCATCACTAAAGGATCGAATTACCATAGTTCGCCAACTTTGGGATCTAACACGGGATGTTCTGGTATGATTTAAAGCTTCTAGTTTTTTTGTCTTATGATGGAGAGGATTGTCTACAACTAATTTATGGTACTTATTAGAATAGTGCCACTTTTAACCATTTTTAGAAAGTAAAACAAAGTAATTGGGAGAGGAAAAGGAGTGGTAGGAGCAAAGCAAAATGTTTATGAATTTATAGGAAAAACTTTCTTTAAAAAGAGATGAATGAGAGCACTTTTGAATTTCATAAATTTATCTTTCTGTTTGATTCTTTTCAATCTTATATCTGATGTTATCTCCATTTGTGAAATCAACATCTTGTAGGTTTTGGTTGAACCTGGAACACCTCATGGATCCAATATTATAGCTCAGATGAGATCTCACATATTATGGATGGAAGAAAGAGTAAATTAACGACTGTCATATTGTTCTTTTAAGAAAATTTTGAACAATAAATAATCTTTGTATTATGTCTTTTCCCATCATGGTTGTGCGCTTTTGTTTAGACATTTTGTTCTTACACAGAATGGAATTTACTCCTTTTGTAGAAATATCGTAAATCTGCTCATAAGAACAATGACGTTTGTAAAGATTTGATGACTCAGAATACCGGTGCTTTTATAGTTGCTCCTGTAAGTATATTAAATTTTCACTCAACATCTTTTCCAATTTTGCAGTTTGCCAATCTCACTCTCTTTCGCTCTGTCCCATTCTTATCTTTTTATTTGATAAATTTTCTTCATGCAGTGTCCTCATGATGGGACTTGTCCACTAGTAAAATCTGGAAAATATTGTCATTTTGTTCAACGCTTGGAAAGGACATCATCACAACGTGCTTACAAGGTTTCTCCGTAATCCATATTTTACTTTCTGCATTGGAAAGAGTCAAGTCGTCCCCACATTCCTACTTTCCTCTTTTCTTTGATATCAAGAAGGATTAACATAACAAGAAATTTATTTCTGTTCTAAATTTTATCATTTTGCAGCGTTCAAAGGGTGAGCCTTTACGTGGCTTTGAAGATGAGAAATTTTCCTTTGTTGCTTTCAGACGAGGACAAAGACCAAGGCAAGTGTTTTATTAAATAAATATATTATGTTTGAACTCAAGCAATATACAAATAGAATAACAAAAATTGCGGAGAGTTCTTTTTCATGAAATTTTGACAAGCTTATGGACATGTATCTCATATTACTAACTTTCTCCAAATTATTTTTTTATGATGATTTCTTTCTGTTGATATGGAAGATTTCTTATGGTCACAATTTCTATTCTCAAGGCAACACTTCCGATCCTTCCTTCCCTGTCCATTGAATGGCATAAACCATGTCTTTGAGGCATATATGCTTTCATATTATCTAATTCTGGCTTTTTTACTCATCC
The DNA here is from genome assembly GCA_029884605.1 of Ormosia emarginata. Classification (NCBI taxonomy): domain Eukaryota; kingdom Viridiplantae; phylum Streptophyta; class Magnoliopsida; order Fabales; family Fabaceae; genus Ormosia; species Ormosia emarginata. The sequence continues at coordinate 45,027,904 of JAQQTP010000089.1, read as the reverse complement.
CTTGGACCAGGGAACCTTGGCCCCTTGACGGTATGGAATTTGAGACTCTGAAGGAGCAGCATGCTAAAAGAAATCCCGAGGATCTTGAAATTGACTATGGTACTTGTTACACTTGTGCATGCTTGTTTTCTGTTAAAATACTTTTGAACAGAATATATGGTCTGATTTGCTATTAAACCAGCTTCCTTTCCATGGTCTATGGGGAAGGCTTTTATGAACTATTCATTTCCATTTTTTATTTATTTCTCTTCACTTTGTCAGAGGACTGGTTGAAAATGCAACAAGCTGATAATGCTCCTGGTGAAGAAGTAGTAGATGCAGTAACTACTTATGATTCTGATGCTATGGAAACTGATGGTGCTGATGATAATGAAGAGGATGAGGAGGAAGGGGAGGAAGAAACAGCTAGTGCTGATCTTGGAGGTGGCTGGGGCAGAATTGTCTTCATGCCTGTCAGGAGGGGTAGACAGGTCACAATGAATGTGTGTAGATCCACCAAACGGGATGCCTCAGAGGGTTCATATGACCGTATTGTTGTAACACACAGCAAGAATCCTACCTTACACCATCAGGCCCGAAGATCTCTTTGGGGTGACCTATGGCCGTTTTGAAGCTAAATCATGTGTGGTGTTAATTTATTTTTGTCATTTGATGTGCCCCTCATGTAGCTATGCACCAATATTTAAGGGTTATGCCTTCTTATGACTAGGTTTAAGGTTGCCTAATGAACTTGCTAAACTAGATGTTCCTATCAAACTCTGAAGAGCCTCTATAGTAGCATATACTATTGGACGAGGTGAATCAGGTGATATAATTTTGTTTAATAGATGCAACAAGAACTTGATTCGAGTTTTGATAAATTGCGAGCCTTAACATGTAAGATTTTAATGTCCAAAATGTATGAAATTTTAAGTTGTTTCAGGGCATAAACTGATGAGGTTAAACTCTCTCTTTGCAGTCATTCTTAATAATTGTTTCCCGTTTTTAAAAACAAAAGAATAGAAAAAGATGTTTGGGTAATTGTTTTCTTACCGCCAATTTTAAAATTTAATCTGAGATTATCGATTTTAAGAACAAGAAAACAGAAACACCTTAAAGATGTTTTCTAACTTTTGTTTCCAAAACACGTAAAAAACATGGTGGCAGTTCAGCAAATAAGTGATATCATTAATGGCAGTTTCATAATAAAAAGACATCATTTCATCTCTTCATTCCCCATCATCCCATGTGAGTATGTGACTGAAATGGAGAATCATGTTCATGGAAGCTCTCTTCCCAGTCAATCATCCCCTTCCTTTTTCTTTCTTCTTGTTCTTGTGGGTTGATGCATTGCATTCTTCATTACCGCCATCTCTATCCTTCCAGCGGCGTTTTCTAGTGAGGTGTTCATTTGATTGAATGAGGTCTGGAGCAAGTTGTAGAGGTAAGAGAGGGGCTCTAGACCAGCAAAAGTTGGGATTTTCATACGAGGGAAGGTGTAAATCCACTCAACAGTGATAATATTGAGCTCCAAATAGATATCTCAGAACTCAGTAGTCGAATAAAACCTCCAAGTACCGCAACAAGTCCAAAACTTCTTCCAAACAAATTTTGTTTTTTGATTTTAAAAGATCTGTTAAAAATTACTCATTTGTTTTTAAAAAACTAATCTAAAACAAATTTTAAAAATAATATTGTAAACAAGTTTTAAAAATGGAAAACAGAATATCATTCCAAACAGGGCCTATATTACTGCTTTTCATTTTCCATTCGTATTTTGAAATGATTAAGGATATACGCAACAAAATCACAACATGATCCTTCTCCTTTCCCCAGTTCCACCACTTCCATCATTTTCTTTGGAGAATACAAAGGAACTTCAATCAAAACAAAAAGCAACACCAAAAGCGGTATTGGAATCGTAAGTTTAACATGTCTTCTTAGACAATTATGTCATTTAAATTAATCAAAGTACTAAATTACAGTAACTCATATTCTAACCATGGTTTAAATGGATTACCTTTATTTTTATTTTTTTATGAATGACGTTAAAATGGATATTTTGTTAACACAGGTTATGCATTGTTAGTCAAGGGCCTAATATGGAAGTGCAATATTGGGTGAAAAGGGATTCACCGTCATTTTGAGAAAGTGAAACCACAAGACGGTGTAATTTAACCTTCAAACTTTCATTTCATAGGTAGACACTTGACGAACAAGAATGCTCAAGATGGAAAATTGAAAAACTCGAGTGAAAATTAAATGTGGCAAAATATCATCTAAAAGACTAAAAGCAACATCAGATGTCCAATTTAAAAGAAACTCGGTAACTAAAACCAAAATTTTGGCATAATCTGGTGTCACCACTTCTCTCCAACAAACACATTTAACCTAGATGTTGTATTGGCTAGCTGTCCTCAGCAGTTCACACATCAAGGTGCAACCACAATCCGTCCAGCCACTTGGTCAAGATCCCGCCGACCACTGGATGTAATTCTCCTGCCACTGAGAGATAAAGAAAAAAATATTATATCAATCCTCAAAGATTATGATATGAAAGATAAAAGATAGACAAATAATGATGCAGAATAGACCAAAAAAAACCTAAGAATAGGATCAATAATTTCATATGCGAAGCAATGCCAGAGAAAGCAACTATTCACATCCAACAAAAGCTAGCTGCATGAATTAGAAAAGAATGATAGTGAAATATCCTTTCAATTTCCACCTAAGTATTGACACATCTAAGTTCCAAGGCACTATCTTCAATATTGTTTTTTTATAGAAACTATCTTCAATATTGTACTGTAGCTATAAAAACTCTAGTAGATTTAACTACGGCAAAGGAGTCCATACCCCTTGGTGTCAATCTCAATGATGTTCATGTTCTGCAACTGTTGAAGAATGTGACGAGCAATGGCGCCACTGCTCTTGCAGAAATGAGGAGGACGACTTCCATTCCTCTGGCTCCCACCATAAATCCTCTGAAATGCACCAACACCTAGACCCCCTCTTAAGTAGATCTTTCTTGCCATGGAAGCTGAAATCAAGATTGAATTAAGCACAAAAATTAGATCATTGCAATTTCCAACAAGAAAGGACCCAAAAAAAAAAGACTTCTTTAGAAGTTTCATGTTAGTGAACATTCAGAAAGAAATTTTCCGAACAATCAGGGAAACAAATCTCACCAGCTCTAACATAGTACCAATCAGGATCATAAGGAGCCAATTCTTTAAATCTAGCAGTCTTCACAATATCTGTCCACTCTGGAAGTTCCATCTGTTTAGAACCAAAGAAAAAAAATGAAAGAAATTAGAGACAACACAACCAGTCCTGAACTTGATAAACCAATAACAGAACATAATAAGGGACATAACAGACAGTTATTTCCCAATTCCATAGCATAGGAAAGCAATCTGATCGACAAAATTGAGAAACAACCCAAAGAAAAGTGTACCATGTATAATTTAAACAATAAGTGGAAAGCATAAATAACTAGTTTACAACAATTTTGCTTTTTTTTCTAAAAGGTGGAAGGCCTTTCTAGAACTAGGCCTATAACACTAGTTGATGAAAAAAACCACTAAATCTTTTTTCTTTTTCTACAGTTTCCTGTTAGCTGCTTCTTCTGAATCTCTTACACATCACCATATATTCCCCTTACACAACCAACGTTTTGTTTTTTTAATTTTATTTGTTTATTAACACACAAGTTGATAACGAAATCATAACAACCTCCAAAACACCAAGAAACATAGAATGTAATAGACATTCACTTTAGTAAGTAGTATATGTAAGCATTTCATTTGCCCACAAACACAATCATCATATATAATAAGTCCAACGAGATTTCAAACCAAAGTAAGACAAATCATAAACTTCAACCCAACTCAAAAAAAAAAAAACACTGTTTTAGACAAAATGGCATGATGATTTGTCAAGCATGAAACAGTTCACAAGCATAACAATTAGCAACCAATTTTATGGGTGTAGAAAAATTAAATTATGGGTTTCAGATAATTTCAAATATTTTCCAAAAAAAAAAAAAAGGAATACAGAGGGTTTGTTCAGAAGCTTTCTAAGGACTCCCAACTTTGGCCAGAAACAAACAGGAAAAAAGAACAAAGTGAGATGATTATACTTTGCCAGATCGCTTGAGGTGAGCAGAGTAAGCCTTGACGAACTCGTGAGGGGAAACGTCCTTCACAGTCCTCGCAGTAGCCATGGCTCAAGGAAGGTGATGTTGCCGCTAATGAGTGAGTATCTCTCTTTCTCTCTCCCTCAACAATTAGGGTTTCAGATTCTATTGAGTGTTTATTATTGCCGTTAGGGTTTTCATCTTCTTGTTTTTTTTTTTTTTAATGTCTGACCTGACCAAACTAATTGGATCTGGACTCATGCAATATAGGCTAAGGTCCGTTGAGCATTTTTTTTGGGAAAATACCAAATTTTAAGAAGAATAAAATACCTATGTTCCGAATTTACAGGTTATACATTTGTGCAAAATATATATTGAGTTTAATTTCACATTGTTAGTAAGATTTTCTTAATTAATCACTAGCAGAATTTTAAGTTTTCAAAGTATCTCCCACTTTGTAAATAAAAAACTAATTTTTTGAAGTATGGTTAGACGTCTAAGTAGAGACTTCTCTTAATAGTATTATTTTTATACACATAAATTTTATAATCAAACTTAGAATTATATATTTAAAAGACTCGAATTCCTTCCACTCAAACTAACACCTGTTGATTAATCACTAGCAGATTGACTGTAAATCTACATTTTTTTATTTTAAGCACTAAATTGCTTAATAATTGATGAAAAAAATACTATATTTTATATTTTAAAAAATAAAATTTAAAATATATAGAAAAATTGATAAATGATTTTTATGTTTATCTTCCTTTAGCATTTTATATTGGTTTAATCACAATTACTGTGTATTAAGGATGAAAATAACTAAAACAAAAAGATTAGGATAACTCTTATGAAGTTGTAATAAGTTAACATGATGCCAATTGCAACTACAAAAGTATGCTAAGCTTACAATTTTACCCCTTCATATTTGTTTTTATCTTCTTCTTTTTTTCATTTGTGTTTTAATAGTCAAGTAATGACATTTTGAGTAAACTAAAAGTTGGATACCAAATAGGTGAATTCTCATTATAATAGATAATAGGTAAAAGATAACCAAATGTAACAAAACGTTAACCTTCTCCTCCCCCTTGTATTTCCATCATTCTCTTGAATGATGCTAATGGAGTTGCCCTTGATAGGGTTGTTCAGGTTAAGTTTAAATTTTTAGTTTAATAAATAAATATTTAGTACATGTTTAAATGAGCTTATTTTAATTTTAAAACATTCATAATCAAAATATAGTACTAACATGAAGTTGTGCAAACAGAGTAAAAAAGAAAGAAAAAATTCATTTTAATTTATTTTGTCATTATGTGAGTGTTTTCTGTGACATGAAAAACTTATAAATTTTTTTCTCTTTTTTATTTTTAATTTTATAATTTTTTTTACTTATATGTGAGTTATATAAATAGAGTAAAAAGAAGAAGAAAAAAGTGCATTCTAATTTATTTTGTCATGTGAGTATTTTCTATGAGAAGAAAAACATATATAGTTTTTAATTACTCTTTATAATTTTTATTTTATAGTTTTTAAATGATGTTTTAAACTCAATCTTAATTAATTTTTTATAACTTTTCTCTTTAATTCTAAAGAAAACTCTATTAAAATTGTAAAATATACTTATGCCATGTATGAATCAAGCATTTAGATCATGTATAAATCGTTATAATTATGTAAAAGGTTTTATGTTTGATAATTAATATTTAATAGTATATAGTGTGATTAATTGTTTTTCAAATTTTTTTCAAGTAATAATAATTAATAAATAACAATGTCATTAATGATTTTTAAGACAATTTTACTTATATTATAATATATATAATACAGATTATTTTTTTGCATGTGGCTCAGGACAAACGTTGATGAGTATCTCAAGCTTATGTCAGCTGTGTGCATGTGATTTTTGGTATCCACTTTAGCGCTATTGTTTTCTTCTCTAACAGAAAGAAACCAAAAGTTTAGAAGTCATTTCCTCCCAACTTTCTCCCAATTTATTGCAAACATATCAAATGGAGGTCTTGTAATTAATATATATATTAAAAATATAATATCACTCTGTTTTTTAAAAACTACACACGGTCACTTGGTTTTTTTATAACTTTGTGTCTTTTCTTTTAATTAATTATGAAAATGAACCACTAGGTCTTTTATGATGAACCACTAGGTCAATGCACCACTTGGTGGATCACTTAAATTACCTGTTATAATAGGTTTAAGTATTTTATAAAATGGTCCATGACTTTTTTATTTTGGAGTCTTATTATTTTTTAATATTACAGTTTGCTCCCAGATCTGGATTTGGTATAAAGAACTTGCCGGAGAGAATGTAGCAGATCTAGCTTTCTTGTGCATTCTTTTATGAAATTTGTACAGACCAAAACAAGATTTATTTTCAGAACAAATAACAATCTCACTAGCTCTTTCTGCATAAAGCCCTCACCTTGCAATCCCAAATAAAATGAGTCCATCTTTGTACTTTGTAGTTCCAAACGCTAGAAAGAGAATACTATTTGCAAAAGATGAAGGATTTTGCTACTGCACGATAACACTCGACCTTCAACACTTTCGGATGCATTAGTTTTAGAATTTAATTTATATGAATTGTCAATGTAAAATAAGAAATAAAACTTACTTGTACATGCTCGCGTCTCGTAGCATTACCCAAAGGTGAATATTATTTTAGAATATCGTAGAATGCCACAAAGCAAATAAATAAGTCATTTCACCATAAAGATCCAAAAGAAATAACATTAATAAAGAACTTTAATACTCACCTACCATCCAACTGGTTATGGATGGTAACTATTGAGGTAGTTAAGTGGTCTCTAGGGACACCTAACCCCTCTTTATTCTAAAAAAGGAAAGCCATAACAACATTTGTACCACACATTTCAACTACATAGCCACACTGTATCTGATGATTCTGGCTAGCTAGCAGTATCACCAGTTGATCCAATATGCACTAATAGGTGGAATTAAGAGTACACTCTAAATGATAGGCCAGAACCACTTAACTTCTCTTCTATGATTTTAGATAATTTTTCTACCATTGAAGGGGAAAAATAATTTACCCAATCCCCTATTTCAGCCTTCCTAAACAAGTGCCTTTTCTCAAAATTCCTGGCAATAATTGTTCCAGACTTGTTTACCTCTAATCCTTTCATCTTCTCAAAGCTACACAGCTCGATTATGTTCTCAATCACTCCATTACTTTCCTCCTCCAGTGTGAATGGACAACCCAAGAACTCTGCCACTCTTTTCACATCAAAATTGCAATCTTGTTTCAGGTCCTCATACTTCAAGAACAGAACCTTGTCAGGCCTCTCTATGCTCTCCCTCCAGTAACCCAACATATGGTTCCAAAATGGACCATACGCAATTATCCCGTTGCAATACATTTCAAAAGCTTCCTCTAGTGCTAATGTAGGCAAACACTCTGGCTTAACTTTGTTGAGGAAAATCCAGGTGGATACAAAAGTGTCAAAAGGGTTCCTGCAAATATAGATTACCCTACAATTAGACTCCTTGATTGAGTTGGCCAATGAAGGGAATGGAATGTGAGTACCAAAAAGTCTTGGCTTAGGCATGTTGGAGAGGTCAGGAACTTGGTCATGGTGGGTATCCACATAAAGGGTGTATTCAAAGAAAGGCACGAGGTCATGGGGATTAGAAGTAAGCAAAGGATGTGTCAATGATGTAGTCAAATATTGTTGGCGATTGACAATGGCGAAGGTAAGGGCTTTCAACCAAGTAGTGCCTGATTTTGGTATGGTGGCCACAATAACATCACTGTCTTTAGCTTGGAAGTGCTTCTGAAAAGTGATTATTGCTTGAATTTGAACTGGCTGGCACCAAAAGCCTTGAAATAGATATTGGTAACGTGTTCTCCAACCTTTCTCTTTGGGAAGAGAGAGAATCAGCTCCTTACATTCTTGGCTTAGCTTCTCTTCTTCTTCAGTTGCTTCCTCCTCACCCCTTGATTGGTTTTCTGTGAACTTGGTGAGAGGAGCCATTGGAATAGAGTACCACTGGACAATGGTAGCTAGCGAGTAGTTATTGGCATGACAATTTAGCATACAAGCTGCCATTATTTATAGTGGTTCAATCAAGTAGAAGAAAAGGATCTATCAAATCCACCAACGAGAGTGTTTACTGTTACTTTTTTTTTATGTTTATTGTCACTCTTATTTCATTAGTTTTTTATTAAGTGAATTATTTTAAACAATTAGATTAAAATAAAATCAAAATTTATTTGATAAAAAATTAATGAAATATGAGTGATAATAGACACAAAATAGTGACTAATTGATACTCCCTCCATTAAAGGCGTAGAACATGTGCTATTTTATTACTTTTTTTTAAGTCTTCAAAACGCTCAAACACATGTGCGATCTAAGATGCTATAACTCAAAACATGTGTGAGGTAGTTGTGAAAGGTTGATTATTTCAATAATCGATTATGTTTAATATATTAATTAAAAAATAATTTTATATTAATCTATTTCATTTGAATGTAAAGAAAAAATTATTTTTATGCATTAAATTACAAAAAAGAGGTTGGTTTTGCATTAAGGATGACATTATTTGATTGTTGGACGGCTAGGGGTGCACACGGGTCGGATTGGATCGAGTTTGGAGGAAAAAATATCCAAACTAATTAATTAAAGTCGGGTCGGGTTGTGCTAATTTTTTCCTTGTAACCCGATCCGAACTAACCCGATGATAATCGGGTGGTCAGGTTGGTCGGATTGGACTAACCCATGAATATTTTCTAATAGGAATTACTCAAAACGACGTCGTTTCTTGGGTCATCGGGTCGAGTCATCGGGTTGGTTCACCAAACTTGTCATTCGAACCGATGGCTAGACAGGTTTATTGGGTCTGACCCGAACTGACCTGTCTACCCGACCAAACCCGGATATTTTATCATCGGGTCGGGTCAGGTCTTCGAGTTCGCGGGTTGCCGATTTGAGTTGTGCAGCCCTATGGCCGGCTAACGTACAGGGACATATCTGTAAAAAAAATTGAAAGCTAACAGCTTTTAAAAGTAACGCTCACTTAGGAGATTTTACTCCAACAACTTTTTATTAAAAAAAAATTGTTAATTTCACACATTCAGAAAGTCAAATACGATTCAACAATACACAACAACTTTTTTTTAACAAAAAAATTGTTGGATATATGAAAACATCTGAACCAAACACACTACAAATCAAAGCAAAAAATCACGTATCTCAAGGAAAACACAAGAAATTAAGGCTTTAAACCTCAAGTGTTTGCACGCTTAAGTGTCTAACAACACAACCTTACATTTTTTTTAATATATTAGAAGTGTGAGCACTTTATCTAATAATGTTAAGATGAGGTTATTGATACTATCAAATTGCTTATTTACAATCTCTATTAACCAATAATAATTTTATTCATTCATCTTATTTTGATTTGAAAGAGGTCACTTTTTAAATATTTTCTCTTGTTTTATTCAAAAGAATAAAGTGTATGGAAAATGTATATAAAGAATATGTTTAAATAATATTATTGGTAGATCAAAACTTAAAACATTACTATCATATCAATATTTAATATTATATACTCTATCCGTTTTATAAGGGTTTTGGTTTTTTTTTTTCATTACATCTAACAGCTTATTTGACAGTTTAACAGTTTACTAAAATTTAGGGAGTTATAAATTTTAAAACACATTATGCACTAAACTTGAACTTGGGTAAAATTTCAAAATCTATTTATATTTATATGTAAATTGTCTTGAAGAATAATGATACTCTTAAATGTTATTGTACATAATTAATGTTAATAATAGTTTTAAATATATACTATAATTTGCCAAATACCTTTGTGTGGATCTTTTTTAGAAATGTTACATAACTTTTTGCCAAGAAACGTACATGTCCGAAGGGAGGGGATCATAGGAAAAGGCACTGGAGTTTTTCCGATAAAGTCACCAAGGCCGAGCGCAATGAAGTTTCTCCTATGAAAAAGCCAATCAAAGATTCGTGAGCTGAATGTGGCATTTGCTATTGAAATAGTTTCTGTGAGATGACTTGTTAACCATGCACGAACAAGTCTGTCAGACTCACGCCAATGAAAGTAATCAGGATTAGGTGGATCCAAACGCATCTTTGGGTTTCTAAGTGGTATAAGAGCAACAATCCATTCCATAAACGTAGGCGTTTCACCGTTAGTAAAGGTGGTGAAAGTGGAGGAGGCATGTGTCATCATTGAGTTAAGGCGTCAGTCATGATAGTCACTAATACCATGAAGACTTTTTGAATAGAAAAGTTGGGTAAACTCAATAAGAGTCGGGCCAAAGTGTTTATTATAATATAGGCAAATATATTACATAAGATAACGATAGGATAAGATAAAATTAAAAAAAGATAAAAACAACTAAAGATAACACGAGATAAATTCAAACTAAATTAAACTAAAAAACTTAAACTATATCCTAAGATAAGATATTTGCTCTATCACCCTCCTTCAAACTGGCTATCGCTATGAAAAGGCCAAGTTTGGATCTTGGAAAATGATGAGCTGAGAAGGCGAAAGCCATATTTGAGCGTCAATTGAACCTTATGAGGTTTCTATGTCTATGGCCAGAACAAAAACATTCTCAAGAAGATGACTAGATATGCACCATGATTGAAAAGTGGTCAAACTTCTTGCCAAGAAACATGCACGTACATCCAAGGGGAGGGGATCATAAGGAAAGGTGTTTGAGTTTCTCTGATAAAGTCACCAAGGCCAAGGGGCATTAGAGTTTCTCCTTTGAAAAAGCCATCAAAGATTATGGTGGTGAATGTGACATTTGCCAATGAAGTAGCTTTCGTGACTTGTTAACCATACATGGACAAGCCTATCAGACTCATGCCAATGAAAGTAATCAGGATTGGGTGGATCCAAATATATCTTTAGATTTTATGGTGCTATAGGAGTAACAATTCATTCCATAATCGCAGACGTTTCACCACCAATGAAGGTGGTGAAAATGGAGGAGGTGTATGTCATCTTTGAGTTCATGCGTCAATTATGGTAGCCTATGATACCATGAAAACATTTTAAATAGAAAAATTAACTGAACTCAATAAGCGTCATGCAAAAGTGTTTATTATAATAATAATAATATAAACAAATAGATTACATAAGATAATAATAAGATAAAATAAAATTAAAAAAAAAACAATTAAAAATAATATGAGATAAATTCAAACTAAATTAAACTCAGAAACTCAAACTAAATCTTAATATAAGATATTTGCTCTATCATCATTGCATAATTGTTTTTTTAAAGTATAGAATAAAAATTTATTATAGAACAGGATTGTTTTTTCATCCATACTTTATTTTATTATACTTATATATATTCTTTTTGGTAAGGAGAGAGATATTTTTTTTGTATATTTTGAAATTTTATATAATTGTTTTCTTGAAAATAATGAATCGATTGTGTATAGAAATTTAAGTTAAAGAAAGAGAATTAACTGATATTATACGAAAATTATATGAAATATTGAAAAATAAAAAGGGTTTAATTTTAATTCATTGTGACTATTTTTTTTAACACTAATATCAATAATACGTGTTACCACATAAATAAATGACTTTTTTATAATTTCTTTTTGACGGGATAAATGATTTTTTTTATAATTACATTTAGTTAAAAAAATTAAACTTTACAAATATATCATCAATTTATCACTTTAGGTGGCCCTTTGTGTTGTCACTATCACTTTATGTGGCCCTTGATATTAATACCACTCACACATTATTGGATGTTGGTATTTATGTGACACAGCCTGTAAATATACAAATAAAAAACGTGACATATCAGCTAAGAAATATATTTCTTATATTTATCAAGAAAAAAAACGAGACATATCGTATATATGTAGAAGAAATATCAGATGTACACATGACCTGTAACATCCCGGGGGTCAGGTTTCACATGCACTTACGGTTATAATTTATAAATTCAGCAGGACAAATGATGAAGAGTAGTACTACTAGAGTTTGGGCTGCAGACGGATTAGGATACGTATGACTTAGATTTACATCTTTATAAAAAAATTTTAGTTATTAAATAAAAGAAAGAGATAAATATAAAAATTATAAAAAAAATTTATATATTGTATTTGAGTTTTATTAATAATTTTTTTATATTTATCTTTTTTCTCTATTTGATTATGAGAGAAAAAAAAATTAAAAAAATCCAAATTTTGTATGACCCAAAAATCGATTAACATTAATGAGAAATTTATAAATAAATTCAGGATATTTAAGTTGAGTATAATATTTAAATTAAGTATATTTGATCAATTATATTATTAATTAATAGATAATTATTATATTTAAATATTAATTAATTGTTATAATATATTATAATTAATAATATAATTGATTAAATATATCCAATTTAAATATTCTAAATTTATATAAAAATTTCTCTAACATGGATATAACCATATCAGTATGTAGAAATGATTTTTACGGTTTACACTCTACAAGTTCACATATACCATTCTGTCTCACATTCTTCATAAAGATCACCATTCACCATCAGTAATACAAAAGAGAGGAGTTATGAAAAATGGTCTAAAAAAATGTTCAAATCATAATATATGAAGAATGTAAAGTAAAATGTATCTGTAAATATCATTATTAATTCATCAGTATGTTATGTGAGTCATGTAATGACTCTGCTAATTGCAGGCCTGTTCTCACATTAGTTGTGGTATTTATGACCGGAACAACCCATACATATTTCATCAGCTGGCCAATACATCAGTAAAGTTTTTTTTTTTTTTTTTCAAGTTCAATCAATCCGTTAGATAGAAGGATTAACATCATATAATTAATCCATACGTAATAATATAACATTTAAAAAATTCATGAAATGCGAAAAAACTATTGATTTTTTTTTTAAAACTAGTATGACTATACTCCAAAAAAAAAAAAAAAACAAGTATGACTATGAATTTGTTTATAGGGCTGAATCATAGCTGACCGGATAAATGATTCGCGGTCGGATAGTTCAATCCAATTCAGACAACACTATTTTTTTTTTCAAAAAAAAATTGTTAGATAAATTGTGTGTAGCAATTGTAAAAAATAAAAAATTCTCAAAACTAAATTGTCATATAATAACTTACCAAGATAATTGTGAAATGTGTAAAAGTTTATTTGCATAATTATAATATTATTATTCCAATCAGTTAGTATGTATATAATATACTGTGTATGCCCCAAAGTTTGGCAATTAGACGCTGAGAACGTCCATATTTTGGAGAAAGCACGCAGAGAGAAAGCTGGGTTCATGATGAATACGAATGATACAATGGATCATACGAAATAAAAGAGAAGAGTTTAAATGAAAAAGTGAGAAGAATGTATTATTTCTGATGATTATTACAGGCAGTAGAATCAACTATTGAGTTTGAATGAAAAAGTGAGAAGTATGTATTATTTCTGATGATTATTACAGGCAGTAGAATCAGCTATTTATAATAGCTATTGCAAGCAAAAAATGGAAATGCTAACAAACTATGCTAACAAACTAACAGATTCGGGTAGCCAGTGAAACTAACTAATGGGCTTTGCCTCACTGGGCTTGCATTATGTTTAGGTGAAAACACCCCCTCGCAAGCTGGAGGTTGGTAGATATCAAACAACCCCAGTTTGGAAATGAAGAACCGAAAAGAAGCTGGTTTAAGGGCCTTAGTGAACAGGTCGGCAGCTTGATCATTGGAGGATAAGGGCAGCATACGCATCAGACCAGCTTGGCATTTTTTACAGACAACATGACAATCGATCTCCAAGTGCTTTGTGCGTTCATGAAAGACCGGATTGACAGCAATGTGAAGAGCACTCAAATTATCACAGAAGATCACAGGTTGTTTGGGACAGGAAACATGCAGATCATGCAGGAGAAAGACAAGCCACTGCAATTCGCAAGTGGCAGAGGCAAGAGCTCTGTATTCGGCCTCGGAAGAAGAACGAGCAACAGTCACCTGTTTCTTAGAGTGCCAACTAATTAGAGAATCCTCGAGGAAGAAGCAATAACCACTGATAGAGCGGCGAGAATCAAGACACCCGCCCCAATCAGCGTCACTAAAACCCAACAAATGAAGGGAAGAAATGTGGGAAAAGAAGAGACCACGACCTGGTGAGCCTTTGAGATAGCGAAGAACACGGAAGGCAGCCTTGTGATGAGTCTTAATTGGCTGGCTCATGAATTGGCTCAACTGTTGAGTGGCAAAAGAGATATCTAGACGAGTTGTGGTCAGGTATAATAAGTGTAACACCCTTGTAGGGATATCACATTTATAAATAAAATAAAATAAAGATAAATAAAATTCTACCCAAGTTGTAAAACATTTGTTACATAGTAATACGGGTTGTAAAAATTTTTCTGTTAAACAGAATATTACGAAATAAAATAACACGGAACACAAAATAAGTAAACTATCATCACCCATAACATACATATGGTTTTGACATAGGTTATACAAATAATTTATAACTACAAATATTTAAACCAAAACAGTAAACAAAACAATACAATTCAGGACACAACGGTCATTTATCATAAAGTTGGGGTGTTACAATAAGCGACCAACTAACCGCCTATAACTGGGAACATCTGCATACAAAGGACCATCATCTTGGTGCAAGCGGATCCCAGAATCCATGAGTGTGGTAACTGGTTTGCAATTGATAAGACCAGCCTCTGAAATAAGATCCAAACAATACTATTTTTGACACGGAGAAATCCCAGTTTTGGAGTGTGCAACTTCGAGACCAAGAAAGTACTTGAGTGCACCCAAATCCTTAATACCAAAATGTGCATGGAGGGCAGACTTGATGTGAGTGATATCCTTAATGCAATTCCCAACTAGCACTATATCATCAACATATATGAGTAGGGCAGTGAATTTACTACTAGAAACCTTGGTGAAGAAAGAATAATCTGCATGTGCTTGACTAAAACCACATTGGAGGAGAAGGGCGCTAAGCTTTTCGTACCACTTGCGACTGACCTGTTTAAGACCATAAAGGTATTTCATTAACTTGCAAACCTTATGTGGAGAATCACAAGGAACACCTTGGGGTATGAGCATATAGACTTCCTTCGTCAAGTCGCCATGTAGAAAAGCATTGTTCACATCAAGTTAGTGAATAAACCAATTGTGCACAGCAGCTAAGGCAAGAACAAGCCGAATGGTGGTAAGCTTAGCCACAGGAGAAAAGGTGTCAAAGTAATCGATCCCTTCGATTTGGGTATATCCTTTGGCAACCAAGCGTGCTTTGTAACGTTCAATGCTACCATCAGCATGACGTTTGATTTTGTACACCCACTTGTTCCCAATAGGTATAACACCATCAGAAAGATCCACTATAACCTAAGTGTTATTAGCCTAAAGTGCACTAAGTTCAGTCTTCATAGCCTCAACCCAACATTCATGCTTACTAGCGTCAGTATAGGATATAGGTTCAGCTAATTGTGCCAAAAAAACATAGAATGCACGATGACCAGGAGAAAGATGCTCATATGACAAATAAGCTGAAATAGGATGTTTGATACCTGAAGAGTCAGGGAGGCAAGCAGAAGCATTGCAATGGTAATCAGCCAAGTAAGAGGGGGCTTGCGTGTAGGTCTGGAAGAGCATCTGGGGGAAGTAAGGCTAGCAGAAGTCTCCGTTTCAGCTGAAGCATGCGGAAGAGGAAAGGTAGAGGAATCAGTACCATGAGTGGAGTAGGGAAAAATCAGCTCGTGAAAAATCGCATGTCTGGAAACCACAATCTGCCTATTGTGAAGATCGAATGCCACATAACCTTTGGTCCCAACTTGATAGCCAAGAAACACGTATTTGCGTGCCTTGGGATCAAATTTGGAATGTAACACCCTAATTCCATTCACTGTAGTATACCCTACGTATATTAAGTAAATAGAATAATATGTCACTTTCTAACTTAAGCGTAATTTACAACCTATTTAATAGCTATATAACGAATAAATATATAGAGTCTTTACAGAAGTAAGAGAACAAGACATTTTACACCTCAAGAAACTTGCTCTTTACTAGAAATCTATCTGATATGTCTGAGATTACAAATCTTCACAAATTAATTACATACATTTAATTACAGAACTAAAATATAATTACAGAACCAAAATAATTGCATTAATAGCTTAACTAAGTCTTTATCGCCTTGCCTCGCGCTTGCTTGGATCCTTCTTTGGATTTATCATGGAAAACATAAAATATCTGGGGTGAGAATTAAATTCTCAATAGTAAGTTTGAAATCGTAACATCATGGTAAATCTAGCTGCTTTGGATAAAACACAAATTGTACTTAGTCGTTTGGAAAGGTGGCATAGCCAAAACTCAGTCCTTTCAATTACAAAATAATTCATTTATATCATAACAAATCAATTCAAACATTACAACTTAAATAAAATGTACCGTAAACAATTATCATCATACTATAAACAACACTTAATTCACTTTAAATACTAATATCAACCTTTTATAATAAGCTTTTAACCTTAACCTTCACATTGAATCAAAACAAGACGATTGCCCATACAATGGTCAAGTTTTATGCAATGCATGATAATGTATGATTATGTCTAATAAGGATCCTAAAGTATGTTTATGTAATGATTCTTTGAAATGATTTTATTTTAGAAAATTCATGTTATTTGAATATTTCCAGGAAGCCCTTTTGTTCCAGGAAGCATATTTTAATGTAACACCCCCAGCCAAAGCTCCAACTCCCGAGAAACTGTGTTAATCTACTCTGTATTGTTCACATGGCTCGATATTAAATCCCCTCCTTCAGACTACAACCCTTCATTGGGATTATTGAATCCCCTCCTTCAGGTTATAGCCCTTCATTGGGACCAAACCTAGGACCATGCCTTTTATTTCTCTCGAAGGAGAACGCTTCCTTGTATTGTTTTCTGGGTAGGTAGGATGCCTTTTTTGTTCCTTGCACTACCAAACATTCATAACTTTGGGTGTATATGTTGCCTTTTTGTCCATGCATAAATTTACAATACATGGAAACATCAAATAACAAGTTTGAAAACAAAATATGCAAAAATATTAAAATCTTTCCTTTCTTCACTTTTTACATAATCATACTTTTCCATATACAAGGGAGAAGCAATATCATAATCATTAAACTTTTCTTAATATATTATCATACATGCTAGTAGAGAGGGACTCATTCAACCTTATCTACCTTCATCATTCCTTTATGTTGCTTCCTAGTATCATGCATACATTTCATTTCAAGCTCAATAAAGGAGCATTTAATTCAAGTTTAACCCATAAAAGAGCAAACATATTTCTACTACACTTTTATAATTTAACTTTGACTATTAAAGAAGCTACTAAAGTTTCTAGGGTCCAAACTTCCTAAAAAACCCCTCAATTTTTGCCTAAAAAGGTTATTTTTCATGAGTGCACCAAATGCATATACCAACTTCAATAATTCTAAGATTTTACAGTTATATAGCCTTCTCTCATATCTTTCAAATGTCACAAACCTCACCTCATTTGGATAAATGTAACCAAAGTTATGCAACATTATGCAGAAGCTAAAACAGGACATTTTCTGTTTTACCCGAAAATGACCTGACTTTGAAATGAAACTGAGAACAAACTAAGAACTCAAAAATTTTGAAATTTAACAGTCAAATAGCCTTATGTGTTAGCTTTCAAATGACACTGGTTTCATGTAAATACAACATCGGAGCAAGAAATTATGCAATCTGGTTTAACAGGTGCCAAATTGGCTTTTCTGCAGAATTTGGCTTGGCTTCAAATCAAAATTGAGACTAACTGGGTTGCTCAAAAATTCTTAAATTTTTACTGCATAAAGCCTTATGTCTTATCTTTCAAATGGCTTTGGAATCAAGTAATTTCAATGTCTATAGCTCAAGTTATGCAACAAACATCACAAACTACTCAATGCTGTCCTGTTTTCTGCATAATTTGGGTTATGCATAATTTTGGTTTCTAACCAAGTTCTAATTCTCAAATCATGGATTCTAAGTGTTTCTCAACCATAATTGTGGTCTTTAATCATGTTAGGATCATTAAACACTAAATTCAACTCATTAATCATAGATTTAAACTTAATCAAGTAAGGAAATATCCTTTTTCTCACTTTGTGCATCAAAGGTCCAAATGGAGAGTCTTAAGTTTCTAACTCAACCTCTCATCATGAACAAGTCATAAATAACCATTGAAAATACATTCAAGCAAGAAAACACTTAAAATACCTCAAAATCCCATTTTGACATATTATACCTCAACTAAGCATGATTTTTGGAACTAAATGAATCAAATGTCCAAATGGAGAGTCTCAAGTTTCTAACTCAAACTCAAATTACATTGTAATATTAGACATTCTTTCCATGTCAATACTACATACATCTTTGTCTTCTATTAATTCTTATTCACAACCTTTAATCTTTACATATAACTCTTGTGTAACTTTTATTTAGTTATGCATCATTCATGCTTATTTTCATCTAATATAGCATACATTAGCCTTGCATTGCATTTCATAATAAGTCTCATGCATAATCACACTAAACCATACTTTGCAACCTCATTTATATATATATATATCATTCAATCTTATCAATGACATACAATGATTCACTTCATAAATACTTCAAGTCATTACATTCAAGCATTGAATATCATGCATTCATTCTATTTTAACACTCATTAATTAAACATTCTTTCTCAATCTATAATCTTTACAAATAATATTATGTATAAGTCATACTTTACTTCAATCATTCATGCATGTCCTCAATTAAAATAACAACACCGTATCGTCGTCCAATCGAATCGATGCTCTCAATTTGATCAAATCAAGTGACTACAAAACACTTAAAATAGCATTACAAAAGCATCATGACTCTCTTGGACAGCAACCAAAATCATTTTTTTTTTTTTGGATCTTTGAGATCAAATTACACCATACTAGACAATAATTCAATTCAAGACAAAATAAATCAAAATACAGCGAATCGACACATTCTTCAGATATATATCAATTTCTTCCTCTCCTCTCCATTTTCCATCATATTTCTTACTTTCAAAATCATGGTTTCGGCAACACAACCAGTCAATAACCTCTAAACACCCATTTAAACCATATAACTCGGATCAAAACTCCAACAATAATCAATATTCAAACTATAGGAGAAATAAACAAGCTCAAAAGGAAGAGAAATAAACATAGAAACCATAAATAACCCACGAATCCTCTTTCCATTTTTGCTCAATACCGTGCAACAATAGGAGAGAAAAATAAAGATAAGAGTAGGAAACTAATCCCCTACCTCAAACTTCAACTTTCCCTCTTGGTTCCCTTGATTTCCTCCTCTCCTTCCCTTTCGTTTTTTCTCTTCATTTCTACCCTGTTTTTCTTTCTCCATTATGCAGCTGGAGTGTGTATGAGAGAGATGAGAAAGTGAGATGAAATCTCACTTTTAAAACAAGGAACATTAAGGGCATTTTGTTATTTTACTAAATTTTCTATCTTTTAGGAATATTTTGATCTTATTATATTTGGTTTTCTAACCTCCATAAATATTAAAATAAATTCTAAGATTTACCTTAATACTTATTTCACAGTTTCCTTAATTTTTCATATCTGCGCTAAGTTCATTCGGTATCAAAACACGTACTCAGTATGCTTAAAAATACCAAACAAACTCAGTTTACCTTCAAATTTTAATTACAACTTTTTAAACTCATTTATGACTTAAAAATAACTTATCAATAATTATTTCTCTTATCTATGCAATTTATGTCATTTTCTGGGTCATTTTAGGTCACTTTCCACATTCTGTGTTGCGACAAAGTACCTAAACTAACCCAGTTTGTCATAAACTTTACAGACATGTTAAACTAGTATTAGGCTACTTTGGTAACCCTTTACAAGCCTCACATGTTATCAGGAATGTTACATGGAATGCTGCACTGAACTGATGGAAATAAAGCACAAAGACCCAAAAACCTTGAGGTTACGAAAATTTGGCAGGGTACCATGAAGGACCTCAAATGGACAGTGATCATCAATGACTTTGGAAGGAACCCGATTGAGCAAAAACACTGCATGTAGGACATCATAGCTCCAAAATGTCTTTGGAAGGTGAGACTGAAATAAAAGGGCCCGAGCTATGTTGAGAATTACCTGATGCTTGCGCTCCACTTTGCCGTTCTGTCGCGACCGGGATCGCGACGGAATAACGACTTACATTACAAAAAAATTTAAGGAGTCACCACCAATTTTATTTTTTATTAAGAAAAATTGGAAAACTTAAAAAAGATTGGTCTACATTCAAAGATTCAGATTCGAGAGTCTAATTATGCACAGGGAAGGATGAAGACTTAACCCCACAGCACTCCTAATACATTCACTCTAAGACGATTACCTTAAATCAGTTGTGCAAATTCTTGATAACTTTTGAAAATATTTATTTTACCAATTTTGTTAAAAGATAAACGAAATTAACAGATAAATTATGAAAATTTAATTTTAGCTTGACAGAATTGAAATTCTGCTCCTACGTATCCTCGGATGCAATGAGGAATTCAAAGCCACGTCATTCTTTAAAAAACGATTGTGGGTGGCTTATTTTTAATTTTGAAAAGATTTTGGTTTTGAAAATTCATTTGATTTTTTTATATATTTAGAAAAATGTTCGAATCATCTAGTTGTCACTACTTAAATGATTCTAAAACTATAAGATTAACAAGCTGTCACAGCTCAGTTAATCTCATTTTATTCTCTCCACAAGTGTGAACACCTAATTTTATCCGGATTATTAAAAATTTTTAATGCAAAATTAAAAAAAAAGGAAAAAGAGAAAATAAATTTAATTATGCCAAAAAGTGTTCTTTGTTGGTTTGGCCCATTTATTTAACCCAAATTTTGTTTAGTTTTTTGTTTTTGGCCCAAATTTTTGTTTTAGCCCAATAGGTATTGTGATTCAAAAAAAAAAAAAAACAACAACAAAAAACAACAAAAAAAAATGAAGAGGTTGTTGTTGCAGCCCTCTCTCTTTCCTTTTTACTTTTTCTCCATTTTGAGTATCCTCCCATTTTACCTTCCCTTGTCTTCTTCTCTTTTTTCCTTTTTTTACCAGGCAACCTGCACAGTGCACTCACTCTTACACGCACTCACTCACGTAGCTCACACACCCACTCATATTTCACTTCCCTTCCATATACGAGCTGTAAACAACACAAAAGACCATACAACGGTTGCATTCAAGGCCCTCACTTTCATTATTTTTGATAACCACTATCACCCATATATATATCTAAGACCAGATTGGTCATGAGAATTTTTTTTTGGAGCTTCCATATTCAAATACCCTATTCACCATCTTCTTTATCACAAACACCTCTCACCTTCACCCCCTTCCACCCAAACAACCACTTCCATCTTCCCCACAAACCACCTTCCTTCTCCACCTTCATCACACCACCCTCACCTCTCTTCCATCACCATAAACACCAAACCGTAACAAACCTCCACCAAGCTTCACCCCAACCACCCAAAACTACCACGCTAGCCACCCAACCGAGATCCCCACTTCAGACCACCCGTTCGCACTCATCGGAGCACCGCCCAACAACCACGTCATTACCCCACCCTCCTCCACCCAAAACAGCCCCTTTCACGACCACCCCTATCCAGCCATGAACACCCACCAGAACCACAGTGCTTTTGCTGCCAACCGCGAGCAACACCACCTTGCGAGCCACGCACCACCGTCCAACTTTGCTACCAGAACCGTGAGCATCAACCGCTGCACGAACCAACCACCATGCCGTACCAACACCATAGTCCGCACCAGCGTCCCGCCGAGTGTTGTCCTCCCTGCACCGCCGCGAATTGACGCCACTGAACCGTCGTTGATCCAGCTCCTCCACGCACCGAACCAGTAGCTCCAACTCGGCACCACCCCACAGATCTAGCCGCACCACCCACCGGACGTCTCCTCTCCTTCGCCGTCCAAGCCATTCCAAGAAGCACTCCCTTCCTGAGTTCGTTTTCTCTGTTTCCTGCTAAAGTTGTTTGGTTATAATTATTAGGTACTTTATTGTTTTGTTTATTTTGGTTTTCTGAATGTTATTTACTTTGTTATAATGTATATTTTATTGTTTTTTTTTGTTTAGAATTTGAAATTAAGCTGCTGTTTCTTTTCTTGTATTGGGCTGCACAAGGTTAAAATTTTTTAGAAGGATGGTTACGTTAATGGCTCATTGGGTTAAAAAAAAAGGATAACAAAAAAATGTAGAAAAGAATTAAAATAAAAATAAAATAATTGAACCCTTTTTTTTAGAAGAGTAAAACGAGATTAGCTGAGTTGTGACAACTTGTTAATCTCAAAGTTTTAAAATCATCTGAGTTGTGACAACTTGATGATTCGTTTTTTTTAAAAAATAATAAATAAAATAAAATATTTGAGCTTGACGAACGCCGAACTCAGTCAAAATTATAACCGAAGTTATTACCTAAGCTTGTAGCACAGTGACAACACCGGATCGTCTCCACGAGGATTGTAGACGCAATTTAATCAAATCAAGTGAAAGTTAGCAAAATGGGAGTTTAACAGTTTAAGATCGCACTTGACAAAATTAAAGGAAGAAATAACAATTAAAGAACAGTCAATTCAGAAATCTATCCGAGATTGGGTGGATTCAATCATAAACCTTTCAACAAACATTTGAAGCACATTTGAATGATTAACTTGGATATAACCGAGATCTCAGCATTAGATCCAGAATTCATACTAGACAATCGTCCAGAATTCAATTGACAAGTAATAAACACAAATCTGCAATTGCACCATTCATGTAGATATATGTCAATTTAAGCACCGAATTCAATTAACCTAGGCACCAATCAGTAACCTAACCTCTTCAATTACGTGATTAATTTAGATCAATCAGTTCTAAGTTTCATCACAAATCTTCAATCTCCATTTATGTGATTAATTCAGATCAATCAGTTCTAAATTTCATCACAATACTTAATCTTAAAACAAGATCAAATCTGATCAAACATAAACAGAATCACTATTCATGCATTCAAGATCAAGAAAACAGAAGAAGAAGAAGAAGAGAAGAAGAATCCAAATATAAATCAAATACGATACATAACCAAGATTTCAAGAATCCAAACCGCAATCTCTTCAAGAGTTCCAAATTGACTGAAAGTAACTTAGCTCTCCATTACAATGAAGAAACTATGAGAGAATTTAAGGAGAATACAACTTGTGTTTCATGATAACCAATGGTGCCCTTTTATAGAAGTCTAGGGTAACAAAATGACAAAGGGAGTAGGTGGCTGACTTGGGTGGTTGGGTGGGTTGGTGAATGGGTTGATGAGTGGAGTGGTTGAATGGAGTGGTTGAATGGGTTGGTGAGTGGAGTGGTTGAGTGGGTTGGTGAGAGGAGTGGTTGAGTGGGTTGGTGAGAGGAGTGGTTGAGGACGAAAGTTTTGACGTCAGACTTGGAAGCCAAAAACGACCAACTAGACTTCAGATCCACGAAAAGTACTCTTCATGAAAGTTGTAGATCTTTGTCTTGGCTATAACATGCATATCTGGATCATCCAATTTGGCTTCCTACAGCCCAAGATATAGCCCAAATACCGTAGGTCACTCAAACCCAACTTCAGCACCTCTGTTCCGACTTGCAGGCTCAAACTGACCCATTAGACTTCATTTTTTCAAAAAGTGTTCTTCATGAAAGTTGTTTATTTGGGTCTTAACTATCAACTGTCCAAATTTCAGCCCATCTCCATTATTACAGCTTGGGATATGATTTTATGAGTGCACACCGTTTGGATTCTAGTGACAGAACCCGTATTCTGACTTCCATGTAAACTTAGGTCCCTTAGACATCTGTATTGGACTTCGAGCTCTTCATCAAAGTTGTAGAGCTTCCTCCTAGCTTTCCTACAAGGTAAAATTCATGATTATCAGATATCAGGAACTCAAGTTATGGCCAAAATACAGAAATAGTGTCAAATCTCAATAATGCTGAAAATATTCAATTAGGACTAATTTGAGCTCAAACTCACAAAATCATACCAAACTCAATCAATTAAGAATATGGAGAGTGTAAATGACTAAACATAAGGGTTTCTTAATGAATAAAATATGTGATTATCAAATTCTCCCATACTTAGCTTTTTGCACTCCTGGGCAAAACTCAAGACCAAAACAAGGACATAAGAGATTAACAAAAATTTAAATTCCAACGACATTTAAGAGCCCAAAATTTTACAATCAAGAAGAACAATCAAAGGTTCAAGGGATCAAAACATTCATGAGTTAACAATTCTCCACATCTCAAACCAACAAGCAAGGTATCTTCAACATGAATCGAGAATGATAGATCTTCACAAGATTCCCTCTCAATCTCTCGAAGTGTTTAAAAGGTAGGTATTTCACTTTCAATTCAACCCATGAAAATTGCACTACCATAAGCTTGCTTATCTTCTACTTCTCCACTACTCAAAACACATGCACGCACAAATCATGAGGACTTTATTCAAGGTTGTAGTGAGGTCAAGGTAACAGAAGAGGATAAAATGGATATAAGAAGATAAATACCAAAGAGAATAAAAGCAAATGAGAGCTGAGTTCAAATAACAAGCATAAAAGTTCATCCCAACTCTAATGTATATCCCTTTACATATTCATTTCCCAATCCTTTTTTTTTCTCTTTTTTTTTTTTATATATATATGAACATAACTATAAACATACATTTTTTTTTATAGGCGCTCTTTCCTTTTTCAACAACCATTTTGTACACATACCCCCACACTTGTTCAAAAACTCATCCATTAACCAAGCTAATGTTCTTTTATTCCCTAAGGTAAAGTAAGAACACGATTTTTCATTTAAGGCACATAATGAGCTGGAAACAAGGAATGGTCAAATAAGCTCAAAGGAGTTAAGAAAAGGAAAATATACAAGGTTGGCAGGAATCAGAGAATTTTCAAGAAGTCAAAAGAGTACTTGATATCATGTTGGAAACAAGGTTGGCTATTTGGTTAAACTAGCTAATTAAGAAAGAGGGCCTCAATCATGTTCATGCATGCAAGTGAAATGTAGACTCAAAAAGAATCAAAGAAAGTTCTAGAGTGATCATTAACATGAGTGAAAATCACACAAGAAAGAAGAGAATGAATTAAATGTTGAATCCATCCATTAGGCTCAAAATCTCACAAGGTGTGCATCCATCAAACTCAATTCATCAATTCAATCATCCATCACCAAGCATATCAGTTCAAGAAGGGAGAAAAGTTATTCAATCATGCAATGAACCCTTTTTTTTTATTTTTTTTTACAAAAAAAACATGCTGAAATTTCTCCCCCACGCTTAATATAACATTGCCTTCAATGTGAAAGAGAGATATAGAAAAGAGCAACACAACCTAATAAGAAGTGAATCAACGCCAAGCAGAAAAGAAACACACTGTCAGTGCTGCATCAAACCCTGAAAAGAAATCAAACAGCTCAAACTTTAGTACTAATTAATTACTACCTAAAAACTCCTTACTCTGCCACCAATTAAGATGCGTCTCAAGAGTAAAATTACTCCTTACTCTGCCATTACTAATTGGTTTAATAAGTACATGACAATCATATCATACTTTTCAAACAAAACAACAAATTTTTTTTTATTTTTTTTTTATTTTTTTTGGGTCAACTATCCTTCCCCCCAACTAGATCACAACATTGTCCTCAATGTTAAAATATAGATGAGTAAAGGATAGAAGATATTACCTGTTGGAAAAAGATGACACAAATTTAAACAGAAACAAAGTACAATAAAATCAAACCCATTAAAGATGAAGTCGCAGATCTGGCTTTTGTTTCTTGTTACTTCCTTCGCTGCTTCCTGGTGACCAATCTATCTGAGCTAATACGATCGGTACATACTCAAAAGCTTCTAATTTATCAATGAGCTCATCAATAGTGGAGGCAGAGATAAGAAGTTGTCTTCTTAGAAGGAGTGATAAATTTACGTTCCACGACTTTGTCAAGAAAAGATAACAAAAGATCAAAGAAATTATTAACATTCAACAAACCAATGGGTCTACATGGTGGATGTTCGGTTCGACCAAGAGACAATTTGAAAAATTTCTTCCAAAGTACAAAAACCACCAGGTAAGACAAGAAATGCATCGAATTGTCAACCATTGTTTTCATTCGTCCATGCATAGATGTTACCCGAATTTCTTCTCCAAGCTGTCCTTCCGGTGATGTTATTTTCAACTAAAGGTTTAGGAATAACACCTAAAACCCGATTTTGCCTCCTAAAAAGGCGAAAGTGATACACCCCATTAACCCACGATAACCTCCCCATATACAAGATGAATATTCCTCGCAGCAATGATCGACCAAGAGTGCTAGGCTGCGTTTACAAACTCTAATCCCTTCCCATAACTCGACCCATAAAAAACACAGACATTTTTGAGGTTACGAATAGAAGGCCCCATTCTATACTCTTCCTCCCTTTGAGTGTTTCTAAGTTTGAAGGAAAATAGAGAAAATGGAGTGTTTAAATAAGAAAAAGAATGGAAATGGGAATAATTGCACCTATAAGGGTAGGTTGGCTGTTGTCAGAAAAGGTTGAAATTAAGAGACACAAAATCTTTTTTTTTTTTGACTTCAAGAAAACCATCAAGGTAAAGAAGTCTAGAAACCCCTGAAGGACCCCTGCTCAAAGGATCGTCTCGTACAAAAATAAAAATACAACAAAATGATACAAAGATAAAAGAAATGAAAATGATGACATACCTGTATGTATAGTTTCCATGGCGTATCTTTATACTGCACGTCATGAGTGCAGTAGTCATCACGTCCCCCTTTTTTTTGTTTTTTTTTAAATTGTTAGAAAAACTTGATGAAAGATGAGTGTATACTTACTTAAGATTGGGATGGAGGTAGTCTGCTCTTTCGGCTTTGTGCCAAAGCATTGTTGACCGATGATTCGACCCATTCAAGACCGGTAAACATGACATAGGACTCCCAAAAGGGACAAGTGGCCATAATACAACTGGCTGCCTCACATGTGGGATACAATCTACCTTCTTTGTTTTTCAATTAAGAAGGCTGGATCAGGATGCATGCATTTCCCCATTCACGGTTTGTGTTACCAAAGCCAACCCTAAGACGTATACATAATTTTTTTTGTTTTTTTTTTTTTTGTGTTTTTTTTGTTTTTTTTTTTTTTTTTTGTTTGAAAGATGACATGAAGAAGAAGAAAAGGATGATATGTACAAATTGTTTATGGATATGGCTCACATCTGCCTCTGGTTTAACGTCCGAGAATGCTTAAACGTCTTCTATGAGTCGAGGATAAGCTTCCCATCCAATTTTCTTATAAATTGGCAAACAGAGGTCTTTAGAGTCGATTCCCAAGATGTAGCATTTTTCTTCCTCCTTGAAGAGATTCCACAATTTAAGAATTTCACGATGCACCAATCCACAGAATGCGTCTCAAGAGTCAATAAGATATTATCTAATGACTCCTTACTCGATCCATTCTTAATGAAGAAAATTTTATCTTCTCTATTTGCGGAAACTATCCCCAAAGTACGACATCACTTGTTGCGGTTCCATCGTCCACATTTGTGACGGACTTGTAACCTTTTTGCTCTTCTCCTTTTAGAATATGAACTTCTTCCAAGGCCTAGGGCATATATGAGTCAAATGAAATTGAGGACTCACCAAAATCGGACCTTTGCTTCAATTATCCAAATGTACATCTTCTCGCATACCTTTGTGCATTAACGGTCTCAATCTTTCACATCGAACTTTGTAGATTTTTCTCGAGCATTTTGAGGAAGAGAAGGAAAATGTTTTCTCGGGTTTGAAAGAATGACATCCATTTTGAAGGAGAAGAAGAGTTCGGTTTATTTTAGGAAGCGAAGAATAAACCGACTCAAGAGTCACGAGCCGTATCCGCCACTTAACCGCAACACAAAGAACTCAAGAACTTGGTTTTTCAGGAATGGTTGAGTCTTTGTCCATTAACTTTAGCGCAGTACCATTCCTAGGATCCTCAATATCTACGTCCCCAGAGGATACACGTGTTTGACAATAAAAGAACCGCGCCACCTAGATCTCAATTTTTCAAGGAGTAGGTGCAGATGATAATCTCAAAGCAGAACTTTTGATCAATTTCTGCAGCTTTTGCAAAAGGTGTAACAGGCCTTGAATAAAGTAGGCCAATAAAATCCATACTGCAAGATTTTCGCAGTTGTTGTCGCTGAAAAAAATGACCTCCACATGCTTCTGAGTGACACTACGTACCTCGTTGTCGGGCACAAAGTGTTTTTTTTTTTTTTTTCTTTTTTTTCTTTTTTTTTCTTTTTTTTTTTTTTTTTATTCATAATGCGGATGGAGAAGGTTCATCACCTCCACTTCTGCATTCTCTGGAAATTCATGATACTGTTTGAGGCGGTGTCCATTTACGATGAAAGCTTTGGTAGTGACCTCACTTTTAATCTGAACAGCACCAGAAGGAAAAACTTTAGTAATAATAAATGGTCCATCCCATCTAGACCTTAATTTTCCAGGCATGAGTCGGAGGCGGGAGTTATAGAGGAGAACTTTTTGACCAATCTCAAATGTTTTCCTCATAATCAACTTATCATGAAAGGCTTTGGTCTTCTCCTTATAAAGTTTGGAACTTTCATAAGCCTCCAAGCGGATCTCCTCCAATTGCTGGAGCTGCAGCTTCCTCTCCATACCTGCTTGATCTAGGTCCAAGTTGCACCTTTTCACCGCCCGAAATGCACGATGCTCAATTTCCACCCACAGGTGGGAGGCTTTTCCAAAAACAATCCGATACGAGAGACATCCCGATTGGTGTCTTATAAGCAGTCCGGTAAGCCCATAAAGCATCCTCAAGCCTCTTGCTCCAGATCCTTTCGTTAGGTTGAACTGTTTTCTGGAGTATCTGCTTGATCTCCCTGTTGGAAATCTCGGCTTGCCCATTAGTTTGGGGATGGTAAGGTGTAGAAACTCTATGCAAGACCCCATACTTTTTCATCAAAGCTTCCATGCTTCGATCATAAAAATGTGAACCTTGATCACTGATGATGGCCTTCGGAACTCCAAACCTGCTGAAAATATGTGATCTAACAAAATCCACAACAACTTTGGAATCATCAGTCTAAGTAGCTTTCGCTTCCACCCACTTGGATACATAATCAACAGCTAGCAAAATGTAAACAAAACCAAAAGAAACATGAAATGGTCCCATAAAATCAATACCCCAGACATCAAAAATCTCACAGAACAATAAGGATTTCTGGGGCATCTCATTCCTTCGAGAAGTGTTTCCTGTTCTTTGGCATTGATCACAAGATTTACCAAACACATATGCTTCATGAAATAGAGTGGGCCAATATAATCCAGATTCCAAAACTTTCCTAGCAGTCCTTTGGGGACCAAAATGACCGCCACATGCAAGTGTATGACAAAAGCTAAGAATAGAATGAAATTCATTATCAGGCACGCATCTCCTAATGACTTGGTCACTACAAAATTTTCACAGATAAGGGTCGTCCCACACATAATATTTTGACTCACTCTTCAATTTATCAATTTGAGCCCTAATAAAATGTGCAGGGAAAACACCAGCAACTAAGAAATTTATCAAATCAGCAAACCAAGGAGTGTTACCTTGCAGCTTGAAAAGTTTAATCATCAAGAAGACATCATGGATAGGAAAAGTATCTACCTCCCTTTCAATTCGGCTTAGGTGATCAGCCACTAAATTCTCCACTCCACTTTTATCACGGATTTCAATATCGAACTCTTGGAGGAGCAAAATCCACCTAATCAACCTAGGCTTTGCATCGAAGCTTCTTCAGGAGAAACTTGAGTGTGTATGATCTGAAAACACAACCACTCTAGAACCAAGCAAATATGATCGAAATTTGTCTAAAGCAAAAACAATTGCTAAAAGTTCCTTTTCGGTGGTGGTGTAGTTGACTTGTGCGAGGATCTAAAGTTCTGAGGCATAGGAGATGACATGAGATATCTTGCGACCACTTTGTGCAAGAAGAAACGACTCCCAAAGCATAATTTGAGGCATCACGCGTGAGCTCAAATGGGAGTGTCCAATCTGGTGGTTGGATGATAGGTGTCTTGGTCAATGCTTGCTTCAAGTGATTGAAGGCATCCTTGCATTTCTGTCAAAATGGAACTCCACTTCTTTTTGTAGCAAGTTGGATAGTGGAAGAAAGCAATTTTGTTTGAAATCTTTTATGAATCGCCTATAGAAACCTGCATGACCAAGGAAAGAACGAACCTCCTGCACGCGTGTGGGGTAAGATAGGCATGAAATAACATCTATTTTCACAGGGATCTACCTCAATACCCTTGCTAGATATTATATGCCCTAAAACTATGCCTTGTTCTACCATGAAATGACATTTCTCAAAATTCGAACAAGGTTAGTTTCAATACATCTATGTAAAACTGAGCGGACTATCCGGACATGCATCAAAGGAAGAGCCATAGACAGTAAAATCATCCATAAACACATCCATGCAATTCTCTAAAAGTCAAAAAGATACTTACCATACACCTTTGAAAGGTGCCGGAGCATTGCACAGACCAAAGGGCATTCTCCTGTATGCAAATGTGCCAAATGGACAAGTGAAAGTAGTCTTCTCTTGGTCTTCTGGGGCTATATGAATCTGAAAATAGCCCGAATATCCATCCAGGAAACAATAATACGACTTGCCAGCTAGCCTCTCTAATATCTGATCAATGAAAGGTAGCGAAAAATGATCTTTTCTGGTAGCCTGGTTAAGCCGCCTATAATCAATGCAAACCCGCCAACTGTTCTGAACTCTTGTGGGTAAAAGTTCATTATTCTTATTCTCAACTACTGTGACCCCAGATTTCTTGGGAACAACTTGCACGGGGCTCACCCATTTACTGTCTGATATGGGATAAATAATGCGAGCTTGAAGTAGCTTGGTCACTTCCTTCTTCACCACATCTAGAATCAAGGGTTCAGTCTCCTTTGGGGTTGCCTTATTGGTTTCATGTCCTCCTCCAATAAAATCCTATGCATGCATGTGGAGGGACTAATACCAGGAAGATCTGTAAGTGTCCATCCGATGGCTTGCTTATTACGCCTCAAAACTGCGGCAATTTTTCTTCTTGTTCGGTTGCGATTCTTAGCAACAATCACCTGGCGACCTCTCACCATATCCTAAATATGCATATTTAAGATGGTCCGCAAAGTCTTCAACTCTAAGGATGAAATTTGTACAATAAGGCGACAAGCTATTTGAAACAACTAATTCAAAGAACATTAAATTCAAAGCACGATTCGACTTCTATTTTCACATGCGGTATCATTCAAGTTAGCAATTGCATCATCACTCATACCAGCATAAATCTCAGCACATGCAGCACACGGCTCAATATCACAAGCAGTACATGTATCACAAGAAACAGAATCCAAAAAGTCAACAATATCAGGGAATTTAGCATATAAATCAGCATAAACATCATCAACTAGACATCTCAATCACATCAATATGGAAAACAGAATGCTCCTCTGGGGATGTCTCATGGCATCAAAAATGTTAAAGCCCCATTGCTAAATCATCGCCAAACTCCATAGAAAGGGTATCAGCATGCACATCTATCTTGGTCTTAGCGGTCTTGAGGAATGGTCTGCCTAGAATCAATGGAGCATGGTTTGCTGAAGACTCATCTTCCATGTCCAAGACGTAGAAGTCCGCTAGAAAAATTAACTCATTCACCCGAACTAATAAATCTTCCAGTACTCCTGCTGGATGAGCAGTGGTCCTATTCGCCAACTGAATCACGATACCAGTGGGTTACAAAGTGCCAATGTTCAATGACTTATAAACTGACATAGGCATGACATTGATTGAAGCACCCAAATCTAGCATTGCATGTTCAAATTTGGAGTTGCCTATCGTGCAAGGAATTGTGAAAGTTCTAGGATCTTTGCATTTCTGTGGCATGCTTGGCAGAATCATTGCAGAAACATTTCTGCCCATGCTAATCTTCTCAGTACCCTTAAGTCTTCTCTTGTGAGTGCACAACTCCTTGAGAAATTTGGCATACTTAGGAATTTGCTTGATTGCATCCAAGAGAGGAATATTGATTTCCACCTTCCTGAATGTGTCCATGACTTCTCTTTCTATTTCTGTTTGTGTAGTATGCATAGACTATGTGACTCTGTTTGGAAAAGGTAGTGGAATGGCCAGATTTGAATTCTCTGCATATTTCTTCTGTGTCACAGATTTTTGGACAAAGCTATCCACTTTCTTCTGTTTCTGGTCACCTTCTGGTTGCTGCACTTGTAGTTCAGGTTGTGGTGGAGTAGGACCGTCAACTTCTCTGCCACTTCTCAAGCTAATGGCACTTACATTGCCTCTTGGGTTGTTATTTGTTTGTGAAGGCAATTGGTTCGACCCTTGACTTTTCACTCACTCGAGTGGTTGCCATCCGCCCATTTGAGTTTGTAAATTCGGATGGTGGCATTGACATTCTGCTGAAACCGTTTCATCAAGTCTTCGAAAGGTGGCTCACCGGGAGTGGGCTGCTTTGGAACAGTAGTCTGGCTGCATAGGTGGCGGCGCGAGTTGTGCTTGCCTAAATGCGGTGGTTGGTACTTGTTGCTAAGGCCTGTAGCTTGGTATCTAAACTGCGACTGCTGCTGTTGGTAGGGCTGTTGTTGTTGTTGACCAGAATTTCCATATCTCAGGTTGGGATGGTCCCTCCAGCCAGGGTTATAGGTATTAGAAAATGGATCATACCTGGGCTGCTGCTGTGATTGCTGATATTATGGTCTACCAGGAAAAATACTAGCTGCTGCAACAGATTGCTCTGGAAAAGTAGAACCACTATCCTGAAGTGTGGGGCATGCAACAGTAGGATGAGATGAACAAGAGCAAATGCGACACACGCTGATTCATGACCATCTGCATTGGTGCTTGTTGTCCCACTACTAACTGCCTCACCAAAGAAGTCAATTCATCAAGTCTGTGTTCCATTCTCTGTTGGTCTATATGAGATGATTGAATCTCATTGACTCCTCTAGTTGAGGTAATAATTCGTGTGCCAAATTGTTGGGTATTGGCTGTCATGTTTGCTATCAAATCTTTCGTTACTGCAGGGGTCTTGTCTACTAAGGCTCCTCCAGGAGGCGAAAGATCCACCATGCTTCTCATTTTAGGCGACAAGCCTTCATAGAAATATTGAATTAAGAGTTGATCGGTGATTTGGTGGTGGGGACGACTCGAGCACGAACTTCTTGAATCTTTCCCAATATTCATGCAAGGTCTCTCCTGTCATTTGTCGATGCCACATATATCTTTTCTAATGGCAAGCGGCTCTAGAAATGCGAGGGAAAAATTTCTCTAAGAACAACCGTTTCATGTCACCAACTTGTTACTTGAACCTAGTGAAAGATAAAATAACCAATCCTTGGTCATATCGTAGTGAGAAAGAAAATGCCCTCAGCTTGATGTGCTCTTCTTACGAGATCCCATGTGGCTTCATGGTTGAACAAACCACATGGAACTCCTTTAGATGCTTATGGGGATCCTCACCTGCAAAACCGTGAAACTTGGGCAACAAATGTATCAATCCAGATTTTAACTCAAAATCAGCATCAAGATTTGGGTATTGAATACACAAAGACTGGTTAGTTATATCAGGAGTAGCAAGTTCCTTAAGAGTTCTATTCTGCATGATATCAGCCATGGTTTCAGAATTTTTAAGATCTCAAGTTCACTCCCAATATTAAGATCAAATTCAGAAGCAATTCTTGTACTTAGCCTACGAGCTCTAATCAACCTATGCAAGGTTCTATCAATCTCAGGATCAAAGTCAACCAAGTTATCAGGCTCAGACCTAGTCATGCATCACACAAAAACAAATAAATAAGCAAAATACACTAGACAATGGATAAAAATGTTAGAAAAGTTAATAAAAAGCAAAAGTTAGGGAAAACACTTAAAATGAAAAGATTACACTTACTAATCCCCGGCAACGGCGCCAAAATTTTGATGAACGCCGAACTCAGTCAAAATTATAACCGAAGTTATTACCTAAGCTTGTAGCACAGTGACAACACCGGATCGTCTCCACGAGGATTGTAGACGCAATTTAATCAAATCAAGTGAAAGTTAGCAAAAGGAGGGTTTAACAGTTTAAGATCGCACTTGACAAAATTAAAGGAAGAAATAACAATTAAAGAACAGTCAATTCAGAAATCTATCCGAGATTGGGTGGATTCAATCATAAACCTTTCAACAAACATTTGAAGCACATTTGAATGATTAACTTGGATATAACCGAGATCTCAGCATTAGATCCAGAATTCATACTAGACAATCGTCCAGAATTCAATTGACAAGTAATAAACACAAATCTGCAATCGCACCATTCATGTAGATATATGTCAATTTAAGCACCGAATTCAATTAACCTAGGCACCAATCAGTAACCTAACCTCTTCAATTACGTGATTAATTTAGATCAATCAGTTCTAAGTTTCATCACAAATCTTCAATCTCCATTTATGTGATTAATTCAGATCAATCAGTTCTAAATTTCATCACAATACTTAATCTTAAAACAAGATCAAATCTGATCAAACATAAAAATCACTATTCATGCATTCAAGATCAAGAAAGCAAAGAAGAAGAAGAAGAAGAGAAGAAGAATCCAAATATAAATCAAATACGATACATAACCAAGATTTCAAGAATCCAAACCGCAATCTCTTCAAGAGTTCCAAATTGACTGAAAGTAACTTAGCTCTCTATTACAATGAAGAAACTATGAGAGAATTTAAGGAGAATACAACTTGTGTTTCATGATAACCAATGGTGCCCTTTTATAGAAGTCTAGGGTAACAAAATGACAAAGGGGAGTAGGTGGCTGACTTGGGTGGTTGGGTGGGTTGGTGAATGGGTTGATGAGTGGAGTGGTTGAATGGAGTGGTTGAATGGGTTGGTGAGTGGAGTGGTTGAGTGGGTTGGTGAGAGGAGTGGTTGAGTGGGTTGGTGAGAGGAGTGGTTGAGGACGAAAGTTTTGACGTCAGACTTGGAAGCCAAAAACGACCAACTAGACTTCATATCCACGAAAAGTACTCTTCATGAAAGTTGTAGATCTTTGTCTTGGCTATAACATGCATATCTGGATTGTCTAATTTGGCTTCCTACAGCCCAAGATATAGCCCAAATACCGTAGGTCACTCAAACCCAACTTCAGCACCTCTGTTCCGACTTGCAGGCTCAAACTGACCCATTAGACTTCACTTTTTCAAAAAGTGTTCTTCATGAAAGTTGTTTATTTGGGTCTTAACTATCAACTATCCAAATTTCAGCCCATCTCCATTATTACAGCTTGGGATATGATTTTATGAGTGCATACCGTTCGGATTCTAGTGACAGAACCCGTATTCTGACTTCCATGTAAACTTAGGTCCCTTAGACATCTGTATTGGACTTCGAGCTCTTCATCAAAGTTGTAGAGCTTCCTCCTAGCTTTCCTACAAGGTAAAATTAATGATTATCAGATATCAGGAACTCAAGTTATGGCCAAAATACAGAAACAGTGTCAAATCTCAATAATGCTGAAAATATTCAATTAGGACCAATTTGAGCTCAAACTCACAAAATCATACCAAACTCAATCAATTAAGAATATGGAGAGTGTAAATGACTAAACATAAGGGTTTATTAATGAATAAAATATGTGATTATCAGAGCTTTGTTGAGAAAGAATAAAACGGGATTAGCTGAGCTGCGACAGCTTGTTAATCTTGTAACTTTTAGAATCGTCTGAGTTGCGACAACTTGATGATTCTTCCTTTTCTAAAACAAAAAAAAATCAAATGAATTTTTAAAACAAAAAAAATTCTTTTCAAAATAAAAAATAACCGACCAACAATCGTTTTCTAAAGAACGACGTGACTTTCAATTCCTCGTTGCATCCGAGGATACGTAGGAGTAGAATAGCAATTCTGTCAAGCCAAAATTAATTTTTCATAATTTATTTGTTTGTTTAGTTTATCTTTTAATAAAAGAGGTTAAATAAATATTTTTAAGAGTTATAAAATTTGCACAGCTAATTTAAGGTAACCGTCTTAGGATGGATGTATTAGGGGTGCTGTGGGATTAAGTCTCCACCCTTCCCTATGCATAATTAGACTCCCGAACCTGAGTTTTTGAACGTAGATCATCTTGTTTAGGTTTTCCAATTTTTCCTAATAATAAGAATAAAATTGGTGGTGACTCCCTTAAATTTTGTAATTTAAGTCGTTATCCCGTCGCGATCTCGGTCGCGACAACAAGACTCAGTTATTTTATTTTATATAAAAAAAATCATTCACAACTTAGATAATTTTTAAAATTGCAAGATTAACAAGCTGTCACAACTCAACTAATCTTGTTTTATTTGACTAATTTATTATGCTAATATAAGTTCGTTTTTCTTTTTTTCTTTTAATAACCCATCTGAATTATTCTTAATACTTCCCTTTTTTTTTTTTTCTTAACAGATAGCCCTTTTTTTTAAAAAAAAAAATCCACAAGGTACTAATAAAACAGACAAACAAATAGTAAAAGAGAGACTTTGGATCTCTGTAACATAAATTATAAGACAAAGGGGGAAGGGGTTACTATGGAGCCAAACGGGGAGATCCAGGTGATGGGGAACGGAGCGGCGGCAGTGGCTGGAGCGGGATTTGGTGCGGTGCGGCTGTGAGGCGTCAGGGTTCTGGTTCGCGGTGGTTCACGGAGGGGCAGATCTAATGCTGGTGTGGATCTAGGCGAGGCAAGGAGCTACAGTGGGTGCCGACGATGAGCTCAGGAGCTTGGGGTACGAATCGGCAGGGACGGCCTGTCTGGACGGTGCCGGTCAGAACGGGTTCAGCTGGAGCTGCGTGGTGGCTGGCGTTCTGCTGGGCTTGGTCAGATTTGAGTTGGTGGAGGTGTAGGTCGCTGATCTAGATCTGGGTTGGTGGAGGTGTGGGTGTGCGGAAGGCTGGGACAACGGGGTCGACGGTGGCGTGGTGAGCTGCACGGTGGGGATCTCGGCGGTTTGGATGTGGTTGAGGGGAAGTGGAGATGGTGAAGATGACGGGTAGAGGTGATTACGGTTGGAGGGTATGTGGTGAGAGGTGATGGATGGTTGTGGGTGCTTTGTTACGGTTTGGGTGCTCTGTGGTGGTCTCACAATGGTGAAGGTTGGGGAGGCATAAATGGAGCGTGGGTTTGTGTGGGGGGTGGGTCACGGTGGTCTTTGTTGGTTTTGGAAGTTTGTTTATGGTGGTGGGTTTCCTTGTGGGAGTGAAGGTAATGGGTGGCTGTTTGATGGTGAAGGGGAGTTATGTGAGAGTGAAGGTGAGGCGGTGAAGGAGAATGGTGGTTCTGGAAGCCTGAAGAAGCTGCTGGCGTGGGAAGAGAAAAATGGAGAAAAAATGTTATGGTCACTTTGGAGGCTAATGAAGCTCAAAATTTCTTTGCAAGATGATGATCGTTAGAGCTTGGTGACTTGTGGAGGTTCTTGGGTGAAAATTGGAGCTTTTGTTTGGTTTCTCTGTTAAAGAAATCCTCCAAAGCCATCCAAAATGCCCCCTTTGTAATGGTTTTTTTCAATGCCCCCCTTTTCGGTTGGCTGCTTGCCTTTTTTGCTGCTGTTTACTTGAGAATTTATAGGAAGTGATTAGGGTTTAAGGGTTATGGATTTTGGGCTTTGGGTCATGGGCCAGAAATGATTTGGGTTGAATGAATATGTGTTGCCCCTTATTTTGTGGGTCACAAATTAGTTTGAGCTCAATGTAGGATATTAGCTCATCATCTTTTTTATTTTTATTTTTGTTTATTCATTTATTTTCTATATATTTTTTATATTATTTTTTGCCCGGACAAAATTGGGTGTTCACAGTTGTCCATCTTTACTTGTTTCTTACTAGATATTAGGAATAACCGTAGTTTTTCATATTATTGTCGTAAGAAATGAGTAAAGACGTGAACTTAAATTTTGTCCGATGATGAAATTATGCTAATTGCAAACTAGCGAGTTCAAATGCGGATTTATGAGCTGTCGCAGCGTCACTAATCTTATCAAGGTGAAGCTCAGTGTAAAGGCAGAGACGTCACCATGTTGTCAATAAGCTGTCGTAGCTCAATTGACGTTTATTGACTGAAAAGAGTTTTTTTTTTGAATTTCAAAGACGTTGGGTGATCTTGTTACCCGAAATGTAAAAGACAATGGGTTTGGCCCAGAATTCGAAAGGCAATACATGAGATGGTGTGAATGAATTGGCAAAGATGTTGTTTGAAAACCAGTGAGCTCAAACGTGGATTTATGAGTTGTCGCAACATTGTTAAACCTACCAGGGTGAAGCTCAGCGTAAAGTCAGAGACGTCACTGCATTGTCAATAAGCTGTCGCAGCTCAATTGACGTTTACTGATCAAAGGATGTTTTTTTTTTGGGAAACAAAGCCAGGTGATCTCGTGACCTGGAATTATCAAAAGTAATGGCCTTGGCCCAGAATTTAAAAAATAGTGGGCTTCTGTGTCCCGAAATTTAGATGACAGTGGGCTTCTGTGTCCCAAAATTTAAAATGCAGTAGGCCCTGTGTCATGAAATTTAAATGACAGTGGGCTTATGTGTCCTGAAATTTAAAAATGCAGTGGGTTTCTGTGTCCCGAAATTTAAATGACAGTGGGCTTCTGTGTCCCAAAATTTAAAAATGTAGTGGGCTTATGTGTCCCGAAATTTAAATGACAGTGGGCTTTTGTGTCTCGAAATTTAAAATGCAGTGGACTTCTGTGTCCCAAAATTTAAATGATAGTGGACTTATGTGTCCTAAAATTTAAATGACAGTGGGCTTCTGTGTCTCGAAATTTAAAATGCAGTGGGCCTCTGTGTTCCGAAATAAAAAATGCAGTGGGCTTCTGTGTCCCTGAATTTAAAATGCAGTGAGCTTTTGTGTCTCAAAATTTAAAATGCAGTGGGCTTCTGATGTCCCAAAATTTAAAAGGCAATGGGCTTCTGTGTCCCGAAATTTAAAATGCAGTGGGCTTCTGTGTCCCAAAATTTAAAATGCAATGGGTCTCTGTGTCCCAAAATTTAAAATGCAGTGGGCTTCTGATGTCTCGAAATTTAAAAGGCAGTGGGCTTCCATATCCCAAAATTTAAAATGCAGTGGGCTTCTATGTCCCAAAATTTAAAATACAGTGAGCTTCTGTGTCCCAAAATTTAAAATGCGGTGGGCTTCTGTGTCCCGGGCCTCTGTGTCCCGAAATTTAAAATGCAGTGGGCTTCTGATGTTCCAAAATTTAAAAGACAGTGAGCTTCTATGTCCCAAAATTTAAAATGCAGTGGGCTTCTGTGTCCTGAAATTTAAAATACAGTGGGCCTCTGTGTCCCGAAATTTAAAATGCAGTGGACTTCTGTGTCCCGAAATTTAAAATACGGTGGGCCTCTGTGTCCCGAAATTTAAAATGTAATGGGCTTATGTGTCCCGAAATTTTAATGACAGTGGGCTTCTGTGTCCCGAAATTTAAAATGCAATGAGCTTCTGTGTCTCAAAATTTAAATGGCAGTGAGCTTTTGTGTCCCAAAATTTAAAATGACAATGAGCTTCTGTATCCCAAAATTTAAATGACAGTAGGCCTCTGTGTCCCGAAATTTTAATGACAGTGAGCTTGGCCCACAAGATTTGTCTTTTTTTTTTTCTTTTTTTTTCTTTCTCTTTTTTTTTTGGAAAGATTATAGGGTCATGGACCTAAATTTTTTCTGAAAGCTACCAAGCCAATGACTTGGAATTTTTTTTGACACTTCACCAGGTCATGGACCTAAATTTTTTTTTAAAGCTTTTTTCTGTTTTTTTAATAGTGAAGCTTGGCGTGAAAGCCAAAGACGTCACTTTCAAAGCTGTTGCATCTTATTATCTCATGAAATGATGTTGTACTATTCATTCTTGCAACTCAAAATCCAAAGATCCTGTCAATAGATTGAAAATATCATGTCAAAAACTTTCTCTTGCATTCTCGATGTTAATTACTTCCTCGAAAAACTTTGATCCATCAAACCCGGGAGCAGGCTCTCGCAAACTAGGGCTTATCAGCTTGTCTCAAATTCCTTGGAATCTTCAAACATTGAGTACCTTCCCTTTCAAGTTTGCTCATTAAGAACACAGTTCCCCGCCTTCTTCCTGGCAATGTGGATTGAATATGGGGTAGACCTAGTTTTCATCCCTTGATTGAAATTTCTAACCCATTCTTGATCTGATTTGTTAATTAGAGGATTGCCACTAAATCATCAAATCAATGATATTGAACTTATATTCTTTTTGATTTAAGCATTTTGTAATAAAATGTGTGATTTCACAAGTATGAAAGAAACAAACAAGATAAAAGAAAGCAGAAGAATAAGAGAGAAGAAAAGAAAGAGAAAGGTAGTTTCATTTATTTGAATGTTCACAAACACATAAAGACATTGAGAATGATAAAGAATACAAAGGATGACATATACAAAGCGAAAAGTAATTGCCCCAGTTAGGATTCCTTTATTCTCTTTAGATAGGATCTAATTCTCAGATGGATATTACAACCATTGACTGCCAATGATACAAATCCTCTTCCATTGATCACCGCTCAAAATTTGCCCCAGTTTTTCTCTTCCATCACTGCTCAAAATTGCCCTAGTTTTTTTTTTTTTGTGTTTCCTTTATGTTGTCCTAATGAGCCCTTTAGGTGACATCTCCTATGAGAGCCTTTGCCGACTTTTCTTTTGCCTAATTTAAACGTCATAACTTTTTCTTAGGCCGCCCTTGCGGGTTTTCAACCTAACGGGCATTTTTTTTTACTTTACTTTTTATTTTTTATTTTTTTTAGGCATTGAACTTTTTGACTGCATTAGCATTCGTCAGTCTTGGCAATTCATTTCCATCCATATCTGTCAAAACTAAGGCTCTTCCAGAGAATGCTTGCTTAACAATGTAAGACCCCTCATAACTCGGTGCCCATTTGCCTTAGGCATGTTCTTGGTTTGGAAGTTTTTTCTTCAAAACCAAGTCACCTGCTTGAAACTCCCTAGGGTGTACTTTCTTGTTGAAAGCTCTTGCCATTCTTCTTTGGTATAGTTGCCTATGACAAATGGCTTTTAATCGTTTTTCTTCAATCATGTTTAACTGCTCATATCGAGTTTTTATCCATTCTGCCTCTTCTAACTCGGCTTCCATCAACACTTTTAAGGAAGGAATTTCGACCTCTATAGGGGAAACTGTTTCCATGCCATATACTAAGGAAAATGGTGTTACCCCAGTGCTAGATCGGATATTAGTGCGATATGCATGGAAAGCATAGGGGAGCATCTCATGCCATTCTCTGTAATTGACCACCATTTTGGCTACCATCTTCTTGATATTCTTGTTTGTTGCTTCTACCGCGCCGTTCATCTGAGGTCTGTAAGGAGCAAAATTGTGATGTTTGATCTTAAACCTCTCACATAGATTCTTAATTTTAGCGCTATTGAGATTAGGGGCATTATCTGTAATAATCCTGTCTGGGATTCCATATCTACAGATGATGTTTGCCCTCAAGAACTTGAGAATAACCTTTTGAGTGACCTTGGCATAGGAGGCAGCCTCTACCCACTTGGTAAAGTAATCAATTGCTACCAAGATAAACCTATGGCCATTGGAAGCCTTTGGATTTATTGGCCCAATAACATCGATTCCCCACATTGAAAAAGGTCAGGGTGCCACCATATTATGCAATGGGACAGGAGGTGTATTAATGCGGTTAGCGTATGCTTGGCATTTGTGACACTTTCGAACATATCCTATGCAATCAGATTCCATAGTGGACCAGTAATAACCACATCGTAGGATTTGGTGAGCCATCATGATACCATTGGCATGTGTTCCCTAAATCCCTTCATAAACTTCTGTTAAGATGGCGAGAGCCTTTTTAGCTTCTACACATCTGAGGAGTATACCATCATAGTTCCTTTTGTATAGTACCTCCCCGTTAAAAAAGAAAGCCATGGAGAGCCGACAGATGATCTTTTTGTTTGTCTCATTTGTCCTTGATGGGTATTCTCTGAACTTAATGTACTGCTTGATATCATGGGACTAGGGCTGACCGTCTTCTTCTTCTTCAACATTAGAACAAATAACCGGTTCACTCTCTGCCCTCACTCGGA
This sequence comes from Ormosia emarginata, assembly GCA_029884605.1. Lineage (NCBI taxonomy): Eukaryota > Viridiplantae > Streptophyta > Magnoliopsida > Fabales > Fabaceae > Ormosia > Ormosia emarginata. Next base: position 44,985,462 of record JAQQTP010000089.1, on the reverse strand, counting down.
TGGGCTGCATATTAGCATGAATATCCAGATTGGTCATTACAGCTAAAGTAGCCAGAGTATCTGCGAATTGGTTCTTATCTCGAGTCAAGTGCGAAAAGGTGATCTCTTCAAACTTCTTGACCAATTGCATCAAATATTTCTGGTATGGAATCAACTTTGGATCCTTAGTCTGCCATTCCCCATTCACTTGATAAATTATCAGTGCTGAATCTCCATATACTTGTAGTTCTTTCACTCCCAATTCTATTGTAACTTTTAATCCTTGAGCACACGCTTCATACTCGGCAACATTATTGGTGCAATTGAACTCTAACTTGACGGTGACAGGGTATTGCTTCCCACTTGGTGAGGTGACCACTGCCCCTATGCCGCTCCTATACATGTTGACTGCTCCATCAAAGTACATCTTCCATATGTCTTCTTCATCTGACTCTTCTTCTTCAACCGCTAAAACATCTCCATCATGGAATTCAGACATCACAGGTTGTTTGTGATTGAGTGGGTTCTCTGCTAAATGATTTGCAATTACGCTCCATTTGATAGATTTTCGAGTCAAGTGCTTTATATCGAACTTAGAAAGAACCACTTGCCACTTGGAGACTCGTGTGGAAACATGAGGACTTTCAAATATGTACTTGATCGGGTCTATTCTTGAGATCAGCCAAGTTGTATAGTACAACATATATTGCCTCAACCTTCTTGATGTCTATGCTAGGGCACAACAAGTCTTCTCGATTGTCATGTAGTGAGACTCACAATCATTGAACTTCTTGCTCAAATAGTAGATGGCATGTTCTTTCCTTCTTGCTTCATCATGTTACCCTAACATTGCTCCCATGGATGTCTGTAATACTGTGAGGTACAATATCAAAGGACGACCAGGCGTTGGTGGCACCAAAATGGGAGGACTTTCTAAGTAAGTTTTTATCTTCTCAAAAGCTTTTTGACAACGTTCATCCCATTCTCCTGGTTGTTGTTTCTTTAATAGCTTGAAGATCGGCTCGCAGGTGCTAGTCAGATTGGCTATGAACGTAGCAATATAATTTATCCTCCCAAGAAAGCTTCTGACCTCTTTTTCCATTTTGGGAGCGGGCATCTCTTGTATTGCTTTGATTTTGTCAGGGTCCACTTTGATCCATTCCTTGCTAATGACGAAACTAAGCAGTTTTCTTGTCGATGCACCAAAAACACACGTTGCTGGGTTTAGCCTTAACTTGTACTTTCTAAGTCTTTCGAATAGTTTTTGTAATACTTTCACGTGGCTTTCCTCTTCTTTGGACTTGGCGACTATGTCATCCACGTATACCTCAATTTCTTTGTGCATCATATCATGGAACAAAGCAACCATGGCACGCTGATAGGTGGCTCCAGCATTCTTCAAACCAAACGGCATAACTGTGTAACAAAAAGTTCCTCATGCCGTGATGAACGTGGTCTTCTCTTTATCATTTGTATCCATGGGAATCTTATTGTATCTAGAATAGCCATCCATGAAAGAGAATCTATGTCCTCTTGCTGCATTGTTGACGAGGACGTCGATGTGAGGCAATGAGAAATCATCTTTAGGGCTAGCTTTGTTCAAATCCCTATAATTTATGCACATCCTGACCTTTCCATCCTTCTTTGGAACGGGGATGATGTTTGCTACCCATTCTGGGTGTCTAGATACTTCCAAAAATCCTGCTTCCAACTGCTTGGTGACTTCCTCTTTGATTTTTAAGGATATTTCTGGGTGCATTCTTCTCAACTTCTGTTTTTTTGCTTCAGCATTGGGGTATAACGGGATTTTATGGGAAGCTATGCTCGGATCCAACCCCGGCATGTCTCGATAAGACCATGCAAAGACATCCATATAGTCTCTAAATAACTTGATCATGCATTCCCGCTCTGGATTATCTACTAATCTTAACTCTTTCTTGTCTTCATCAGTTCCCATATTGATCACCTCCACTTCTTCCTCATTCAGGCTGAATTCTCTCTTAGACCTTTCTACCAACTTGGCAAACTCCTCAGCAGCATCCCTTTCTTCATCTGAGTCATAGTTGTCTATATCCATCATTGAATGAGAATCCATCTTTAAGCTTTCAGGAATCCCTTCATAGGACAATGGCTCTACAAGACTCAAATTCCTGGAAGATTTATTTATGCCAGATTGGAAACTATTGACAGAAGGAAAATATGGTAACTGACAGGGCTAAGAAAAAGATAAGTTGATGATAGAAAAGAAACAAAACAGTGAATCAACTGAGAATCACACAAATTCATTGCATTGAAATTTTGATAAAAGATCACATGAGCAGTGAATCACACAAAAAACACACAAGTTCATTATATTAAAGCTTCAATAAAAGTTAACATAAATCCAACATCACAAAAGTCTAGGATAATATTATGACTAAACAATTACATTATGGCAATCACATCAATTAACACCTCAGATCGCCAATTGTCCAGAGGTTTCAAGTTGTCGGAGAGCTGGATAGCATAGTATTCTCCTGAGTCTTCTTCCACATTGTTAATGATTAGCTGGACTCGAGGATTAGAGGTTCCATTGATAACTTCGGTAGGGACAGGGAATGTTTCTTTCAAATGAGGAATAGTCATTTTCACTTTATTCTTCTCATTGAGAGTCAGGCCTTGCTTCATCATACCTTCTAAGAATGCATCATATCCCAGACCATATCTGCTCTTGTTCTCTGGTAGGGTGATTGTAGACTTGGTTCCTTGTAGCTGAATTCCTAAACCTTTCCCGGCTTGATAACCACTCTTTGTCATGATGCGAGTCACAATTTGATGAACATCTTTAGAAGGTGACTCGTCTTTCTCTGCCTTTGATTCCACTAACTGGAAGCTGTGTAAGAAATTCTCCATCTCCAAGTCTGTGTTTTCAATATAAGGCACTGAAGTAGGCTTCATCAATAGGATTTCTTCTTCTCCTCGAATGGTAACCAGACACTCATTATTAATGTACTTCAAGCATTGATGCAAAGTTGAGAGAACAACACCGACAATATGGATCCATGGCCTTCCTAAGAGCATAATATATGTAGACTCGATCTCTATTACCTGAAATAGTACTTGGAAGCAGCTCGAGCCTATCTCAAGTGGAAGGGTCACTTCTCCCATAATTCCTCTTTTTCTTCCATCGAAGGCTCGCACTGTCATTTCTTGAGGTTTTAGGTCTTCTACACTCATAGTCAGTTGGGATAAGGTTGTTCTCGGGAGGACGTTCAAGGTGGAACCCCCGTCAATCAAAACTTTTGCAACTACATATCCCCGACATTTCAAAGTGATGTGCAAAGCACGTGGGTTATTCCTTGTTGAACGTACCACTTCTTCCTCAGAGAAAGGGATCACATTGATGTGCCTTATTGGATCCACCATGCTCACTAAGGTTTTCGGGGTAACATCTGGCTTCACATAGGCTTCATTTAACACTTTCTGCAGTGCTTTGCGATGGGGTTCAGAACTCATGATAAGTGATAATAGAGAGATCCAGGCTGGAGTTTTTCTGAGTTGTTCTATTACATCATACTCACTTTGCTTCATGATTTTTAGGAACTCTTCTTCTTCATCTTCTTTTGTTTCTAAGAGGCTTGCTTTTCCTTTTCTAGTCTTATCTTCTTGCTCATAGTATCTGCCGCTTCTTGTAATCCCTCCTATGCCTATGACATTTGTCACTGCTTATGCGAGTTCTGCTATCTGCATAATAGGGGCTGAAGAAGTTTTCCCTATATCACCTTGTGTCTTTACCTTGACATCATACTCCCAGGGTACAACACAAGAATCACTGTAGGGAAAATGTGTAGGTTCTTTATCGCTATGACAACTTTCCCAGAATTTGGGACATCACTAGTACGCGGAAGTTTGAGGACTAGATGCTCCATATTATCTATTTCCTTTGTGAGCCCTCTTGCTCGAGTAACATCCACTACCCCTAAAGCCATGAATCTCTGCACCTAAGCTTTAAATTCTTGACAGCTTTAAATATCGTGCCCCTTCTCCATATGGTATTCACAGTAAGCTTCAGTATCATACTTAAACCCTACCTCCTCAAAGGTTACTGAAGAACAGTAGCCTGCTTGGACCAGACCTTAGAATATTAACTTCATAGGAGTTCTGACATTTGCTACATTTTGAACTCCTTCCTTGTCCTTTTCTAATGCATTTATAGCCCCTTTCCCATGATTCAGAATTGGGTTGCTAGTAATGCTAGGCCTTTTCTCCTCTTCAAAGTCTAGCCTTTCACAGGCGATCAATTTCTTTACTATTGTTTTAAATACCTCGTAATCTTGAATTGAGTGTCTTGGGTTATCCATATGGAACTTACAAGTTGCATTAGGATTGTACCAAGCTGGGAATGAGGGTACCATAGAGTGAGCAGGGGCGCATGCGATCAAGTGCGCATCAAACAATTGTTGAAACAAATCGGCATTGGAGATTGGCAGCTTGGGGAAAGGGGGTAGATTCACCGGGGGTCAAGTATACCCTTGGTTTCCTGGGTTTTGAGGTGCGGGAGGATGATTGGTATAGATAGGACGGGTTGGGGCGTATGGACGTGGTGATGGGATATTGTTAACTTGGTATGAAGTCTGGTAGGCTGGAAAAGTGGGTGGAGGGGCTTGATAAGAAGGATATGGTTGGGGATTATGGGGGAAGCATGAGTTTTGTTGTTGCACATAACTGACTTCTGGTTCCTTTTGCTTCACTGGCGCCACCTTTTTAGGAAAATTACTCTCTGTACTTCCAATAGGTAATTTTTTGGCTTTTTCAAGATTTTCGATCCTTTCTCCAGCCACAATCAGGTCCGAAAAATCCTCGTAGATAGCTCATGCCATCAGCCCAAGAAAAGGTGCTCCTAGGGTCCCCATAAAGTACGAGCTCATTTCCGATGAAGTCAATGGTGGTTGAACTTGGGCCGCCAACATTCTCCACCTTTGGGTATATTGCTTGAAAGCTTCACCATATTTCTTCTGCATTGCCCCTAATTGTTCTCGGGTAGGTGCAGTATCGATGTTAAATTGATATTGCCCCAAGAATTGGCTTGTCAGGTCATCCCAGCAAGAAATCCTCGAATGGTCAAGTTGCATGTACCATTCCAAAGCTAGCCCAGTCAGGCTTTCATGGAAGAAATTGATTAGGAATCCTTGATCCCATGACCAAATGACCATCTTAGTAATGTAGGTCTTTAGATAAAACTTTGGATTAGTGCTTCCATCGTATTTTGAGAAATCCAGAATTTTGAAGTCCTTAGGGATATTGACTTCAACCTCTGGGCACAGTTCATTGATTCCCACTGAGCCATATGGATTAGGGCCTTGAATGGCTCTAATTTGCTCTTACATCTTTCCGATCAATTCATCTCTTGATTTTTCTCTTTCTGAGTTACTATTCAAGAATATCTTCACTGGCTGCTCCTGAGCAGCTTTTGTATTGTTATTCTCCCCTTTAGGACTTCTGTTCATGGAACTATCCCCTTCATTTGCATTTACTCCAGCGCCGACAGAGGTTCCATTTGTTGTTCTAAGGTTCTCGATTAACTGTCTCAGTAAATTCTCAACCCTTGATTATCCTTCTGTCATGGCCTCAATTCTTTCCCTCATTTCATCCATCTCTCGACCCAAATTTCTTTCTGAGTTTGACATTTGTTGCAGCCTAGTTTGCAACCTCGTCTCGTAAGACAGGATTTGTGCGATCTGGGTTTTCCGAGGACAAGCAATGGTTCAAGTTTTATTATTAAAAAAAGAGAACATTAAATGGAATAAAAAAATTCTTTATTTTCCTTTTTTTTTTTAAAAAGAATGAAAATTTGTTCTTTTTTTTAAATGAATTTTTTTAATGCAAAAATGAAGATGTGATGAGAAGATAAAGAATAAATACACACCCTTTGTGTCATAATGAGATTGTCTTAAGCTTGAGGAGTTCTACCCTAAGGATCTATAAGTCTTTCTGATTCATGAGAACTCTCATTAGGTGGCTCTTCTATTATAAAGGCCTCTAGAGTTAAGTCCCATTTCATAATATTGACCACAAACAGTGGGTAAACCACCAAGTGCAAGATATTTATGAAAAAGGCATACTCTAGATGAGGTTTTCGCAATAACCAAACAGGATGTACATCCAAAATGGTTACCACTGCCCAACCTCTACCAAACTTAGGCTTCACTCAGACCCGGGTATAGGGCCTCACTCGAATGTGTGTAAGAAGTGTAGGTATAGTGAGTGTAGGGAGCATACAAACCTTCATATTCTAACAAAACAAATGCAAAACAAATTTCCAAGAATTCTCTATCCTAAGGTTTGCATAATAAAATAAAAACACAGCTAAATTAATCAATAAACAAATTAAAAAAATAGAAAAACAAAACAAAAACAAAAAGGGTAACACAAACATTTAAATGTCACAAAATTTGCACAACTAATTTACGAAGGCTTAACTCTCAAATGTCCCCAGTGGAGTCGCCAACTATCGCGACTGGGATCACGACGGGATAATAACTTAAATTACAAAAAAACTTAAGGAGTCGCCACCAATTTTATTTTTTATTAGGAAAAATTGGAAAACATAAAAAATATTGGTCTACATTCAAAGATTCAGATTCGAGAGTCTAATTATGCATAGGGAAGGATGGAGACTTAACCCCACAGCACCCCTAATACATCCGTCCTAAGACGGTTACCTTAAATCAGTTGTGCAAATTCTTGATAACTTTTGAAAATATTTATTTTACCAATTTTGTTAAAAGATAAACGAAATTAACAGATAAATTATGAAAAATTAATTTCAGCTTGACAGAATTGAAATTCTACTCCTACATATCATCGGATGCAATGAGGAATTCAAAGCCACGTTATTCTTTTAAAAATGATTGTGGGTGGCTTATTTTTAATTTTGAAAAGATTTTTGTTTTGAAAATTCATCTGATTTTTTTTATATATTTAGAAAAATGTTCGAATCATCCAGCTGTCACTACTTAAATGATTCTAAAACTATAAGATTAACAAGCTGTCACAGCTCAGTTAATCTCATTTTATTCTCTCCACAAGACTCAATTATTTTATTTTATATAAAAAAAATCATTCACAACTTGGATAATTTTTAAAACTGCAAGATTAATAAGCTGTCACAACTTAGCTAATCTTATTTTATTTGACTAATTTATTATGCTAATATAAGTTCATTTTTCTTTTTTTCTTTTAATAACCCATCTGAATTATTCTTAATACTTCCCTTTTTTTTTCTTAATAGATAGCCTCTTTTTTTTTAAAAAAAAAAATCCACAAGGTACTAATAAAACAGACAAACAAATAGTAAAAGAGAGACTTTGGGTCTTTGCAACATAAATTATAATACAAAAGGGGAGGGGGTTACTATAGAGCCAAACGGGGAGATCCAGGCGACGGGGAACAGAGCGACGGTAGTGGCTGGAGCGGGATTTGGTGCGGTGCGGCTGTGAGGCGTAGGGGTTCTGGTTCGCGGTGGTTCACGGAGGGGCAGATCCGGTGCTGGTGCGGATCTAGGCACGGTGAGGAGCTCCAGTGGGTGCCGACGACGAGCTCAGGGGCTTGGGGTGCGGATCGGTGGGGACGGTCTGTCTGGACGATGCCAGTCGGAACGAGTTCGGCTGGAGCTGCGTGGTGGCTAGAGTTTCGTTGGGCTTGGTCGGATCTGAGTTGGTGGAGGTGTGGGTCGCTGGTCTAAATCTGGGTTGGTGGAGGTGTGGGTGTGCGAACGGCTGGGACAACGGGGTCAACGGCGGAACAGTGGGGATCTCGGCGGTTTGGATGTGGTTGAGGGGAAGTGGAGATGGTGAAGATGACAGTAGAGGTGATTACGGTTGGAGGGTTATGTGGTGAGAGGTGATGGATGGTTATGCGTGCTTTGTTACGGTTTGGGTGCTTTGTGGTGGTCTCACGATGGTGAAGGTTGGGGAGGCATAAATGGAGCGTGGGGTTGTGTGGGGGTGGGTCACGGTGGTCTTTGTTGGTTCTAGAAGTTTGTTTATGGTGGTGGGTTTCCTTGTGGGAGTGAAGGTAATGGGTGGCTGTTTGATGGTGAAGGGGAGTTATGTGAGAGTGAAGGTGAGGCGGTGAAGGAGAATGATGGTTCTAGAAGGCTGAAGAAGCTGCTGGCGTGGGAAGAGAAAAATGAAGAAAAAAAATGTTATGGCTGCTGGAGGCTAATGAAGCTGCTGCAAGATGATGATCATTAGAGCTTGGTGACTGTGGAGGTTCTTGGGTGAAAAATGGAGCTTTTGTTTTGGTTTCTCTGTTAAAGAAATCCTCCAAAGCCATCCAAAATGCCCCCTGTAATGATTTTTTTTCAATGCCCCGCTTTTTCGTTGGCTGCCTGCCTTTTTTGCTGCTGCTTACTTGAGAATTTATAGGAAGTGATTAGGATTTAAGGGTTATGGATTTTGGGCTTTGGGTCATGGGCCAGAAATGATTTGGGTTGAATGAATATGTGTTGCCCCTTATTTTGTGGGTCACAAATTAGTTTGGGCTCAATGTAGGATATTAGCTCATCGTCTTTTTTTTTTTTTTTTTATTTTTGTTTATCATTTATTTTCTATATTTTTTTATATTATTTTTTGCCCAGACAAAATTGGGTGTTCACACCAGTTGAACCCAAGCCGATTGTTTACGACTCGGAACCACCGTAAGCAAGCTGCGCCGGCGCCATCGTTCCCCTGCTCGAATTCTCGACCCCAGATCCGACATCGACCGTCCGACCGTCCGACCGCGCCGTCCCAATAGGAAGCTTCATCTCGATCCGGTTGCACCGTCTCGTCTCTGCCCACTACTCATCGCTGGTTGTTGGTTGCACCATCGGAGTTTCCTCCTGCCGAGAAGCATCAGAGAAGAAACAAATACCCCCCTTCCCCTCTTTGTTTCTGATATTTCATAAGCCTCTGTATTGTATTTTTTTTTAAAGGCTAATGGTTTGTCAACTAAGAATAAAAAATGAAAAAGATAAAAAAAATGATAAAACGGAAAAGATAAAATGCAAAATAATTAAGTTTTTTTTTTAAAAAAATAGGATTAACTGAGTTGTGATAACTTGTTAATCTTGTAATTATTTTTGGATCATCTGAGTTGTGACAACCTAATGAATCAAATTATTTTAAAAATAAATCACTATTTAATAGACTCATTTTTTTTGTTTTTTTTTTATTTTTTTTTGTTCCTTTTTTAGATAAGTTTAGATAAAAAAATTTTAATAGCAATATATTGAATAATCAGTGGGTGACGTCTCTAGCGTGACGCGAGCATCACCTATTCAATCCTTTATTTGTTTAACAGAGTCGCGAAGACCTGTTAATTCAAATTTTAAAAAAATTAAAAATTAAATCTTTTCTTTAAATAAAATCTACCAACCCACACTTATTTTCTAAAGAATTACGTGACTTTGAGTTACTCATTGCACCTAAGGATACGTAAGAGCGAAATTTCTATTTCGTCAAGCCAAAGTTTAAATTTTTACAAATTGTTTGTTTGTTTGTTTTTAATAAAATGGGTAAAACAAATATATTATGAGATTATTAAATTTTGCATAATTAATTTAGGGTAACTGTTTTAGGAAGGATGTATTTGGGGTGCTGCGGGGTTAAGTCTCCACCCTTCCCTATGCATAACCGACTCCCAAATCCAATCTGGTTCCAAAGACCATTTTCTAAAAAAGTTTTCCAATTTTTCTTAATTTCAATAAAATTGGTGGCAATTCCTAACTTATTTATTTTGTTCACCGCTCCCGCCGCGATCACGGTCGCGACATTCATACTGCCGATGAGTCTCTTATAGAAGTAAGTCATAGAGGTCATATTTCCCTACCTACCCTTACCCTATCAGACACTTACCTTATTCCCAAATTAAACTTTAATATCATCTTTGTTGGCTAATTGTGTGACCTTGGTTATATACTTACCTTTTCTTATTCTGGTTGATCTGTACAGGATTTACGGATGGGGCAGATCATTGGGAATGCTCATAAAGTTGTGTTGGTGTATACCCTATAGGCCAATTTATTTTGACTGTACTAGCTTACATTGTATTATGCTATTTATTTAATAGATGAGACATTTCATTTATTTTGTGTTATTTATGATAAACATAATAAAGTCCTTAGAATAGTTAGTTTTATGTCATAGGACATCAAGTGGATGACTTGATCGTGAGATCTTGTTGAATAGAAATAGAAAACTATTCTTAAATGTCCCTAGTCAAGTATTATTGTTAATCAGGATGATAATAATGTATTGAGACTAGTATGTGTGTAGACTGATGACCATATCTCACGAGTCATGCATATGAGATATCGAGTCTTCACATAGATACATATTAGAGTAATGATATATTGGACTGACCCGCCATGAGAACGTTGCGTGAATCATTACGTGAGTGTCATAAGCGATTCTCATAGTGATAATGGTGTATGTGGTCATTTGACCTGAAATCACTACAATTCCTATATGAGGAGTTGTATGTTTTAATGCCATCAAACGTCATCTGAACAAGGTGATTATAAAGTTGGTTATTAGACATACTTCGAATCATGAGGAGGAATGTAAGTGACCTAGATGAGATTTGTCCCTCCTACATAACATGAGTGATATCTTAGGGTCTCTTGATTGAGTGAGACTACGAAATGCATGACCATGCTCAAATGAGTCAATATGAAATATTGATCTCTTTTGTTATTACTAAATCTACTCGAGTATCAGGAAACGAAAGATTGAACTATACAAGGGTAACACGTTCCATGCCTTGTGTTCAATCTAGATATCTAAACAAAGGGACTAAACTACACGGAAACATTGATAACAGAAAGGTTATGTCAAATCACTGACATTCTCATTACTTGGGTAGCAGTGAAGTGTTGCTAGATACCGCTCATTACTTGTAATATTAAAATAAGATTTTAATATTACTGCCAACGTTATGATAACCTGCAATGTCACACACATATAGCATACTAAATTGGAGCAATGAGAATCCAAGTTGGACTGAGATTCCATCGTGGGCCTAACTCATAACAGATGAGTCCAAAGGCTGAACAGCTAACCCTGTTGCTGCTTTTACTCACTTAAGGCAGTTACTATTATAAATAGTATTGCTAAAGGGGCTGTTAATTACGTAGAACAAAACCCTAGCCGCACCTACAGAAACAGTGAGTAAGAGAATGACAAGTTTCTCTTCTCTTCGCAGTTAGCACTGTGTCAGAGACGTGAGACGCCAATATTGCAGACGTTGGATGTTCATGAGTCTGTTCGTGTAGATACTGTAGAGACATCATCACTGTTATGATATTGGTGATTTGTCGCGACCGTAATCACGACGGGAGCGGTGAACAAAATAAATATGTTAGGAGTCGCCACCAATTTTATTTAAATTAGGAAAAATTAGAAAACCCTTTTAGAAAATAGTCTTTGGAACCAGATTGGATTCAGGAGTCGATTATGCATAAGGAAGGGTGGAGACTTAACCCTACAACACCCCTAACACATTCATCCTAAAACGGTTACCCTAAATTAATTATGCAAAATTTAATAATCTTATAATATATTTGTTTTACCTCATTTATAAAAATTAAAAACAAAACAAATAATTTGTAAAAATTTGAACTTTGGCTTGACGAAATAAAAATTTTGCTCCTACGTACCCTTAGGTGCAATGAGGAACTTAAAGTCACGTAGTTCTTTAGAAAATAAGTGTGAGTTGGTTGATTTTATTTAAAGAGAAAATTTAATTTTTTTATTTTTATAAAAATTTGAATTAACAGGTCATCGCAACTCTGTTAATCAAATTAAGGTTTGAATAGGTGAAACTCACGTCACGCTTGAGACGTCACCAAATGATTATTGAATTTATTTTTATTTAATGAGATTTTTTTATCTAAAATTACCTAAAAAAAAACAAAAAAAATAAAATAGAATTTTGAGTCTTTATTAAATAGTAATTTATTTTTAAAATAATTTGAATCATTAGGTTGTCACAACTCAGATGATTCAAAATAGTTACAAGATTAACAAATTATCACAACTCGGTTAATCCTGTTTTATTCTAAAAAAATATATTGAAATTGTTTTACTTTTATCCCTTTTTATCTTTTTCGTTTTTTAGTTCTCAGCCCAAAAAAAAAAACTTTACAGAATTATAAAAACAAAACCAAAGACAAAGCCAACGCCCAAAGCTTACGAGAAAGAAAACCAAAAAGGGGCTTCTATTTTTTTTTTTGAAAAAAACTTGCAAGGGAGCTCTATTAGCACGCCGGTGACACGGAGGAGCATGGAATGGTAGCACGGCTGCGTGCTGGTGGTGGCGTGGTGATGGTCACCGTCAACGGTAGTGGGACTTCGACTGGCGCGATGAGAAACGATGGTGGGTTGTCACAGGACAAGGCGGAGCTCTGGTGTGCCGATCTGGACCACAGTTCAGCAAAGGTGACGGATCGAACGAGGTTGGTGCGATGGGGATGGTTTCGACGGGAAGCAGGTGACTGGCTCGATGCAGGCCTTGATCAGCGGCAGTGGATGACGCTTGGTGAGGTGGAGGATCTGTGCGGAGTGGCTTTTGGTCCGCTGTTGAGGGGAGCGGCGCGGCTGGTGGTTCATCGCGGTTCGGTGGAGACGACACGATAGTGGTTGCTGGATGACAGATTGATGCTGCTTGGTGGTGGTTTGTGGTTGGGAGGTGAAGAAGATGGTGGTTTTGAAGCTTTAGTGGTGGCTTTAATGGAGTTGATGCCTTGATGGTGGGTTTTCGGTGTTAGGAGTAAGGTTGAAGATAAGAGAATGGGGGATGGAGGTTGATGACAATGGTAAAGGTGACGGGTTGAAGCTTTGGTTATGGAAGCTTTGGATTAATGGTGGCTATGGTGATGGGTTGAAAGGGGTGCAGGAAAGCTATGGGAATGAGGAAAAAAAATTAAGTTGAGAGTGTTTTAGCCCCCCCCCCAAAAGTCCTATTTTTTGTGTGTGAATTATGTATTTTTATAGAGGGATTAGGCTAAGTGTTTGAGTTATAGTGTGATTAGAGTTAGTTTAGGATGATGATACTGCAATCTGTTTAGGATGTGTTATGGTTGGTTTAGGATAGGTTTGTTTAGGATGAGTTTAAGGGTTAGGATAACTGATGGGGTTTGTTTAGGATAAGTGTTGGTATATAGGTTGTGGGTTAACGGGTTGGATCATGGGTTATGGGTTAAAGGATTGGATCATGGATTATGGGTTAATGGGTTAATAGGTTGGATAATAGGCCACTAAGCGAAAGATGGTTTTTTATTTTATTTTTCTCTTTTATTCTTTTTATTTTTATTTTTACAAAAATACCCAGACAAAATTAGGTGTTCACTGTTGCCCCTCTTTACTTGTTTCTTACTAGATAAAAAGAATAACCGTGGTTTTTCATTTTATCATGGTGAGGAACGAGTAAAGAAATGAACCCAAATTTTGTTCGGGAGAAACAAAAAACAATGTGAGAACAAAAATGTGAAGAACGATGCACTCAAAGATAAATGATAGAAAGACAATGAGCTACTGCGTCCCTGAAATTAACGACAATAGGCATCTGTGTCCTAAAAATTCAAGACAATGGGCATCTACGTCCCTAAAATTAAAGACAATGGGCATCCGCGTCCCGAAAATTCAAGACAATAAGCATCTACCGCGTCTCAGAATTTAAAAGACAGTGAGCTACTGCGTCCCAAAATTTAAAAGATAATGGGCTACTGCATCTCGAAATTTAAGAGACAATGAGCTATTGCATCCCGAAAATTAAAGACAATGGGCTACTGCGTCTCAAAATTTAAAAGACAATGGGCTACTGCATCCCAAAATTTAAAAGACAGTGGGCATCTGTGTCTTGAAAATTAAAAGATAACGGGCTACTGCGTCTTGAAATTTAAAAGACAATGAGCTACTGCGTCCCAAAATTTAAGAGACAATGGGCTACTACGTCCCAAAATTTAAAGACAATGGGCTACTGCGTCCTAAAATTTAAAAGAAAATGGGCTACTGCATCCCAAAATTTAAAAGAAAATGGGCTACTGCATCCCAAAATTTAAAAGACAACGGGCTACTGCGTCCCAAAATTTAAAAGACAGTGGGCTATTGCATCTCGAAATTTAAAAGACAATGGGCTACTGCATCCCAAAATCTAAGAGACAATGGGCTACTGCGTCCCAAAATTTAAAAGACAGTGGACTACTACGTCCTGAAGACAATGGGCATCTACGTCCCAAAAGACAATAGGCATCTGCGTCCCGAAAAGATTTTTTTCTTCTTTTTTTTCTTCCTCTCTTTTTTTCTTTTTTCTTTTTTCTTTCTTTTTTTTTAATTTTATTTTAATGCCTTGAAAATGCAAGATGATGTATTTTAAAAACATTTGAAACAACGTTAACCTTGGAAAGCTTTGACCAATCAAACCTTCGTTCACGTGTTTTTTCTTCATCAAACCCTTCGACTCGTTTGGAAATCCTCTTGACCTCATTTCCCTTCTTCTTCTTTTTCTTTATGTCCTTTCTTCATTTTTTTGACACCTCATCAGATCACAGACTTGGAAAGTTGTAAAGCCATTAAGCAAAGACTTGGAATTCTTTTTGACACCATCATCAGGCCATGGATCCAGAATTTTGTGAAATCCATCAAGTCAAGGACTTGGAATTTTTTTTTTCATCTCATCAGGCCATGGGCCTTGAATTTCATCAAGCCAAGGACTTGAGATTTTTTAAAGAGACAAATAAATCTATCTTTGAAAGGTTTCTTAGTAGAATTGGGATTTCCTTAAAACATGCGCTTCCTCGAAAAAGCTTATGCAATTAATTTGCTTTCATGCTCGCTTTCTGACTTTCCTTCAAAATTCTCACTTTCATCTTCTGAATTAGTCCTTGAGATAACATTATCCTTCAATTAGAATTTTCAAATTCTCTTTGATTTAAATTGTTCATCTGGAGATTGTCATTAGATGGTCAAATCATAATGTTGTACTCATGTTCACTTACCTGAAGCATTACGTAATAGACAAACATGGATTTGAAAGTACAATAGGAAATAAATTTACTAATGAACAACTTTCATATTGGTCTTGGAAGTTTGACTACACCAAAAGGGAAAATACACAAACGATGGTACGATCTTGACATTATAGACAAGGATCAAGTCAAATTGAACCAAAAAGAAATTTACCACAGTCTATGATTGAATTGAGTAGGACTGAGATTCGTCCTAGTGACTAAAAGATTTGCTCCAGTGTAGGTCAAATGGAACCTAGGAAAAGAGAAATTGCCCCAGTTTAGAGCTGAGTCGAACAGGGTATAAACTTATCCTAGTGTAAGGCCAAATTAAACCAAAGAAAAATTTACCTAGTTTAGGACTGATTTGAGCAGGACCAAGACTTATCCTAGTGACTAAAAGATTTGCCCAAGACAAATTGAACCAAGGAAAGGAAAAATTGTCTCAGTTTAGAGTCGAGTCGATTGGGGTACAAACTTATCCTAGTGTAAGTCTTTTTCTTTTTTATTCTTTTCATTTTTTTTAAAGAAGTAATGAACTAAATACTTAGATGAGCGTACGTAACCTTTGTCTCAAAATTGAAGTTAACGAAAATGACAACAAACCTTTATTGATCAAAATGAACTTTTTGAGGCTTGTAACGTGGCCAAGGCTAGGGGTTATGAAAGGAAAGATATAAGACACAAACAAGTGTTTAAGGGTGGAATAGGACTAAGGATCCTTGTTCAAAATTAAATTCAACTACTTTTCCACAAACTTTTCTCTTATTATTCTCTGTTTCTTCCCCATTTAATTTCATCATTTTTTTATTTTTGCCCCTTTCACATTTTTTTCTTTCTTCATTATGCTTCAGAACATTTATCATGACAATCAACCTTTGTTTTGTGTTATCTCCTAATGTAGGGGTGATCATTGTCCAAGGTTTATTGAAGAAAATCTCAAGCTCAAAAGGGGTAACAAGAGATAATTTGTAAAAGATAGAAAAAAATGACCAATCTTCATTTTCAAATCATGATTGTTTATTTTCAAAACTTTAATTTTGAGACTAAAAGATAGTGCGAACCAAGTGATTGCTCATTTTTTTCTTTTTGATTTTTTTCTTTTTTTTTTCTTTGCAAAAGACACTTACACCTGCAAAATTTATTGACATCTAGTAAACTGAGAATTATCAAAGAAGACGCTTTAAAGAAATAAAAGAGAATAAATATCGAGAAAGACAAAGGGATGATAATGAAAGGAAACAAGACACCCGTGCAAATTCATTACATTAATGCTTCAAGAAAGTTGACATGAGTCCAACATCACAAATTATTTTATGACAATCACTTCAATTAATAGCCTCAGATCTCCGATTGTTCAGAGGTTTCGAGTTATTGGAGGGTGAATGACTTCTTCAGAGGAATCGAACCCTTGTCTGACTTGTATTACTCCCAAAGTGAGTAATCCCTAGACGCAAGCCTTAAAGTCCCAGCAGTTCTCAATATTATGTCCCATTCCCCTACAATGGTAAGCACAACTTGACTCTTCATCGTACTTCTCCTCTTTTTTCATTGTTGTAGCTGGTGCAGTGATATTATAACCTGCTTTACTCAGCCCCTCAAATATTTTTGCCATTGGCATATGCAAGCTCATGACCTTCCTTATTGGTGGTCTCTCAATCTCTAAGGCATTTACCATATTCCTTCCACCATGACTAGGAATTTGGTTATTGACAATACTAGGTCCAGTTACTTCTTCAATATCAAGCTTTCCGCAAGCAATTAGCTTTCTTACTGCAGTCTTGAAAGATTCACAATCTTCAATTAAGTGTCTTGGGATATCCATGTGGTATTTGCAAGTTAAATTTGGGTTATGCCACTTTGGGAATGGTGGTTCAAAGGGACCTACAGGATTTCTTGAGATGAGGTGAGCATCAAACAGCCTTTGGAATAAATCTGCATTTGAAATAGAAAGTTTTGGGAAATGGGGTAGGTTTCGGGGGCGAGAGCGGCCTTGAGTTTGAAAGTTTGACCGAGGTTGTGGGTGATTTGGGAAGTTTTGTGAAGGTGGAGGTGGGTATTGGGTATAGATTGGGCGATATGGTTGGGGTACGGGAACATTTTTAATTTGGAATTGTTGGATTTGAGGCGTATTCATGGGAGGAGCGGTTAGGCCAGGTAAATGAGAAGGTGCAGGTATTTGATAAGAATGGTAAGTATTTAGGTTATATGCAAAGGCTCGGTAGACAGGGTAAGATGGTGGGTAGCAGGCTTGTGAAGGTTGTTGGCTTTGCACATAGCTCACCTCTGGCTCTCTTTTCTTAGGAAGAAACCCCTTCTTGAAACCATTTTCATTATTATCAATTGGTAATTTTCTAGTCTTTACTAGAATTTCAATCCTCTCTCCGACAACAATTAAATCAGCAAAGTCTTGATACACAGCCACCACCATTGTCTCAATATAGGGAGCTCCTAAGGTCCCCAAGAAGTATGAGTACATTTCTGTCAGAGTCAACGGCGGTTGCACTTGTGCTGTGAGAGTTCTCCACCTCTGGGTGTATTGCTTGAACGTGTCTTCATTTTTCTTTTGCAGTGTTCCCAATTGCTCTCGGGTTGGGGCTGTATCCAGATTGAACCGATACTGACCCATAAACAAGTTCGCCCAGTCATCCTATGAAGAGATTTTGGAAAGGTCTTGTTGGATACACCATTCCAAAGCAGGCCCAGTCAAACTTTCATGAAAGAAGCTAACAAGAAACTTCCAATTCTTTGAACAAAATTGACATTTTGGTAATAGATGTTTTCAGGTTAAAGAAAGGATTGGTGCTCCCATCATATTTGACGAATTTTGGAATTTTAAAATCCTTAGGGATGATGAGGTTAACAGTAGGGCATAATTCTTCTATCCCAAGGGGACCAAAGGTGCTAGGACCCTTAATCGCTTTAATTTGTTCCTCCATTTTTTCCATTCATTCTTCTCTCATCTTGTCATCTTGGATTACCGCATGACCTGTCCCAGCAGGAAATCCCATTGACATTGGGATGGACATATGCAGTGGTTCCCATGCATACTCAACATTACCATGAACCTTATTTCGAGTTCCTTTCAAGGAGTGATATCCTTCTCCAATAGGAAGTACTACCGATGCAGTATTTGAGGTTGCTCTTGCAAAAGGCATTTCAGTGGTGACCCCAGGATTTGTTCCCATGGCAGTGATATTTAGAGGGTGTGAATGTGCTCCAGTTACTCCTATACCTCTGGCTGCCCCAATCAAGGAGAGGGTCTCCCTCACGACTGACAACATTTCCTCCATTCTTCTTTGAGACTTTTTCATCTCATCTATCCTTCCTTTCACTTCATCTACTTCCATACTTAGATTTCTTCCCTCATTCTCAGCTGCCATAACTGCAAGCTTTGTTCGAGCCTTTGTGTTGTGAACTCGGGTTTGATTGGTCTCTTCTTTCTTTGGTCGCGTAATGGTGCTGAGCACGGTAACACCAAACAAAAATAATGAGATGAAATGAATGAGCTTCATGAGATGCATAAGATGAAATGAAAACATTTTTTTCTCTTTTTTTCTGTTAATGCTAGGAGTGCTAGGAAAATGTATGCCATGAAAATGAATGATTTTTTTTAGAATGCTATGGATGCCATGAAAATGCATGATTTATTTTTTTATTTTTAGAATGCTATGAATGTCATGAAAATGCATGATTTTTTTAGGATGCCATGAAAATGCATGATTTTTTTTAGAATGCTAGGAATGTCATGAAAGAAGGATGAATAATTAGATAAAGAAGAAGTATGCTCCCTTTGTGTCCTAATGGTAGCCTTAAATTAAGAAATTATATCATAAGAATCTATGAGTCTTTCTGATTCATGATAACTCTTATTTGGTGGTTCTTCTATTCTAAAGGTCTCTAGAGCCAAGTCCTATTTCAGAATGTTGACCACGAAATAGTGGGTAAACTACTAGGTGTGAGACATTTATGAAAAGGGCACACTCTAGATAAAGTTTTCGCAATAACCAAACAGGATGTACATCCAAAATGACTATCACTACACAACCTCTACCTAACTTAGGATTCACTCAGACCCGGGTATAGGGCCCCACTCGGATGTGTGTAATAAACGTGTAGGTGCGGTGGGTGTAGGAAGCGTACAAACAAAAACTAATACAAAACAAAAATTCCCAATAACAAAATAATTAACAAAAAGGTTAAAAAAATAATTAAAAAAAATAGAAACAAAAAATAAAAAATGTAAAACAAATATACAAAGATTACAAAATTTTGCATAACCAACTTATATGGTCTTAACTCTCAAGTATCCCCAGCGGAGTCACCATCTGTCGCGACCGTAATCGCGGCGTGAGCGGCGAACAAAATAAATATGTTAGGAGTTGCCACCAATTTTATTTAAATTAGAAAAAATTAGAAAACCCTTTTAGAAAATGGTCTTTGGAACCAAATTGGATTCGGGAGTTGGTTATGCATAAAGAAGGGTGGAGACTTAACCCCACAACACCCTTAACACATTCGTCCTAAAATGGTTACCCTAAATTAATTATGCAAAATTTAATAATCTTATAATATATTTATTTTATCTCTTTTATAAAAATTAAAAACAAAACAAATAATTTGTGAAAATTTAAACTTTGGTTTGACTAAATAAAAATTTCGCTCCTACGTACCCTCAGGTGTAATGAGGAACTCAAAGTCACATAGTTCTTTAGAAAATAAGTGTGAGTTGTTTGATTTTATTTAAAGAGAAAATTTAATTTTTTTTTTTTATAAAAATTTGAATTAACAGGTTGTCGCGACTCTGTTAATCAAATTATGGTTTGAATAGGTAAAGCTCGCATCACGCTAGAGACGTTACCCAATGATTATTGATTTTATTTTTATTTAATGAGATTTTTTTAATCTAAAATTACCTTAAAAAAAGAACAAATAAAAAAGAATTTTGAGTCTTTATTAAATTGTAATTTATTTTTAAAATAATTTGAATTATTAGGTTGTCACAACTCAGATGATTCAAAATAGTTACAAGATTAACAAGTTGTCACAACTCGGTTAATCCTGTTTTATTCTAAAAAAAATATTGAAATTGTTTTACTTTTATCCCTTTTTATCTTTTTCATTTTTTAGTTCTCAGCCCAAAAAAAAACTTTACAGAATTATAAAAACAAAACCAGAGCCAAAGCCAAAGCCCAAAGCTTATGAGAAAAAGAACCAAAAGGGGGCTTCAGTTTTTTTTTTTGAAAAAAACTTGCAGGGGAGCTCTATTAGCACGCCGGTGACATGGAGGAGCATGGAATGGCAGCACGACTGCGTGCTGGTGGTGGCGCGGTGATGGTTGCTTGCAACGATAGTGGGTCTTCTACTGGCGCGGTTCAGAACGGCGGTGGGTTGTCACAGGACAGGGCAGAGCTCTGGTGTGCTGATCTGGACCACAGTTAGGCAGGGGTGACGGATCGTGCAAGGCTGGTTCGATGGGAATGGTTTTGGCGGGGAGCGGGTGACTGGCTCGACGCAGGCCTGGATCGGCGGCAGTGGACAACGCTTGGTGAGGTAGACGATCTGTGCGGAGCGGCTTTTGGTCCGCGGTTGAGGGGAGCGGCGCGGTTGGTGGTTCGTCACAGTTAGGTGGAGATGACACGGTAGTGGTTGCTGGACGACAGATCAATGTTGCTTGGTGGTGGTTTGCGGTTGGGAGGTGGAGAAGATGGTGGTTTTGAAGCTTTGGTAATGGCTCTAATGGAGTTGATGGCTTGATGGTGGGTTTTGGGTGTTAGGAGTAAGGTTGAAGATGAGAGAATAGAGGGGATGGAGGTTGATGACAATGGTGAAGGTGATGGGTTGAAGCTTTGGTTATGGAAGCTTTGGATTAATGGTGGCTATGGTGATGGGTAGTGAGTTGACTGGATTTTGGGAGTGGAAGATGAAAGGGGTGCAGGAAAGCTACGTGAATGAGGAAAAAAATTAAGCTGAGAGTGTTTTAGGCCCCCCCCAAAAGTCCTATTTTCTGTGTGTGAATTATGTATTTTTATAGAGGGATTAGGCTAAGTGTTTGAGTTATAATGTATTAGAGTTTGTTTAAGGTGATAGGTGCAATAACTGCTTAGGATGTGTTATGGTTGGTTTATGATAGGTTTGTTTAGAATGAGTTTAAAAGTTAGGATAACTTATGGGGATTGTTTAGGATAAGTGCTTTGATATATGGGTTGTGGGTTAACGGGTTGGATCATGGGTTATGGGTTAATAGATTGGATCATGGATTACGGGTTAATGGGCCAATGGGTTGGATAATGGGCCACTAAGCGAAAGATGATTTTTTTTTTATTTTTCTCTTTTATATTTTTATTTTTACAAAAATACCCAGACAAAATTGGGTGTTCACATGATTCACATCGTTTGTTTTTCATCTCGCTTCAAGAAGTAAACTAAAAAATCACTGATTATGGTCTTCTTCTCGCATGGATCCTTGGTGGGAATTTTATTTTTCCGCTACATTTGTTTTCGCAATTCCCAACAAGTTGAATGATTGTTTGAGCTCATTGCCTTCCATGTTTCTCCGACTCCCGTGTCAACTATTTGATATTATTCTACGTATTATTCGGTATATAAAATGAACTCTTTCATGGGCTTCGTTTCTCACTCAACTCCTCATTGGTTCTACAGGTTTATTTTGTTGATGACTGGGCTGGAGATCCCACTAATCGTCGATCCACTACTGGCTATTGTATCTATCTTGGTGATGCACTTATTTCATGGCAAAGTAAGAAACAAACTTTAACTGCACATTCCAGTACTGAAGCAGAATATCGGGCACTAACTAACATCACATCTGAGATACTTGGATTACATTGGCTTTTTAATGACTTGAGTATTTCTCAATCCTCTCTCATTGGTCTTTACTATGATAATAGGAGTGCTATTTAGATTACTCACAATGATGTTTTTCATGAGCGCACCAAGCATATTGAGATCGACTGTCACTTCATCCATCAACACATTATTCGCGGTGCTCTTTATCTCATTTCTATTGACACTTTTGATTAGCCAGCCGATCTGTTCACCAAAGCTTATCATCCTGGCAGATTTCGCACTCTGGTTTCCAAACTCAAGTTGGTTTCTTCTACACATACTTGAGTTTGAGATAGGGATGTTAGCGTGATTAACTGTGATTGATCACGATTGATTTTAGGGATAATTGTAATTGATTTAGTACATAATAGTTTGATTTAATTATAATTTATTATTTTTCTTTTCTATACAATAGTATTTTTGTATAAATAGAGGATAATCTTCCTATATTTATTCATTCGAAATATATACAAATTATCAATATTTATTTTCTTATTTATATTTCTAACTAAAATAAATATTAACAAAAATAATTATAATTTGATTGATTTTAATTATTATGTTTTTTAAGTATTTTTATTTAAGCACGTTAAGAAATCCTAAAAGATATTGAACGTGACACACAAGTCCGCAAGGTGACCTAAAAGAGTGGCACATTACCCCCAAGACACGCACAATTAATTTGTTAGTGGGACGTCCTAAACAGATTTGAATAATATGAAGCATAAATATGGACATGGAACATGACACAGACACAAAGATACACCATATTTAAAAAATTGTAAGAAATACACATGACATATATATATATATATATATATATATATATATATAATATATATATATATATATATATATATTAATATCAAAATAAATTAAAGAATTTGGTTTATATATATAATTACAAAATTTAAGGAAAAAAGATTTATAATTCATTAATATCATTTCTATAAGCTTAAAGATTTATAATATCTTAATATATGTCATATGTGTCAATGTTTGCTACTTAGTAAGCATCTCTTAAAAATATGAAACATAATTTCTATTGATATATTTTAAAAAATATCTTAAACTAACTTCTCCTAATAGAACTAACCATGTACAAGTACAAATGCATAAAAAAATTAACTATAGAAGGAATATTGGTGTGAGGCAAACTTCGGTGACGACGAAGTGAATGACTTGGTACGAGCAGATGTAGAAGGAGTAGATAAAAATAGTAGTATGTAAAAAAATAAAACTTAAAAGTCTAATAGTGACGTGTGAAAAGATAAAACTTAAAATATTGATTGTGAAAATAGTGACTTGGGACGTTAGTCATGTGATTGAGCTTGAGTGTGTTACAGACTTACTAATTGAACGCTAGTCATGGAAACTATTTTTTTTTAAATATTAATGGGTCGTGTCTTGGACGTGTTCAAACGTGTCCGAGACGTGTCCAAGTGTGTCTGAGACGTATCTAAACTAAAAATAATAATCTTTTTAATCGGACACATTCCAACATGTAGGACATGTGTGTTATACTAGTGTCTCCATGCGTCTGACATAGACACGTGTTCGACGTGCATCACAGTGAAATATTCTTTGAGACCACTAAAGGATGAATTATTATTGTTATTATTATTATTATTATTATTATTATTATTATTATTATTATTATTTGGTACATAAAGGATGAATTATTTTATTAGCTATATATATATATATATAACAATTATTATTATTATTTTTAAAATATAATAGTAAAAAAACACATGATAAATTAAAATATAATCCTCAATTCTATGAAAACCAAAGAGAAAAAAAAAGACTACAGGTCGAACACGAAGGTTTGTTTGTTTTTTGTTTTTTCTTTTGTGAAGCTAAACAAGAAGGGTGGCTATTGTTTGACATAAACTTAGCAAGCAAACCCAAGTATGTATCATGCATATGACTCTAAATCAACATGCTAATCCATCCGTAACAACCACTAAAGTAAAACAGCCACAAAGAAAGAAAAAAAGCTACACATCAAAATAGAAACAGAGAACCACGGAAACAGAAATGGAGAATGAAGATAAAAGCAAATGGTGAATAAAACACCAACTAAGTTGAAACAGATTAGAAAAAAAAGGAGGCTATCTTCAGTCATTAAATCCCAAATTAAGGAGATCTTTAATTGCAAATATTCACAAGTCCAAAAATTAAATTCACGAAAAAGCAAAGACGCATGCAGACACAAAGTGTTTCAGTTCTTCCCTTTGGTGTTCGTCCATTCTCCCTATACGCAGCCACTATTTTCATTGCTAAGTTCTCTCTCTTCTCTCCCGTTCTTTCAGGCGGCTCAATGAAATTGTGGCCTAAAGCCAAATTTTAATAAGAGACCATAAATTTATTTAATAAAATTAATATAAATTTTTATTTGAAGCTTATTTTCTAACTTTTTGAGATGTAAAGTTATTAATTAATTTTTTATAATCAATTTTTCTGATATTTTTTGTCAATTGATAATATAGCTAATCCATTTAATCTTTCTTGAGACATTGTTGATCTTAGATAAGATTTTATTAATTTTAATTTTGAAAAACTTTTTTCAGTTAAGGCAACTGTTATAGGAACTGTCAACATTATTCTATAGGCATATTTTCTAGTTGACATATTTAAATTTTAATAAATAACCAAAATTAATATATACCTATGAAGTATAAATTTGAAAAATAAAAATTTCATATTTAAAAAAACAAATAACAAAAAGTTAGAACAATAGGACTTCATTATGGAAGTTGATAATTTGATATTGATATGTCATAGTTTTATACTTAAATGTATATTAAGTTCTTGATTTCTTTATAAATTGATAAAATTTGTGAGTTTATTTAAATATCTTGAATTCCATGTACTTTAGTGTTGATTAGAGTTGATTTGGAGTTAAATTAGTTTACTTATATACCATTTATGATTGAAGTCTTATTGGAGTATATTTTGATCTTGAAATATAGGTTCAATACCTAAAGTTGTGCCAAGAATGAAGGGAATCAAGTAAAGTTAAAAAGATGTGGAAGTTAAGTTTGGTGTCATATCAACCTTTTTGGATTAAATGAAGTGGATTTGAAGATGTAAACCTTTAAATGGAACAAGATTGGAGTTGTTGGAAAGTTAAGAGAAATATCTACAAATTTTATGTTGACAATTTTCCATGATTCCATTGGGTTGACTATGTAAACTTTAATGGAAGTTTGAGCCAAATTGGTGAATAGCCATCTTGACCCTGAGGCAGTATGTTGATCATAACTAGATTCCAGATCTTATTTTGAGATGATTATTGTATCATTGGAAAGCTAAGATAAAGTCCTCAAACTTTGATGAGATCCCAGAATCTAATTATGAGGTTTGGAGGGTCATAAGAGGTATGGAAGTAAGAAGAAAAACATTACAACCACGCATATGCTTGGTCGTTGCGGCTTAGAGGAGCCAAATGACAAAGACAACCACGCATATGCATGGAAAACCAAGCATATGCGTGGAAGTCACCCTTGATCTGTCTGGTAACTATTTAACCCATTTTAGACGGGATTTTAAGGGTCTTTTGTTATTTTCCCAATTTTTCTTAGTTTTAGAGAGTGATGCTCTAATTTTGGAGAGAATTTCTAGAGAGAGAAGCTTGGGATTTTGAGAAAATCAAGAGTGGGTTGAAGATCAAAGTGCTTCAAGATCATAATCTAGTTTATTCTTCCCATTTTCTCTTGATTTTCTTACTTATCTTCATGTTTCTTGATCTAAAATGTATAGATCTGAATATGATGAGGTTCTAATCCTTTTCTAGGGGTTCCATTCGAACTTGCTATGTAATTTGGATCTCTTGTAATTTTTCTTGCTCTTTATTAATGAAATAGTTTTGTTTATCTATCTCTTTGCTTAATGCTTGCATTTTATTGGCCACCGAATGGTTTCTATCCAAGTGCTTGATGTGTGAATCCTTGTTGTTTAACCTTAGATTTGGATAATGCATATTCATTTTCATCTAATTGTGTGGGTGAAATGATTCGCTACTAGGATAGAAATATACGTCTTAGTCATGCATAATCATTGTTTAATGCTTAATCTTAATGAGTGGATCTTGGACTAATTCACATAAGAATATGATTTTTGCGCAAGTGAAACATGTTTATTTGACCTAGACTTATAAATAATTGAGTGCCTTGACTAACAATATAAATTCATTGATATTTTGTAATGGATGTTGCTTGGATTCAAATGAAATAGTATAGGATAATGAATCATTAGACCCTTAATTTTTTGCTTTCTCAATCTGTTACCTAGGGTTTGTTTGTTTATTTTTACTTGTTATTTGTCTTATACTCTCTTTGTTAATATGGTTTTCCAATTATTGTGTTACTAGGATAAAAATTAATAAGTGATTGATTAGTACTTAGGACAAAATTAGAACAATCTACGTGAGACGAATACTCCTAACTCATCACTTTATTACTTGTGCAATTTGGTACACTTATTAATTTACCATTAATATCAAAACAGATCACTTTATGAGAGAGCTTCAATTTGCTTCAATGCTTGTTAACAAAAGATAAAATAATTTGAATGTGAGAGAAGAAGTGAGAAAGAGTGAAAAAGAATGTGCAATTCAACAATCCTTATTGTTTGGCAAATGAGAATGAAAAAAAAAAAACTTGATTTTATAAAGTAAAAGAATTGATTCAATTGAACGATGCAAACTTGTTGCCATGTTGCGTGCACGTTGAAAGGTGAAAATGCAGGCAGAAAACGTTTTGGTTATGTCAGAGAAATAAAGGAGAGCAGGTTGCCGGTTGAGTTATTAGAGAGGCTTAAGTGATTAGATGAATGAATGGAGAAAAGAATAAGGTAAAAGGGTGGCTGATTAGACCAACGGAAGAGAAAAATAGGATTGATAGAGAAGTAATTAGGTTATACTAATTAATGGGAGTGAGAATAAAATTTATTAGACATTAATATGAAAATCAAAGGACTTTACACTCAATTTTTTATTATTAAATTTATTTTAATCTAATAGTTATAAATTTTCTAATTAAATGATGATAGAGAATAATAAATACTGATATTAAATAAGGAGAAATAATAATAAAATGTAATATACTAATAAAGGAAGAAATTTTAGTTATCAAGTCTATTTATTAATTTAAAAAATAATTTTTATTAAAAATATGTGAAAGTTATACCATAATATCACATAAAAAAAATAAATTTTCCAACATGCTTATATTACCATGTTAGATACAAACTCTGAAAAATTATTTATATTATTACAATTGCTTATCAAATAGCAAAAAAAAAAAAATAGAGATAAATTATTTTAGAACATAATTGAATTATTATAATTATTTATAATTTATTGGTGTCAAATAATTATACAATCTTTACTTTTTATTCATTTATAATATCTACAATGTCCAACTTTTAAATATTTATATAAAAAAATGATTTTTAATGAATTTATATGTTAAGTTTTAAAAATCGTTAATTAATTTGTCATGATAAAAACATATAGAGGGAATATAATATTATTGTATACTATTATATGGTGATTTTATATACTATTATTATTGATAGTTAAAATCTATGTGATATTTATATGCTCAATTGATATTTCTAATAATAAACACGTATATAGGGAATTCAATTTTTTTAATAGTTAAAATATATAAAAAACAAAATATTATAAATTATATTCAACATTATATTTTTTTAAAAAAATTTGTAAATAGACTTAATAACTAAAATTTATTTCTTCATTAAAATTAATTTAATTATCCAAGGTATTTCTTCTATAAATGAGGTACTAATACACTCCCCCCACCCCCGCCAAAATATGTACGTAATTCTGCAAGACTTCTTTCTAAACAACTTGAAGGAGAGAATCTTCATAAACGAGAAAGCAGTTCTCTATAATAAAAATAATAGTAGATAAATCATTCTTAAAAAGTTCATAGAACCTTTCTTGCCTGTAATCATGCTATAAGCAGGGAATATATGCCTACTTCCTTGAACTAATAGCAATGTTCTTCAAGGAAAGTACATGAGGAAACAAAAGCTTCTCTATCCATATAAATAATAAACGATTCTGATCATCATATTTCCATAACCTGTCTTACCATGGATTTCCAAGATGGTTTGTCCCTCTCCCTTCTTTCTTGGGTAGTATCTCTTGAAGTCTGTTTGAATGTGTCTCTGTCTGCATATTATTTTATTGCATGCATGCGTCTATGTGACATGCAAGTGTAGATTCAATTAGCAATGAATTATACTATTAATAAACTCCATTGAACAAAAACAATTTTTGCTTGTTAGCGATGGATAATCATCAATGATTTTTTTTTATAATTATTTCCATTAATAGTTGTTGAAATGTCCTTCATTATGCTCACAATTGCTTGAATAACTAAACCAATATAATTAATAATGATTTCATCTCTCAAGAAAGATCAACTCACGGCAAGTATATTTATGGCTTGCACAAAAGAATCTGGTCTCTTTTGGCTTAGTCTATGTGATGTGCTCATGTTATTGCAGGCATTTCACGATTTATATCAGATGCTCCACCAACTCATTACGTAGTGAAAGTACAGTTATTTTCACTCCTTACAAAGAATTCAATAGAGAGATACGAATCAGGGGAATTTAAAGCTGGAGGCTACAATTGGTATGCATATATATATATATATATGTGTGTGTGTGTGTTTTTGTTGATAAAAAATCTCAATAATATTGGTTACAGGAGGTAGCTTCTTCTGTGGAACTATAAGTTCAGCTAATTCGTCATAGCAAACACAATTCAATGGATGATAATAATAATAATAATTTTGGTCTCTCTAATTCTTCTAAGTAAATTGCATTACTTTGTTGTGCTCTATATGTGCTCACACCTCACAGGAAGTTGGTTCTGTACCCAAGCGGGAACAAGAGCAAGAATGTAAAGGATCATATTTCACTATACTTGGTGTTGGAGGGAGCAAGTTCACTTCATCCTGAATGGGAAATCTATGTCAAATTTCGATTGTTTTTGCTTGATCAGATCAACGACAACTACTTAGTGGTCCAAGGTATTTCTTTTAAATTTTACCCTTACTTTGAAATAGATTTTGTGCTGTTCACCTGCAAAAGCAAGGGTCTCTTATGGAACTCTGCATTTGATAATTGATAGATACATTGGGAAAGGAAAGGAGATTTCACAAAATGAAGGTTGAATGTGGATTTGATCAATTTATTCCTCTCAAAGATTTCAACGATGCCTCTAAAGGTTATCTGGTGGATGATACATGTGCATTTGGAGCAGAAGTCTTTGTTTGCAGGGAAAGAAGCACAGGTAAAGGAGAATCTTTAGTAATGATGAAGGATGCCAGTACCTACAAGCACGTCTTGGGGATTGATAACTTCTTCACAAAATTGGATTCAGATTGTCAAGTCTCTAAACCGTTCAATACTGGAAACTATAAGTGGTATAAAGAATCAACCCTGTTTTGTTTCTAAATTAATTAATGTGGTTCTCAAAGTTGTTTTGTTTTATTATAAATTTTTACGTATGTACGGTCTATCACATCTTTTATTGTATACTAAAATTATTATTTGACATATATAAAAATAATTTTAAATATTGATACATTTCTATCATAAACCCCAAACCTTATATTGAGTGCCTATATCATGTTTTACAGCGGATAGAAGAAGGTAGACAACTTAATTTACGGATTGGTCATAATGCTGTGCTTTTTGCAGGATGATAAAACTATATCCCAGCGGAAAAGGCCTTGGATTCGGCAGTAGTTATCTTTCTCTGTACCTGGCCTTTGCTGACCCAACAACCCTTCCTCCTGGTTCCAAAATCTATACACAGATAACATTACGCATCATTGATCAAAAGCAAGCCAACCATTTCTATGGAAAAGGTAAAGTTAAAGTTTGGTTCTCTTTTGTTTATGGGTTGCAATTCCTCAAGACTCATGAGGAATGATAGTGACACAAAAATGATAGGTGAATGAATAATTGACAGTACAGGCAACATTACAGTTCTTTCTTTCCCCTCTTGCAGTTAATTGCTGGTTTAGTGCCTCGAGCCTTGAAAATGGTTTTCCCAAGTTCATGTTGCTCAGTACTTTCACCAGTCAATACTCGGGTTATCTGGTGAAGGACAGTTGCTTGGTGGAGGCAGAGGTTACAATTCTTGGAGTGGTTGATGCATTGTCCTGAAATTGTTCAGATTTTAAGTATACATTATTGACAAATACAGTCACAGTGAAGTATTTGGAGTGAAAAGCCAATATTGGTATATATATATGTATTCTAAATGGACACTGGTAACTTGAGTCAACATTTACTGTGCATTTCACACTAATGCTGGCACCATTTGGTGTGAAAAGCCAACATTTCAAGTTATGTATATATATGTATTTTTTTTTTGATCTGGTATATATATGTATTATAAATGGACATTGATTATCTTGAATCTTCTACTTCTAACATATGGAATAGATATGGCTCTGTGCTTGATCAAGGGGTGGCTCAACAATATTAGAGGCCTAAAGTTAAATATAAAATGAAGCCTATTAAAATTAACCAAACAAATTTATTGGGATTTTATTATTCAAGCTTTTGGAAATATAAATTTTTTAAATAATTTTTTATAGTCAAGCTTTTTTAATACTTATTTTTTCAATTGATAATATAGCCAATTCGTATAATCTTTTTTGAAAACATTATTGATCTTAAATAATATATCAACAGTGTCCCAAAATATTAGGATATTGAAAGCTACCATACATGATAGGCACAACTAGATTTTAGAATTTAGACTTGTCAACCTTTCAGCTCATGCACATTAATTCATAAATATGAACTAAAAAGGTGTCATCCATTTAGCAACATCTGCACTTGACTAAATCTCTTACTTAAACCGGGCAACTGGCCCTCAATCCATAATCGAGCTTATCTCTGTGTTTCTAATCAAACTTGCACAAATTTCATATTGATGAAATCAAATACTACTAAATCCATCTCTCTTCTTTTTGGGAGGGTTGAAGGGGTGAGGGTAGCAAGCCAATCCATCTCTATCTGCAGATAACAAAATGTTAAAGAAGAATTAGATTAGAAGCAGATGGATTGGATTGCTAACAGTTAACAAAAGGACTTAATACTTCAATCTAGAAAGGAAGAGGACTTGATCAGAAATGGTTTAAAATTTGAAAAGTGGCAATGATGTATCCCATCATGCTTTTCATTAACGAGCACTGTTTTAAAAATCAGAGTGAAACTGCCAGTCAGAACAGTCTAACCAGAAACTAACCCAGCGAAGCCTTAATAACCAGACTAATTAAGGGTGTGTTTGGTTACTCGCAAAACTTTTAATTATTTTAATAATCGATTATAATAGAATTAAGATTTATATTTAAATATTAAAATAATCTGTTTTGTTTGAATGATATAAAAAAATTATTTTTATGTATTAAATTAACATATGATATATAAAATGATTAAAAAAATTATTTAAGTGAGGATCAAATAATATTTACATCTCAAAACTTTTGAAATAATATATAATCTAAAATAACAAGTTTCAAACTTCAAACTTATAGAAACAAACTGTTATAATGTATTGAATTTTGTGTAAAAATGGTTGAAGAGTTTCTCAAATATACCATGAATATTGAAAAAAGCTTTTGAACAAAAAAAATTGTTAGTTTGGAAAATAATTCCAACCAAATATACACTAAGGGTCCGTTTGATATGAAGGATAGAATAAAACCTGATAGTATTATGCCTAAAAGTATATGATCTTATAGTATAAGGTCTAATACATGATGGTTGAGGATATTAGGGTATTTAAAATTGTAATGAAAAAGTTTTTATAGCAACATATAATATACATTAAAACCCAATTAGGCCTAATCTCACTCCCTCAGGTTTGATTAAGTTATCCATCATTTTAATATATAAAAGAGATTTGATGGATAAACTTAAATAATATAATATTTGCATCAAACAACTTATAATGTCATAATATATTATATTAACTTATCTTATCATGTCTAATACAATATGCTAAACAGATCCTAAAACTATGAAGAGAATGCTGAATTGGATGGAACCCGGTTGAACCACGCAAACCGGACACAATTTGACCGGTCAGACCGGTTCAAATGAATTCATCAACTTGAGAAACAATAGTTCACAACAAGGTTCGAATTTTGGCCTCTTTTTTAACCTAAGTTTGGCCCTTAATTCGTTGGCCCATATGGTAGACTACCAATACATCAGTAGTCCTAGTTCTTCAAGGAGTGGCGTGGGCTCTGGGGAAGTGGCCATAGTATTTATTATATATACATATATTAAATGATGCGTTAATTAAAACTATCTATGGCATTGCAAATTATTATTCCGTAATTAGACTATTGATTATTATTAGTTTTTTGGTTCATATTTTATATTATTACTAATATTGCATTGCGTTTTTTCATTTTCCGAGTCTTAATATACTTATGTGTACCTATTTCAAAATATAATAAAATTGTAAAGATCAAAACTGTAATTTAATTGAATAAAATTATTACAATTATTAAAACTAAGAACGAAATAGACATAACTTAATCTCAAAAGCTATATTAAGGGAAAAGATTAACTAAGTATTATAAGAGGTACTTTGTCTTTATACAAGCATAAACTCTTGCATTTCCATCTTTCTCAGCAACTGAATAGTAACTCTTCGTTGTCCAATGAAGCCATTGATTAAGATTCCATAAAAAAAGTAATGAAACAGAAATCCTTGTGGTAACAAGTTGTCATGCTTTTGAAAGCTAGCCATTCGAGCATAGCCCTCTGATTAGTGTTGTCATGGTTATGGTATGTGGTTGATAACTCAACACACAGAAAGCAAACCCGAGCTGACCCATATGGCAGAAACAATTGAGCAAGATCGATGTTGAAAGTAACAAGGGATGGCATGATTCCTCCACTGGCCTGAATTTGTTTAAGAAGTAAGATAGCAGTAGGAGTTGTTGGGAAGGTAGATAAGCCCACAACAGGAGCACAAGAAAAAAGAAAATTAAAGCACAATAAAAAAACATAATATTTAACGTCAGTCCCTCTAACTTACGTCCATGATCTCTATAAGAGATAAAAATACTCTACTAACAAAAATATTAAATTACAACTTTTGCATAACTAAAGTTGCAAACCTTTCTTTCGAAACTCACCACCCAATAGTCCAATTACAACCTTTGTTTAGGCTCTCTCTTAGGTGATGTGCTACCTCAATAACCAAAGGCCTATTTATGTAAGAAAATTCCCCTTAGGCTTCTCTTGTAACACCCCCTCCGGGAGGAGGTCACACCAAAAACGAAATTCAAAATATAACACTAAGCTCCGGTTTATATACATATAGATAATAACCTGATCATTTATAAAGCATACAATAACTTGACAATTTCTTTTTTTTTTTGTAAGCGGAAAACACAAACTTAGCAGAAATTAATACAAATAACATCACACACATCCAACCAGAACATACACATCGTAAGTACTTATATACATCACAGCGTCTTGGTAAATCATAAGGAAAAACTTTCCATGCCCAAAAAGGATTTATACAATCAGCCCCTCAAAATAACAAAAGACATTAGGCTCCAAAAGCTACAAAATATACTAAGACCCACAAGCTAAGGAGACAGACCCTCCGATGGATCTTCCTCCGATTCCTCGGAAGATATGATCACCTGAGGACGCCCGACCTGATGAACAGGAGTCCGTTTGAGGACACCTCACTATCCTCTTGAGGGGTATAGTTCAAAACACCCCATAACTCTCTAACAGGCATGAAAAACTCCAGGCGTACAACAACATTTAAGGTAAAGAAGGGAACTCCATCCCAAGTCCTATGAACCACCACAGAAACATCTCCCGTATATCTAATGTGCTCCGAGCTCTAATCAATCCTCCAAGCATTAGAGCCTCCATAGAACTGAACGCTTACGTAACCCAGAAAATCATGACTGGACGTCATCACAAAACAGAAGACTAGGTTGACCAAAAACCAGGAAACTCGGGCTCTTCCTCGCCTCGGTCTTTAAAGAAGCACAAATATAAACAGAATAACAAAGCAAAGAGGTGAGATATCCAACATCATTACCAATTATGGCAGTAAAGAAACATAAACGGCGCATTGATAAGACTTTTTGTGTAAGTATACACGCTGCTCAAGTAATAGAATGAAAAGTACGAGTCGAACCCACGAGGACTAAAGCTGATTTTCCAACTAAGTATTCGTATAGGAGGCCTTACTAATATCCAAACAACAATAAATTGAAGTAAAAAGAATAAAAACTTAAAGCAATCTAACTTGAAATGAAAAATAAGCAAGTAATAAAATTGATCAAGTATCGAATTCTCACAATGGTAAAAATCTAAGATTGTAACCCTTCTTGATATTTCACTTAGATTAAATCATACGCATTAGCCTAATCAATGTTACTTGAAGAATTAATCTAGAACTCTAGTGTAAATATACCCCTCTCTCGATAGCGATATGTTCTTTCCCTCTCAATTAACACATAA
Organism: Ormosia emarginata; assembly: GCA_029884605.1. Taxonomy (NCBI): domain Eukaryota; kingdom Viridiplantae; phylum Streptophyta; class Magnoliopsida; order Fabales; family Fabaceae; genus Ormosia; species Ormosia emarginata. The sequence continues at coordinate 44,951,030 of JAQQTP010000089.1, read as the reverse complement.
TATCCCTATTAGAATCAATTAACAAAGAAGCATTATATCAAACAAGTTCTATGCAAGATTACACATGGTCCTAAGCATATCCCTATGTCTTAGAACAAAACCCTCAAATTCAACCCTAGGGTTGGAAGTTCATGTGTCACCCATTCTAGTTCTAGGTTCAATTTCCATTTCCCAAGTTCAAATCAAACCAAAATATCTATCAATTGGGGGCCAATCAATCAATAGCATGAAGTATAAGAATGGATAAAAACTTCTTATAATATTGAAATGGGTAAACAAACATTCAATGATCCAAGTTACATATAAATAGGAGTTACAATCCTAGAAACAAATTTAGCTCATGTTTAACATTTGAGGATAATCAATCAAACCAAATAACACATCCATTAAGCCAAAGCAAAGAGAATGAGAAAACCCCAAAAGAAACCAAAGAGAAATGATGAAGAAGATGAAGAACAAGTTAGCTCCAATGGTGAAAAGCAAGCAAATCTCCAAGAACTTCCTTGTTGTCTCCACTTCAAATCAAGTTTCCCTAGGTTTCTTGAGGTCCTCCACAGCTGCCCAAGCTCAGAAAATGTCAAGGGAGTGTTAGGGAATGAATCTTTTATGAAATGGATGCCCTAGCTCATTAAAAACCCTCTTTGTGGAGCCAAAACGACGTAGCAGAATTTTAGCAGGATGCCGCGGCCTCCTTCCAGGATGCTTTGGCCTCCTGGTGTGCAGAACACAAAATCACAACATGATGCCGCGGCTTCGGAAGAGGATACCGCGACCTCCTGCAAGGATTCTTCCAAAACTGATATACTATGCCTCGGCATAGTTTTGGAGGCCGAGGCATAGTATATAGCTTTCATTTAAACACTTTTTCTTCATCAAAATGCAACCAATACTTGACTTATTGGATTCCTATCTTACTCCCTCAATTCAATGGTCTTTCTTGAGTTTTCCTACTCTTCTTTTTCTCCACTTCTCTTCTTCAAAGCTTTATCTCCATTCTTCAAACTCTTCATGAATCATGGGATTCCACCACCTATCAAGCATGAAATATCAAGTGAGTAATAATTCCAAAATCATTTCATTAAAGCTTGTCAATATTGATCAAAAGAGTGCTCAATAGGTTCCAATTTCACTATAGCTCCAACAATCAAATTCAAGCTCAAGATATCAAGAATATGCAAGGAAACTAACACAAATTAACACAATTAGTGATCATTTAACTCTACTTTTGTAGAGTTATCACTCATAACGCCAAACAGTACAGTAAAATAGTAAGCAATATCAAGATTTAAAAAATAAATAGTTTAATAATCCAGGCAGTCATAATATCAATAAAGGAAATAGTTCCATACTCATATATATATATATATATATATATATATATATATATATATATTAGGTAAATAGAAGCACATGCATACCAAAATTTAAAACATAAATAGTTTCTCGTCAAATTTCATAATCAACAAATTGCGTAACATGGCTTATAAAGACATTCTTCACAAGATTGCGATATATACAATGTCTTAGTCTGGATCGTCTTGCATTTGAGATCGGTTTCGTCCCACTACAGCAGGAGCTACAACTCGTCCATTGTGAGATACTCGCACCCCGACGCCTCCAAGGTCAACAAGTGACCTACACTAGTCTATTCGCACCCGCACTAAGGTGTGATTCATCTCCTAGGCATAAAGCCTTACAACACAGTGCAACAGACTTTCACAATGCATGATGACTCAATGCATATACACATATATTCAATAAGAATATAATTTTTCCGTAATCACACATCATAATTGGCCAAATTAATTATCAACAAGCCTTGGTCCCACTCATGGACCCACAACAATTCATTATCTGATTTTCAATTGCAAAAACATACTTTTAAGGTTTGATATAAAATTACGCTTTAACTTCAACACTTTTCCTATTAAGCCTATCTAGGGGAATTCTCTAGTATTTTTCACCTAATCTTTGTTACTCTAATTAAACAAGTCCTTTACTTAGTTCTAAACATAACTCACTTAGAGTAATTATTTCAAGTTTCTCAAAACCTCACTCACACTCATGTTCTTTATTTGGCCAAAAATCACTTTAGGTTGTAGGATAAAATTTTGTTCTTTGTTCTTTCCATTTTATGAATCCCTAATCAACATTTAATCATCCAATTAATTAAGTTTTGACTTAATGCAAAAAAAATTTCCATTGGGTGCCTTACAAGGCCGTGGGCTCTAGGGGATAGGAAATCTAAAATCTTTCATCACCTCACTAATCACTCATCATTTAATTGCTTAAGTCCCAAATTAGTACACAAAATCCACCATGGATCCATCATTGGGCCTCTTGACCGTGAGCCTCCAAGCAAAAGGGGTAAGAATCCTTTGCCTTCCATGCATACTTCCAAGTATTCAATGTATTCCACATCCATCAAGCTATACATTAGCAAGTAGTAAAAATTATACAAGACAAAATAACCACAAAAATCACCAAGAACCATACAACAAAGTGAGTAACCCTCACATGGATTCCTCACTATCAACACAAAAATGTGTTCCCCACCACCATGATAGGTTGAAGAGGATGATCTCCCTCTTACCTAAAGAGACAACAAGAAAAGCAAGCTCCTTTGTACCTCTTGAAATTCATCCAACTCCTCCACCAAAACCCTAGGATGATCAAACTTACACGATCAACACAATCAAGAACCTTACCTCAAAGCTTCACGTTTAGGGCTTTATGGAAGAAGATGAAGATAGAAGAATCAAGTGATGGTCACAAAAGGAAAAAGCTTAAAGGTGATGAGTAGATGAAAGAAATAAGGTTGGTTGAGCAAGCAAGCATGGATGACCAAAAATGGTGTGTATGGCCGTGGAAGTGAGGAGAGAAAATTGAGATGAGAGAAAAAGTGAGAGAAAGGAAAAGGTGAGAGAGAAAATGATAGAAACTTTTGAAAATTGAAAAGTGAAAAGTGAATATGTGTTTTGGTGAAAAGATGACAATTTGTGTAATTTTTTCCCCTTCATTGTTGTGGGCTCTAAAGAGGAGAGAGGAAAGGTGAAGCTTCCTTGAGAAGCTTTGTGCACTTTATGAAAAAGTCAAGAGTGATGTCATTAAAATGTTATTTAGAAAAGATGACTAACACTCTACTAAAGTTATTATCCAGTAGACAAAAGTTACAATTAACCAAACTAGTATCTATTTTTCGACGGACAATAAAACATACCATGATTTTATTTATCAGATAACATCTCAAAAAATAAAAACTTCGTAAACTGTGTCTGTCCTCGGGTTTAGTAAGATCTCCCGTCACCGTTTCCACAGTCTAAGGTTTTTCGGCCTTGAGAAAAATATTTTATTTTCCCAGCTCCGTTCAGTTTGCACGTAAATTGAGAAATATATTAAAAAAATCAAAATCACCGAAATAATTCACAAAATTCAAAAATATTATAAAATGAATATAAATCATGAAACAAGCAATTTTCAAGGTGTTACATCTCCGACTTGAGCAATATGAGAGTTGGAGCAATTACACAACAAATCCTCCATTGAGCCAAGTCTCCACATATTTCAATTAAATTCTTTTCTTAGTAGTCTTCTTTACTTTGCTATCTTGAAGCGTTCCCTTCACGGAATAGCCTTTCAAATAGCAAATGTTCTTCTCACATTTTCTCTCATATATTTGTATCCATGTGATGTCATCTCTCTCTAGACTTACCTTGTTGTCCACCTCTCCAACAAGAATTGTTTCTATCTCTTTGAGTACTTTCTATAGCAAGTACACTTCAATCTCATTGGCGTAATCATCTTTATGCATCCTTTGATCCTCTCATAAAATAATAGTCACATCATCTAGCTTGAGAGCATTTTTTTCCAACTAACAACGATCTCACCAATGATCTATAAGACTATGGCAATGAAGCTAATAAAACAATTACTTGTTATTCATCACTTAGCTTCTCTCTAATGTTCAATAATTGATATACTAGCTGTTTAAACAAATTAATTTGATCATGTAGATTACCTCCTTCTTCCATTCTTGGTGTGCATAAGTCCATCTTCAAGCACAGACAATTGATCAATGACTTTGACTCATAAATCTCCTCCAACTTTCTCCAGATCTCCTTAGGCGAAGTCTCATTTATTACCATGTACTTGATTGTAGGAGCAAGTGCTAATCTGATTGTACTTGTACCTTTCCTCTTTATAGACTTCCACTCACCTTCTTTCATCTCTTCAGGAATTTTATCATTCAAAGTTGCATCAAGACCTTGTTGTACCAAAAGATCTTGTATTGTGCACTTCCACACAATGAAATTGCTCTTCCCATCAAAGAGCAGTACTTCAAATTTCATCATACTAGCCATAATGTGGTGTGGCACTCCTCCCTACTTAAAATATTCTTTCCTTCTTGGTTGCAATTCTCCTCCCTTAATCGAACAAATAGCTCTGATACTAGTTGTTAGGAAGACAGATAGACTCACAACAAGAGCACAAAAAGAAATAAAATTAAACCATAATAAAGAACATAATATTTAACGTCGTTCAACTCCTCTGACTTACATTCACGACCCAGATAAAGAATAAAAATACTCCACTAACAAAAATATTAGATTACAATTTTTTGCACAACTAAAATTGTAGATCTTTATATCGAAATGCACTACTCAATAGCTCAATTATAATCTCTCCTAAGTATTATGTAAGGAAAGACCTATTTATGTAAAAGAACCTCTTATTTATGTAAGAAAACTCCCTTAGGTTGTGTTTGGATAGAGTATTTTAAGGAGGGAATGTATTTTTATAGAGGATTTAAAATGATTTGTGAGAAAATAACTTGTTTGGATATAACCAAAAAAATTTAAAAATTCCAAAGAATTTCCATCCTGTAATTTTTAGATCAAAATTGAAGAATTTGAAATCCCACCAAAATAGGTGGAATTTGTGAAATCCTTCTGTTAGAAATTGATAACAATATATTTTATTCATTTTATAATCCTCTCACTAGGCTTCTTAAGGTTCAATTAGGCTTAATTAAGTTGATTGAGCTTAATTGGATTATTGAAGAAATTATTGCTTGAATTGACGTTAATTTTTTCTAATTGTATCGTTCAGTAAACTGGCTATAATTTGAGTTACAAATATATGATTTATGTGATTCTGGTCTTGTTAGAAAGCTAAGATAATTCGCTACAACTTTTATGAAGACCTCAAGAGACAAATCACACGTGTGGATAATTTAAATTAGAGTTGAAGCAAGATCCAGAGTGTTGAACTTGGCAGCTTGACTTATGCACACTCATCAGACCATATCTTGAGCTATATGAGAGGTTTTGGACTGAAACTGGTGCCATTTGAAAGTTACGACCCAAATCCACAACTTTCATAAAGAAAACAATAGCCAGTTCGGATGGCTTGGAGGTCATATTGGGCTTGAAAGTCAGAACAGAGGAGCTATAGCTGGGCCAAAGTAGTGTTCAATGATTGGGCTGAAATTGGTGGCATTGGAAAGCTAAGACAAAAGCATACAACTTTTATGAAGAACACTTTTTCATAAAATGACGGCAGCCATGAGTTCAGCACTGAAACATTTCGGAGACAAAAATTTCTATAATTTTCCACTCATTCACAATTATCAAACAACTCCTTTGTCATTATCTACTCATTATCAAACAAGTTCATTGTCATTTGTACTCCTTAAGTTCTATAAAAGGCAGCATTGGCTAATCATTTTGATCATCTTGGCTTAGAGATCTAGATCATGTTATTGTATTATTTGTTTCTCTTGTTGTAGTTTTATTTGTTCTAAATTGAAGTTATGTTCATCTTTTTCTTCTTATCTCTTTCTTTCTTCTTGTTCATGAGTAACTAATTTTTATTTTGCTTGGGTAAAAGGGTGAAGCTTTTGGTAATAAATTAAGGTAGATTAATTTCTTTCTTGTGCTTGAATGATGTATTATCAAGTGATCATTATATGCGTTGTATTTTGTTTCCAATCAATTTAAAAACCCACCTTGTAAAGTGGAGATCTTGATTCATTGTAGACAAGAGGTTGACACAATGAATTCTTGAGCCCATTTATAAGTGTTGGTGTTAGTGGATAATTAGAGGAACCATAATATAATTACATATATAATCTTAAATGAACTTTGAATGTTGTATTTTTCGATTGGAACCTCCATTATATGTGGATTTCAATTGAGTTATAAAAAGAAATAATTTTGTCTTTAATTTATTACCAAGAGTGGATCTCCTAGCCCAAGCAAATCATTTTTCATTTGTGAACAACTTTTATCATCTTTATTTTTGTGACAAATCTTTTCCTTACCTCAGAATTTTTCTTCATCAATTCCCTGTGGATCGACCTCGGACTCCAGAGAATTTATTACTTGAAATAACTTGTACTTAGATTTGCAACTTGTAATTCACATCAAGTTTTTGGTGTCGTTGCTAGGGACTTGATTTAAAGTTTTAATTTATTGAGATTCTCTTTTTTTAAGTAAACTTCACCATCAGGTATATTCTTTCTCTATTCTTTTAACTTTTTAACTTACTGACTTACTAACTAACTTATTTATTTATGTCATTTATTTATGCTTACTAACTTATTTATTTATGTCATTTATTTATACTTACTAACTTATTTATTTATGCTTTCTGACTTATTTATTTATGCTTTCTAACTTATTTACTTATGTCATTTATTTTTGCTTTTTGATTTACTAAATTGTACATTATTTTTTATTTTAAGTCATTTATTTATACTTAATATTTAATGGCTGGTTTATACTGCTGACTTGTACATTATTATTTTTATTTTAAGTCACTTATTTATGCTTAGTTGGTATTGTGATTCATATTCTAGTCATTTAGTTAAAATTAATCATGGTACTTTATATATTAATTTGTTTGAATCACAATCACACATAATTGACATAGTGACTGAAAATGAAAATGAACATGAAAATCAACCGTTGCGAACTATGCGTACATATTTGCAACCACCTTGAAATTCTAGTCCATCATGTTTTGTCTTTCCACTTAATGCTAACAATTTTTAAATTTAAGCCGGGTATAATTTCTTTACTTCCTAATTTTCATGGTTTAGAATCTGAAAGCTCATATTTACATCTAAAAGAATTTGAGGAAGTATGTATCGTTTTTAATGACCAAACTTGCATTAAAGAGATTATTAAGCTTAAATTGTTTCCTTTTTCTTTCAAAAATAAAGCAGAAACTTGGCATAATGCTTTGCATGAGCAAGTAAATGCAATGAACAATTTTAAAAAGTCATTCACCTCTTCTTTTTCAGATTCATATAGTCCGGGATAGAGAAATCACTCAAACTTCAGCTGGAGGAATAATAATAATGCACAATTTATACAACCGCCACCTCCTCAAGAACAACAAGACTCTCAAAATTCTCAAGGATATGCACCTTATGTCCCACCATATAGGAAAAACCTTGAAGGAGCACTACATGCATTCATGGAAAAACAAGAAGCCATTAATAAACAAAACACTCAAGCCATGATTGACATAAAACACACTCTTGCAAAATTTGCTTATGCACTCACTATTCATAAGAAAAGAAAATTTCCTTCTCAACCTCAACCGAATCCCAAGAGTCAGTACAATCTAAATGAGGGTAGTTCAGAAAATTAACAAATAGATCAAGTCAAGTCAGTGATAACTCTTAGAAGTGGAAAAGTTATTGAAAAACAAATTCTTGAATCTTGTGAGAGAGATGATGAATCAATCCCCCAAGATAAAGAAGAGGTTGATAAGTCATCTGGCCTAAATGAGACCAAACTCTCATCTGCTCCACCCCCATTTCCTCAAGCATTAAGCAATTTAAGGAAATTGAACCACTGATAAACACATATTTTATTCATTAAGAAACCCTTATATTTAGTCATTTACACTCTCCATATTCTTAATTGATTGAGTTTGACATGATTTTGTGAGTTTGAGCTCAAATTGGTCCTAATTGAATATTTTCAGCATTATTGAGATTTTACACTGTTTCTGTATTTTGGTCATAACTTGAGTTCCTGATATCTGAAAATCATGAATTTTATCTTGTAGGAAAGCTAAGAGGAAGCTCTACAACTTTGATGAAGAGCTCGAAGTCCGATTCAGATGTCTAAGAGACCTAAGTTTACATGGAAGTCAGAATACGGGTTCTGTCAGTAGAATCCGAACAGTGTGCACTCATAAAATCATATCTCAAGATGTAATAATGGAGATGGGCTGAAATTTGGACAGTGGATAGGCAAGATCCAAATAAACAACTTTCATGAAGAACACATTTTCAGAAAAAGAAGTCTAGTAGGTCATTTTGAGCTTGCAAGTCGGAACAGAGGTGCTGAAGTTGGGTTTGAGCAACCTACGGTATTTGGGACATATCTTGGGCTTAAGGAAGCCAAATTGGACGAACCAGCTATCCATTTTATAGCCAAGACAAGGATCTACAACTTTCATGAAGAACACTTTTCGTGGTTCTGAAGTATAGTGGGTCGTTTTTGGCTTCCAAGTCAGACACGAAATTTTCGTCCTCAACCATCCACTAATCAACTCATCCATCCACTAATCCACTCATCCACTCACCCACTCATCCACTAACTCACCCATTCATCCACTCATACACTAATCCAACCACTTAACCACTCCACCCACTCATCCACTAATCCATCCACTCATCCATCCACTCACCCATTCATGTCCATAATTTCCCACTCACCAAAAGTCCTTTGGCATTTTTCACTAATTCAACCACTCAACCATTCCACTCACTCATCCACTAAACCAATCCACTAAACCAACCCACTAATCCATCCACTCAAACACTCCACTCACTCACCCACTCATCCACCCACTTCCCTTTGTCATTTTGTTACCTTAGACTTCTATAAAAGACACCATTTATCATGAACAAGATGTAACTCTCCTTCATTTTCTCTCTTAGTTTCTTGTTTCTTCATAGTTTCTTCTTGTTTCTTCATAGTTTTTCTTGTGATTTCTTTCTAGCTATGTGTAACTAAACCTCCCTTGGTTAAGGGGATGATGAAACCGCTAGTATTAATGTTGTAAACTTTGCATATTTGATTATTTCAACACAGTTATGTTTTTATTCATATATTTCTGAATCTATTGTTGGTATGAAGGTTTTGTACTTGTTCCTACTTTCAAAGTAGTAGATCTAGGTTTATTATGCGCGGTTGCGGTAGTAGATCTAGTGGGATGTATGATGTTCATGTGGGTATAATTATCTTTGTGCTATTTGCCAGTTATAAAAGTGGTAGATCTTGGTTTATTATGCGCGGTTGCGGTATTAGATCTAGAGAAATATATGTTCTAAGTAATTTAATCCCAGTGTGTGATTAGACCTTAGTGTAATTGGTTTTCTAAATCTTAATGCAATTGTTGGATAGTTGTAAGAGCGGTTGCTTTATGACTAATCAGTGATTAGGAGTTGATTTGAGCGGTTGCTAAATTGGCCAACACGTAAGGAAAACAGAGATTTAATATCACAATTGCATAAAAACATAATTGAGCATGTTGGAATAAAAGGATATGTGGATTTACATTATCATATAAATCTAGTGGTGGATTCAATCTCTTAACCAATTTTCTTATATTGTTGATTTCAGTTTGTTTATTGTTATCTTTGAAGTCGTTCATTGTTCATCAAAACTCCAAAACCCCCTTTTCTTGTTTATTGTTAATCGAGTCTAAATTGGGAATTGTTTAATAGTGTTAATTGAATTGGTTCTCTGTGGATCGACCCTTACTAACTACAACTAGTTGTAAGGTTTTTATTTTCAATTGGTGGGCCCGACAACCGATTTTTATCTTAATTTTAATCACTACATCCGCACGCATCGAATTTTGGCGCGTTCTTGAGAAGTGAACCAATTTTTTCAATTACACTATTAATTTATTTCCTATTTTTATTCTGTTTTTATTTTATTTTATTTTATTTTATTTTTAATCTTTCTTTTCTCGAGTGTTTTGTAGGTGTTGATGTCCCTTGAAGGAGTAGACGAAGGATTGCTAAATTTGAAGAACTATATTGATCAACTCACTTCACATCCTCAATTTCCCTTCCATCCGCTAACTTCCAACTCACACTCACACTGTGACATTGAAGTACCGTTACATTGATCTATCAAGTTCAAAGACATTTGAGCCATCCGAAATATCCGAAGAAGTGACAATGGCGAAAAAACACTTTAAGGGCATTGGGTGCTCCAGATCTAGATCAACACCTCTTTGCATAGACATTCTTGAAAATGAAGAGGCATTTGAATTGAAATCCGGTTTAATCCATCTCTTACCATCTTTCAATGGATTACCGGAGAGGACCCCAACAAGCACTTGAAGGAAATCCATGTGGTATGTTCTAGCATGAAACCTGCGGGAATTCATGTAGAGCAAGTCAAGTTGAGAGCTTTTCCATTCTCATTGAAAGACTCGGCTAAGGAGTGGCTTTACTACTTGCCACCCGGATCCATCCAATCATGGCGAGACATGGCCGGAACTTTCCTAGACAGATATACTTCCCCGCCTCAAAAGCTGCAACAATCGAAAAGAAATCATGTGGTATTCAACAAAGGCATGGGGAATCACTCCATGACTACTTTGGGAGAGATTTAAGAAGCTATGTTTCAGCTGCCTCATCATCAAATAAGTGAGCGACTTTTAATTCGATATTTCTATGAAGGCTTACAAGTGATGGATCGCAACATGATTGATCTTTGCTAGCGGAGGAGCATTGATTGATAAAACTCCTCGAAGCTAGAAACTTGATCTCAAGAATGGCTGCCAATACTCAACAATTCTACTCTAGAAATGACACTTTGGAGTAAGAAGCGATGAAAGAAGTAGAGACAACCAAGTATACAACACAAATGACTCGAATTGACTTGCTATGGTTCAAGCCAGCGATTAATGGATTCGGAGTAAAGCACCGATTCATGCTTGTGGGATCTGTTGTTCATCCGGACATCCCAACGATATGTGTCCCACTCTCCAAGAAGACACAAATGAGGAGGTAAGAGCGATGAGGATATCTTTGGACTTTCAAAAAATTACAACCCCTACTCAAACACATATAATCCGGGTTGGAGGGATCATCCAAATTTCAGCTATGCAAAGCAACCTCAAAATCAACCTCCGACTTATGGACCTCCGGGATTCCAACAAAGGCAAGTACCTTTCCCTCGGAGACAACAAGACAAGTTCAAGCTCCTAAGCAATCTGAGCCTTCATTAGAGGAGCTAGTAAAACAAATGGCCACTAATAATTTGCGGTTCCAACAAGAAACAAATGCAACTATACAAAGTTTCAAACAAGAAACAAGGATCGCAATCAATAACTTGCGAGAATCGATAGGACAGTTGTCCACAGAATTCAACAAGTTTCAAAGCCAAGCTTCGAAACTACCCTCACGAAAGTGAATCCGAGGGAAAATGCTAGTCTTTGTCACATTGAGAAGCGGAAAGACGATGGATGAGCCTACCTCTCTTCCACCAATCATTCAAGAGAAGGATGAACCACCTAAAGAAGCAAATGATAAGGGGCAAACTTCCAAAACCCCTAAGGTAAGTATTTCGAACCCCTTCCTAAATATGTCACTAAAGCTCCTTTTCTAGTAGGTTGGTTAAAACCAAGAAAGAAGAAGCGAGAAAAAGAAATACTTGAGACTTTTAGGAAGGTAGAGGTTAATATCCCTTTGTTAGATGCCATTAAGCAGGTACCTAGATATGCAAAATTTCTGAAAGAATTATGCACTAACAAGAGAAAATTAAAAGGAAATGAAAAAGTCCAAGTGGGAGAAAATGTTTCAGATTGTAATTAAAAAGAAACTCCCAACCAAATGTAAGGACCACGCACATTCACCATTCCATGCACTATAGGTAACACAAGGTTTGAAAGGGCAATGCTTGATTTAGGTGCATCTATAAATGTCATGCCATATTCTATTTATGCATCTTTATACTTGGGTCCTTTGGAACCTATTGGTGTTGTTATTCAATTGGCTGATAGATCTAATGCATACCCTAAGGGTGTGGTTGAAGATGTTTTAGTACAGGTGAATGAATTAGTGTTTCCGGCAGACTTCTATGTTTTGGACATGGAAGAGGATGAGTCTCCCAAATCTGCTCCTATCTTGCTAGGAAGACCATTTTTGAAGACGCACGGACAAAAATTGATGTGCACTCGGGAATTCTAACAATGGAATTTGATGGGGAATTAATTAGATTCAATATTTTTGAAGCTATGAGATACCCAAGTGATGTGCACTCTGCTTGTTTAATTGATTCTTTTGATCCTTTTGATTCTTTAATTTCTGCAGCTTTTGATCTTGACCATTTTGATGCTCTTGATACAATTCTAACTCATAGCTTAGATGTACGGGAGGAAAAGAAGAAGAGTGAAGAAGAGCCATGGAGTGAAGACATTGATGAAATTGTTCTTTGCCTTACAAGAGCTCTCTTCCACTCCACCTGAAAGAGAGCATGAGGTAACTTTTGTTGATTTACACATTACTACTTGATATACCTCAACCTTCACATTGTGCGAGGCACCTGAATTGGGCCGAAAGCACTACACCGATCATCTTAAATACATCTTCTTGGGGAGAAGGACACCCTTCCAAAGTAATAATTGCAAAGTCACTCACCCAAGAGCAAGAAGAGAAACCGGTAGTAGGCTGTTTTGCGGAACATAAGACACCATTGGTTGGTCAATAGGCGATATCAAGGGTATTAGTCCCTCCGTTTGTATGCACGGGATATTAATGGAGGAGGATACTAAACTGTGAGAGACCCTCAACGGAGATTGAATCCTCCCATGATGGAGGTTGTGAAAAAGGAGATCTTGAAGCTCCTAAGTGTGGGGGTGATCTACCCCATTTCGACAAGCAGTGGGTAAGCCCAGTCCGGGTAGTACCAAAGAAATGCGGAATTACTTGTGGTAAGAAATGCTGAAAATGAGCTTATTCCCACTAGGTTACGGACGGGGTGGCGTGTTTGTATTGATTACGGGAAGTTGAATGCCGCCACGAGAAAAGACCATTTTCCTTTACCTTTCATTGATCAAATGTTAGAAAGATTAGTGGTCATTCTTATTATTATTTTCTGGATGGTTTTTCGGGTTACAATCGATTGCCATAGCTCCGAGAAGACCAAGACAAGACTACATTCACTTGTCCATTTGGTACCTTTGCATATAGGCGAATGCCTTTTGGACTCTGCAATGCACCAGGGAACTTTCCAAAGATGCATGATGAGTATATTTTCTGATTACATTGAAAACATCATTGAGGTTTTTATGGATGACTTTAGTGTCTTTGGAAATGATTTTGAAAATTGTTTGGAACATTTAACTTTGGTGCTTAAAAGATGCATTGACACTAACCTGGTACTGAATTGGGAAAAATGTCATTTCATGGTGAATGAAGGTATTGTGTTAGGTCATGTAATTTCTGCTAGGGGAATTGAAGTAGATAAAGCTAAAGTAGAATTCATGCATTCTTTGCCACCACCCACTAGTGTGCGGGAGATTCGTTCTTTTATTGGTCATGCAGGTTTCTACGGGAGATTCATTAAAGACTTTTCTAAAGTCTCATTGCCCCTTTGCAGACTTCTTCAAAAAGATGTTAATTTTAACTTTGATGAGAAATGTATGGAAGCTTTCAATAAACTCAAGAAGTTGTTAACTGTTGCACCTACCATCAGGCCACCCAACCGGAGTTACCTTTTGAACTAATGTGTGATGCCGGTGACTTTGCGATAGGAGTGTCTTGGGACAACGAGTTGATAGAGTTCCTTATGCCATTTACTATGCATCAAGGACTCTAAATGATGCTCAACTTAATTACTCAACCACGGAAAAGGAACTTCTAGTTGTTGTATTTGCTTTAGAAAAATTTAGATCATATCTAATTGGTTCTAAAGTGATTGTGTTTTCAGATCATGCAGACCTTGAAGTATCTTCTAACAAAGAAAGAAGCAAAGCCTAGATTGCTCAGATGGATTTTATTGCTCCAGGAATTTGACTTGGAGATTAAAGACAAGAAAGGGAGCGAAAACTTAGTGGCCGATCACTTGAGTAGATTGTAAGCTCGAAGAGGAAGAAATGCCTATCATGGAGACTTTTCCGGATGAATATTTGATGGTTGTCAACACCATAATTCCTTGGTATCTTGACATTGTTAACTACCTGGTTACTAAGGACTTTCTCGGAGGATTTGAACAAGGCCCAAAGAGATAAATTAAGGAGTATTTGTAAATACTATATCCGGGATGACCCGTACTTATGGAAGCATTGTGCGAGATCAAGTCATTAGGAGGTGCATTCGATTACGAGACACACTCCATCCTCTCCTTTTGCCACACCTATGCATGTGGAGGACACTTTGGCGATAAAAGGACAGCCAATAAAGTGTTTGGCAGTGGTTTCTATTGGCCTTCAATTTTCAAAGACGCTTACAACTTCTGTAAGTCTTGTGGCCATTGTCGAGAAAAGGTAATATTGGTCCTCGTAATCAAATGCCTCAGACTCCGATCATTTTTGTGGAACTCTTTGATGTGTGGGGTATTGATTTCATGGGACCATTCCCTCCTTCATTTGGTTTCACATACATTCTTTTATCTGTTGATTATGTGTCTAAATGGGTGGAAGCAAAAGCCACTCGATCGATGATTCTAAAAGTATTGCGATTTTGTTAAGTCACATATTTTCTCCAGGTTCGGGACCCCAAGGGCTATCATCAGTGACCAAGGGACCCATTTCTGCAACAAAACCTTTGATGCTCTATTGAAGAGATATGGAGTAATGCACAAAATTTCCACTCCTTACCATCCACGGACAAATGGGCAAGCCGAAGTGTCCAACCGGAGATTAAGTCAATCCTTGAAAAGACAGTGAATCCCTCAAGAAAGGATTGGAGCACTCGACTTGAAGATGCTTTATGGGCTTATAGGACTGCCTATAAGACTCCCATCGGCATGTCACCATTTCGGTTGGTGTATGGAAAGCCACATTTTGCCGTTGAGTTGCAACATCGATCTTCTTGGGCCATTAAACAAGTTAATATGGAATTGGAAGGTCTTTGGAAAGCAAAGGAAGTTCCAGTTACGAGGAATTGGAAGAACTAAGAAATGAGGCCTTTGAGAATGCCCCGATTTATAAGACTAAAGCTAAGGCATTCCACGACCAATTGATTTCCAGAAAGAAATTTCACGAGAGGACAAAAAGTCCCGCTATTCCAATCAAGACTCAAATTATTTCCGGGTAAGCTGCGTTCTAAGTGGATTGGGCCGTTTGTGGTAACTAATGTTTTTCCTTTTGGTGCGGTTGAGATCGGGAGTGAAAATTACGGCAAAGCATTTAAGGTCAATGGTCATCGTCTCAAACCATATCATGAACTTCCCGACGGTGCGAGAGATGGAAGTGATGACCCTCATCCTTCCACAATATGAGGAGCAATGAAAGTATCATCATGTCGGTGAGAGACAATAAACTAAGCGCTCATTGGGAGCAACCCAACCAGATTTGCTCTCTTTATCCCTTTTTATTTTGTGTTTTCATTAGTTCCTTAGATTATGTTTTTATCTGTTTGTTGGTTGTAAGCATTTGAATCTCTAAAAAAAAAAAAAAAAAAAAAATGTGTGTGCCCGAAAATAAGGTAGGTAGTGCCATTAAATTTTGTCACTCGGAAGCATGTGAAGGTCACTTTTCTTCGGCGACAACAACTGCGAAAATCTTGCGGTATGGATTTTATTGGCCTACTTTATTCAAGGTGCATTACACCTTTTGCAAAAGTTGCGGAAATTGGTCAAAAAGGTTACTGCTTTGAGATTATCATCTGCACCTACTCCTTGAAAAATTGAGATCTAGGTGGCGCGGTTCTTTTCTCATTGTCAAACACGTGTATCCTCTGGGGCCGTAAATATTGAGGATCCTAGGAATGGTAATGCGCGTAAAGTTAATGGACAAAGACTCAACCATTCTGGAAAATCAAGTT